>NW_010576447.1:0-30316 GCF_000705375.1 Tinamus guttatus | reverse complement strand
CAGTTGCTGAAGATGCTGGATTTTTGGAGTAGTTAAAATGGTCTCTTTATAATGGATGTCCCACTTAAGGTGAGAAAGATTTTGATATTAAGATGAGAACAGTAGCAGTACTGTGGCTGCATTTGATAGAAAAAAATCTTCAAAGATGCCCAAATAGAATGACCAAGAAAATTTTACAATGCATTTTAGACCTTAAAAAAAAATCTTCCTGAGAAAAAGGATTGTCTCCAGTAGAAAGGTCTAAAACAAGACCAGACAAAACCCCTTGAGAACTTGTTGCAACGCACAGTGGTGAAGCACTGGAGCGGGCTGCCCAGGGACGTGGTGGAGGCGCCTGGGGACACGGGCCAGCAGGCTTGGTGGGTCTTTTGCAGTCATAATGATTCTGTAAAATGCTGCATAGAAAGCGTGATGGCTAATGACCTTATCTTCTGGTTAGGAGGTGTAGGCTACTTTTAGGTTAATTGTATTTTTATTACAAAACGTAACCCATAGATATTGCCTGTTGTAAGCAAGCTCTGTATTGACACATTAAAACCAGGAAATTTGTTCGTTCTGCAGAACCTGAGTGGGTTGCTTTGTTTTGCACTACACTGCTGTGTTTATTGTCTTCCTTATTGTCTTCAGAGTGTTTTGGACACTGAATGCTGTGCTGAATAAAAGTAGAGAATCCTTTTATTTCTGGAAGCAAAGTGGTACATGAATAAATGAGAGGTCTTAAAACATTCTGATGTTCTTTTTTACCTCTGCAAAAATTTCTGAACTTGTCCTACTCTTTCCAACAGGATCGATCGGAAAATGTCCAGTGCTCATACAAATTACAGGCTAGATGAAGCACAAGCTATAATGAGTGAGCTTCGAACAATAAAGAAAGCTATATGCACAGGTGAAAAAGAAAGGCAGGACCTTATGCAGGTAAGAAATATTCTACTCAACAAATAGCTGCTGTATGCAACGTGATTGCTTTGGGGTCATCAAGGTTAAATGAGTGACCTAATCTGGTTATGGCTTTTTTTTTCCCTCTTCTGTTTGACATTTGCCAGCAGTAGTTAGGTCAGAAGTGTGTAGTCATCATCCATACTATGAACTTGAGACTTGAGGTGCCTTCCATATTTTTGTTCCAGATAACACTCTCTGCACAGTTGGCTAAATATTTTTTTGAACACTTTGTTTTCCACTGCTACTAACTGTATTAAAGACTTTTACAGGATAATTAGGCTGCATTTTTTTTTAAAAAAAAGAAGTCTTTGATCAGTTTTACAATATTCGTTTTCAATTTTTAATGTCCTCCTGTGTCCTGTATAATGAAGTGGGACTGAGACAGTCACGTGCTAAAATGTTTATCAGTTTGTAACTGTATGTTTTTCCTTTTACAAGTTCTCATAAAACTATGCAGGAAATCTTTTGCTCCTGCTGATGCAGAATCTCCTGATAACTTTTCCCCCCGCAGCAGCTGCTGAGGGTTGTGCCGTGTTGCAGAAAGCTGCATGACTGGGTTGAACCTCACAAGATTTCCTGAAAACGCTGTATCTCTACGTCACTATCATTTGATATTCCCTCCTAATTTGGCAGTTCGCCTTTTTGCCACAAACTCCTCTCCCAAGTATCCCTATCCAGGCACAAGTTATTATAAACACAATTTCAAATGTCCTCTCAAAGCCCTTCAAAAGAGGGTTAAATACATTAAACTCAATATGTGCAGAAACCACCATGCACAGTTCAGATTTAAACTAATCATTTTTTAATTGGATCATGAAGATTAAGGAGAGAGAGAGGTGCCCAAGCTGCAGTCCAGCTTTTGAATGGATTGTGCACCCTGCTCTGGATTGCCTGTTGCTGAGTCTACGTTGTTGACATGAGTGGAGTTCAGTGTTAGAGACGAGACATGTAGTCACTGCAGGGGCGGCGGGCTGGACTTCCCCAAAAAAGGTGCACTTAAACAAGGATAATTCTCTTCACTCAGTGTCGAAGTTGTTATACGAAAAAAGACGTCATCTTGGTTGCTCAAGTTTTGGGACTCTCCTAAATTAATAGTGCTGTTAATGCTTCTATTCAAACATGGTTTTCCTTTTTCTCTGCAGTAGTGTTTTTGTGGTAACTTTTTTTCCTTCTTCTTTTTTTTTTTTTTGGTTAAATGATGTGGGTAGCTTGTGATCTACATATAATGAATTTCCATAGTTATATAATTATTCAGTTTCCAAAGTATTACCCAAAGGTCACCTGATGGGCCACAAATCCTTGTTCAAGTGGACAGAGCACTTAAGTCACTACTAAAAGTTTCTGCTTTGGCAACTTTCAACATACTTGATCTTTTGTGTTGGCCAAGTTTTAAAATGGTTCTCAGTTTTTCACATGCCTAGCTAGCAAGAGATGATTAGAAAGGCAGTTCTTCAAGGATATAGTGACGCACGTTTTAGGAAACTAAATGGTAATTTAAAGACTTGTGTGTGAGATCTTGGAGCATCTTAACTGCTGGCCTTGTTTGAATTCTCCCAACATTTTTTTTCCTTTCCCTTACATTTTCAGCCTTCCGTGGCACTATATCCAGCTGAAAAGCTTGAGATGCTGTGAAAATTGCATCTGTTAAAGCAATTCTAAGTGCAGTTCCAGTGTCTTCAAATAAAGTGTTGAATGAGGCAGAAATCTAGAATCAACCAGAATGTGGAGGTCATATAAAAGTGAAAATGAAAAGTGCTGTGATCATAATTAATGAATCTGTATGACATCCAGGAAATAGTGGTCTAGAAGGTACAGTTTGTAACACTGATATGTTGCGATAGCAGACAAATGCTAATAGATACCTAATCGAGGAGAGTCTGGGAAAAAACTGCCCCATGCAAGCCTAGGGTGCCCCAAATTCTGTCACAACTGAAGTAAAGGAT
This sequence comes from Tinamus guttatus, assembly GCF_000705375.1. The sequence continues at coordinate 27,434 of NW_010576447.1, read as the reverse complement.
GAAATGGTATAGTTTAAAAGAGATGGAGTTGCCACAGTTGTGTGTTTCAGCCAACTTGCATTTATTATGCTCTGTTAAAATATCCAGCTTTGTACCTGACAATTTTTTTTAACTGTGACCAAAACAAACAAAAAAAGATTTTTATGCCCCCTCAAACTTATCTTGTGCTAACTTGTGCTTAGCCTTTTTATTTTTCTTATTGCTAATTGCTGTTATGGTTTTATTTAGTTTTGTTGAACAAGTGAAAGTCTGTTTTAAAAATTCCCCTGCTGAGTTCGGAATTTCATTATTTCCTGTACTGTCAATTTTGGAATTGGTTTGTCCTTGAAAGTGCTACATTTAAAAACTATTGTTGGTAAGACAAACTTTCTTGGGAAAACTTTTCTTTTTCTGACAGCTGAATTTATAGAGGAGCTGGAAGTATTGTGTAAACAGCTGGGATTTTATTTCAGAGAAAGGAAGTAGAAAATTTCTTACTACTTCTTAATTTATATCTTGGCCAGTGTAGCAAGAGAACTAAACATAGCAGAAGTGACTCAGTCTTGTGTAGGTGCTTGGAAAATTGTAGCTGTCTTAGAAATATGATAATTGGATTGAGTTGTGTGGGAGAGAAGGCTGACAGGGGAAGGAAAGGGTGGTCAGATTTAAACTGGGTGCTGTGGTTACAAGTAAGCCCAAATATGCACTGTCACAGCTCCAAAAAGAAAGAAAGAAAAAAAAGCCTACCCTTTTTATATACGGTTTAAGCAATCAAGGTGTGTGGTTAGGCCTCTGAAAGCAGCATCCTCCCTCTCTCTCTCTTTTCTTTCCTATCGCTTTCATGCTCTTCATGAACATGTTCTTCATGAACTTCATCCTTACAAAGCCTTGGAAATACCTGCATTTCTTGGAGATATTTTCTTTTTCTTTTTCTTCTTTCCCTTTTCTGTTGACATCGAGTAGGAGCTCTGCTCAGACCGCGAGCAGCAGAGCGCAGCGGGTCAGTGGTGGCTGACGGCGCTCGCTCCTCTCCTCTTGGGTAGGTTCTGGCTGCGCTGCCTGGAAGTTCAGCTCGGCCCCCGAGCCCGGTTTGGCACTTGTTGCAGGATCGCCATGAACAGTCCGTAAGCCGCAGATGCCACAAGCCTACAGCCAAAGGGAGATTCTCCCCTTAGCTCGAGCGAATCTCTCTCCCAGGTGTTTCTTATGTGAATTGTTCTGTCTGGAAGCGTGGCAGTTCAGGCCGCGTCTCTCTGTGTTACACCTGCTAGAGGCTCCGTTGATCCAACAGAAGGACTCGAACCCAACATACCCACCCCGAGCAGACGCAGGCCGCGGTGCTGCAGCTCGGCAATGGCCACCGGCCAGGCCTGAGGTCGCTCTGCAGGTCTCAGGAGCTGTGAGAGGGCAGCAGGCACCAAGCCTGGCCAGGGAGATGAGCAGCAGCCGTGCGAGGGGTAGCCGCAATGCGGGTCGAGGTTGATGTGTTCGCTTCTGGCATCGAGGTCGTTGCTGTGACATACGCTTGTGGCATGTGCGTGTTAGCCAGAGGCTCCAGGTGGGACATTGCTTACTTGCTCAGACTTTCTCAGCCCGTGGGTTTTTTCTCATGTCAGTGAGCTCTGCTTTCTTGGGAAGACCATATTAGACACTTGATGTTTAAGTAGTTAGGATTTGAAACGAGGTTATTTCCATGTCACAGACCCATTAGGAATCCATGTTGATCCCCCATATAGCTGACAGAACTGGAACTTTTCCAGTGAGTCTTCAACAAGAACGTTGTAATCACTCTGGTTTTCAGGCATCATTGAGTAAAACACTCTCTGTTTTTCCTTATCTTCAGTATATCCGTTTTTTTCTGTTTGTTTTTAATTTAATTTTATTTTAGTAAGCCAGAAAGCCTTCTAAGTGTAAAGGGACACTAGTGAGAGACTTCCTGACAGTACAAGTGAAATTGGAGTTTGCTTTCTTGAGAGTGAAAACAAACCAATACATGTGTCTTTGCTACGAGGATGGAGCAGTTCAGTTCAGAGGCAGCAGCAGAATTCCTTCCCCTGGGACTTAAGCCGGGCTGCGCTTTCCGATGCAGATGGTGGTAGCCGCCGTGTGCTTGGTGTTGCTCTCTGCTTTGCTCTGGCCCTGCCAGCGTTTCAGGCCTGCAGTGGGATCTGAGGAGGCCTCCAAGGTGCAGAAACCAGGTGCCATCCTCGTCTTCAAGGTCTTCTTGCAGTTCCTGCGGGCAGCGACTGGTTGCTGCCGTGAGCGCGCACTTGCTGGACTCCGTATTATTCCTGTAAGGAGAGGCACCATCCGTGTGTGATGCTGTTGCCCCTCCACAGACTTAGCAGTAGCCTGGCGATTTCAGGAATAACTAGACCTTGTTGCAGATCATCAGCTACCATCAGCGATTGGGATTCCTGAGGGCCAGCAGTCTCAATTTTGAGCGTTTTAAACTAGTATCAATTTCTGTATTCAGACCCTTGAGGTAAACCAATTTGGAGTTTATCTGTGTGTTTTTAGACCTAAATGGCTTGCTTAGGTTATGATCAGTGATAATCAGAACTCGGTTTATGATCAATGCTTCTCACTTAATTTCATCGTTTGTCTTTTTCAGACACTAGGGGCACAAATTTAATTATATTATTTAAAAAGCTTTTCTTTACATCTTCTTTCAGTGTTGAATGCTTAGATCCAGTCATAAATGACAGGCTACACAGTGGTTTTGTTGCAAATACTAAATCAGCTGGAATTACATTTTTGAAAAACAGAAAATACAGAATCAGAAAATAAATCTGATAAAAATAATTCTATATTTCTTGGGGATTTTAAAAGGAGTTTTAAAAGCCTGTCAACCAAATTCTTCCCTTAAGTACTGCCCAAGGTCTCTGCTTCACTCTCGCAGTTTGTGTCATTTCCTAAACATCTTAGAGATGTCCCTTGCTTAACCCAAAGTATAAAATATCTCTAGCATGTGAACCTTGGGCAAGGGAGCACTAGGGTGAAATCTGCTGTCATAAAAATATGCTTAATACAAGGTATTCGTCAAGTTGGGTAACAGTAGTGGCTACGGAATGCAGAATGTGCAAAAAATGGCAAAAGGGCAGGTGAGTCACATTTGTCTTTCCTATCAACTTACCTGCAAATTGTCAGCTGCTGGATTTAAAGAGCTGTCTGTAAGGCTTACAAAAGCTAAAATCAAGTTTTCTTACTCTTTTTTTTTTTTTTTTAATCTGTTCTCTTGTAGAGCCTGGCCAAGCTAACAGATGGCTTCAGGAATAGCTGTTGTATTACGGATTCCCTGCAGGACCTCCAGCACAATTCCAGTTCGCTCAGCGACTCCTGTTTACCTCAACAACACTGCGATGCTTGTTCTCAGACTGACATCACTGGAGAGGTATGTGTCCCCGCGCAGGGCGCTCGCTCCAGAAAACACGCTGCCTGTGCACTGCGCGCGTACAGCGTTATTTCCTGCTTTCATTTAAGATGTCTTGCATGTTTCGTTCTGCCCTAACCCCAAGTGGGTGGGGGGGGTTGCTTTTTACTTACAGTTTTCAAAGCTTGTGGACAACGTTCATGAGCTTCATGTGTCTCGTGGCTTTTGTGACATGCTCGCAGATTAGCGACAGGCTGAATTAGCTCCTGGGTTCTGCCAGGCTGACAGAGCAGTTTCCTTGTCATCGCTGAGGTTCATCTCTTGGAGATCAGTCCTTGCAGACATTTCCACAGACCTGTTAGGTTCTCGTTGCCAGTTCTCAGACTTAATGGTATTTGCAGCAATGCAAAAAGGATGGAAATACTCATTTGAAAGTTGCAATAGAGACATGATTGTGCAGTAACTGGAGCTGTTAATATTTCGGTATTATTAGGATGGAAATACTCATTTGAAAGTTGCAGTAGAGACATGATTGTGCAGTAACTAACTGGAGCTGTTAATATTCCGGTATTAATTTTTTTTCCCTTAAATCTTGTTTTCATCATGCTTGTCATCCTCTTTCATGTTTAAAAACATTTAGGGCAGACCTGTATTCCTTTCCTTTGTCCAAGACAAGGGAACTCTCTGTTAGAGTTCCAAAATATTTTTCATAGGAACTGGTAGAATTTCTGGTCTAGTCTGTCATTCTTTTATGCTCAGTTATGACTTCAAAAATGATACTTGAGAACAGCATTCTAGCATGGAAACAATTCTGTGTAAATTAAATTTTATGTTAAAATGATCAACGTTTGTCTTACACTATTACTGTGTCAGCATGTCCTGTGCATGGGGCTACTCCTCCTCTGGTGCAAGACCCAGCTCTTCTCCATGTTGAGCTTCCTGTGGTTCTGCTCTCCCCATTTCTCCAGCCTTCTGAAGAGGAGCCCAACCATCCCCCTGTGGTGTGTAGCAGCCACAGGAGCAAACTCTCAGTCCCGTCATCTAGGTCACGGGTGCTCAAGGTGAACAGGGTTATACTCCATATACTCCATATTGACTTCTGTTTCTGGCCTCCAAGTGGGCTTTTTACGACTGATCACAACCTTCCGAGCTCTGTCGTTCAGTGGGTTTTCAGTCTACTTCACTGCCTGCTCATCAGCTCGTCTGTAAGGATGACTGATCACAACCTTCCGAGCTCTGTCATTCAGTGGGTTTTCAGTCCACTGCCTGCTCATCAGCTCGTCTATAAGGATGTTGTGGGAGGCAGTTTTGAAGTCAAAGTAGACAACATCCCCTCATCAGCTGTCCTCAAATACATAATGAAATTATTTTCCTGAATTGTTAATGGTGGAATGTGAGTGAAGGAGGTGCTTTTTTTTTTTTGAGAGATGTGATGGTGAAGAGAGCAAAACCAGTATTTTAACAGGATATACAGAAGTATAGCAATGCATTTAGGTCAGGCCTCTGGCTGTAACGTTTAGGCCATGCACAGACTTCTGAAGATGGGATGCCATGAGATGGTGAGAAGCTGCTGTAGAGCTGGGTGGTGTCCTGTAGGAGCTGTAACATAAATGTGTATTCTGTGCCTGACTCAAACAACATATATCAGCAATTCTGGAATAGTGTTTGAAGTACAGCAAGGAGCTAAGTGCTGGGTAGCGCTTCAGTGTTGTGTAATCTGAACTACACATAAGAAGTGTTCCATGAAAAACTGTATCCAAGAGATGAAATATTTCATCTAAAGTTCATTCTTTTTATATTAACGTTGGTTAAGTTGGAAATTTGCCCATTCCTAAGTAATTATGCTTGTTAACTGTTAGTGTCCAGGATTATAGTTTATTGAAAGGGCAGATTTATTTATTTTTCATATTTTTCAGCAAAAGATTAATTTTCTATCTCTAAAGCTTTAAATGGATTTTGATTATTTTTAGTGAGGGTAGTAGAAGAGACTTAACTTATCCCTTTCTTCCTTGTGAAAGTGTTTTCTAAAATCTTGTTTCCTGTCCCCTCCCTTTTTTTCCTTGTTCTTGCTCCTCAACTCTACAAAAGTTTGGCTTTGATGATAAAACAAGACTTGTAGACAAAGTAAGATTGAACTGGCAATATGAAGAGGCGAAGAAAAGGTGAGTGTACTTAATTTTGATTGTTTTTATGTTTCTGATTAATGTTTTCAAAGTGGAACTGGAACAGGCACTAGTTGAAATGTGTTTAAGAAGATTCATTTGCTTAGTATTGAGTATTTAAGAGATAGTAAGAGTTTAGGTAAACATAAGACTTTATCATAAGATTATTATATTTGTTTGCAGAGATAAAACCAAATGTCAGCTCTGTTCTACGCTCATATAAACACAAAACTGTAGTAGTTTAATTGAACTTAGACAATTTTTTCTTTTTCTTTTTTTTTCTTGTCAAACCTCAATATAAACAACAGTCTGGCCTTACATTTGTCTGACTCTGACAGTATATTCACAGTTTTGCATGCCTGTGTTCCAGATTCAGTATATTAAAGTTGTAAATTCGGTATGAAGGAAGAATAAAAAATACTGTAAGATAAGTGAAAATGTTCCTAGCTGAGCAAAAAGGGGAAAAAATGCTCCAGACCTTCAGATGAGAAACATTTTTTTTTGATTTTTTTTTTAAATAAATGAACCTGAAATAGGTTAATTCTTCGCTGTCTCCAGTCTAATCTCTCCTCATAGTTAATTATTTCTTTTGTATATGTTAGTCTTGCAGGTTTTTTTAAGGCTTTATAAATGTAAACTGTTCTCATCTATTTGCCACATATTCAAGACATAAGGTATAGATGACAGCTTGTACACACTAATTTTATACATCTGTGATTATTTTAATGGGTAGTAATAGAATATGCTTTATTAAAATGGACCGTTGCTTAAAAGATGCTATTATAGTTAACTTTGAAAACCTTACTGTTCCAAATTGTGTCCTTCAAGCTTTTCCTTTCTTCTTTTCAGTTTCTTTTGTTGTTGTTGTTTTTTGTTTTGTTTTTGTTTTTTTTTTTTGACATCTCTTAGGGTTGAAGAAAGCCAAGTGCTTTTGGTGACTTTTTCTTTGACGGAATCCATAATGCTGTCATATGTCTTGACAAGGATTGGAAGTTTTGTAGGGCAGTCATCTTTTTGTCATTCCCGGAAAATTTACGTTCGCTTGGATACAATACAGGCTTAAAAAATACTTGGTGCAAGCATATTATAGCTAGGCAGCTAAACTTCTCCAGGATTTGTAGCGGGAATGAAAGTCTGTGTTGTCATGAAAATGATGCATGGGATAGATACCTGCCTCTGTTTCCTTAGTAAAAGGTAAATAGTTGGGGGGGAGAAAAGGCAAACTAGAAATCCATTAAGAGGTTGTTTGATCACATGCATAACCCTTAGCACTTTATAATCCAGTGATAACTTAGGTATATATGACAGTTAATTAAGTAGGAAATACAGAATTAAATTGTATCCTCTTTAACTTAGCAGAACTTCTGGTGCTATAAAGATCGTATTATATGTTTTAGTTAAGTTTTTCTGATACATATTTTCTGTGCCTTTTTCAAAACCAGTTCTTCTTTTGTGGATTGGTACAGGGAGAAGATAAGGTTTTGTTTTGTTTTGCTTGTTTTAAATAGCAGAAGCATTTCCCAGCTGGAAATGCTGAACATTTGCGTATGCACGGAATGCAGCATTTCTGAGCATCAGAAGTGAGCTGGGTTTTGATGTTAACTGAGGGGAGAAAACGAGGGTAACTAACCTTCCAACTAGAGAATAGTAATTGCACTAAAGATGTTTTTTTCTATCCGGAGATAGCAAAAATGGTCTGTTACTTAGCAAAAGCAAGCGAGTTGCTTTAAAATAGTCGCCCTGTTTTGCCCAGTATGTTGCACGAATGTAATCAGCTTTCAGCTTTTGAGTGGAACTGCACAAAGCTCATTGCCCCACCAGTTATCTCTGTGGTTGCATTCTTCATTTATCATGCATTCCTTCCCCTTAGCTTGCTGGCATTTCTGTAGAGCTTTTGTCTCTACTAAATATCTTTGTGTCCGTTCTCCCCTTGGCTGGTGAAATATCTACTGTTAGTGCACAGTGTGGGTGACGGAATGTGCTGCGATGGATTAAAATCTACAGAGTAGAAAATTAAAATGCTACAGTATATCACAACTGCAAAACACTATATTACAACCACTTGCTTGTCAAATGGAATGTGGAAATATATAGTGAATAAGGACAGCATCAGTAGGCAAAATGTCTTGTTTACTTCAAAAAGAAACACATTTTTAATGGAAGACTTAAAGGAGGAGTGTATGTCTCTTTCCTTAAAGGAAAACAAGGAAAAAATAGCCAAGCTGAAATGCAGTAGGTTGCATTTTAACCAGACGCTGTGAATCTATCCAGAAGATAATACAGCTTTAGACAGGAGTAGAATTTTTACCATATGTAGTAAAGAATTCTTTAAAAAACAAAATGCATATGTATGTGGTGTTTTAAAAGGAAAATACGGTGTTGGGTTATGCAAAAGAACTGTCTTGAAGAATTGGAGAGCTGAGACCCAGTGACTGCAGCAAGGTGGCTAATTCTTTTAGAATCTCCCTCCTCCTTTTTAGGAGATAATCTGATTTTAATTCCTTCCTCAAAATCTCTCCCTGACGGTACGGAGTGGTTTGGCCTTTGCATAAATTGAGACATTCACAGATTCACAGAGCCTTTTTTAATTATTTTTTTCTCTTTAGTTTCCCACTGGAAGGAAGTCGGATAATTTGCATTTTAATTTTTCCCATGAGGATCTTCAGATGTTGTGAGCCAGGGGTTCTGACATCTATAAAACGCTGGGGAAGGCGTCTTTTATCCTGTGTCCAGTCCAGTAATGCTGGGAGAAGGCATCTAAATTGTACTTGTTAATTCACCCATCATGCTGGAGAGAGGATAAATCAGTTTCCTTCTGCTCTTGACGCTTCTCCTTTTCTTCCATTATTTTAAAATATACTGTACTTTATTTCCGTGAAGTCTTTTCTCTCAGATCTGTCAGTGTGGCCTCCAGAGGAACAAGAGAGAGGGAGGACAGGTTTTTTTGAACAGACAACCCCGAGCTGCCTGGAAAAACACCGGTTTTGGTTTCAGTTGCTATTTCAGTTAGACCACCTCTTATGAACACATTTGCACATGGGAAGATGTCCCCCCTTGAGCACTCTTGTTCTCAAAAGACTGTTTCATAGAAAGTAAATTCAAAGCCTTTTTTTCCTTTTTTTTTTTTTTTCTCTCCAGAGAAATCCAAATTGTGCAGTACAGTTGAGCGACTACATAAAGTATATTGGCAGGTTGTCTTGAAACGTTATTGCTGCAGTGCCTCCTATCCAATAAATGCAATCAATTGATGAAAAACAATTATTCAAATCAATTTTCAGTTGTGCCTGCAAGAGCACTAGCAAAGGCAAAAGTGTATCAGTGGGCTATCTGCTTGTACTGACAAAATGTATTTTTGATAAAGGTAGGAACATTTCATTACCGATAGTATAGTCAAGCATTTTACTGTCAAAATTCATCTTGTGTAGGCAAGTAATCTTCTCATTTCTAGTGAAATTCAGGGGATTTGTGTGCTTGATTCTACTTAACTAATCTGTAAATTTGATTTAGGGATGAACCAATTTGCCTGATACCACATAAATACCAGGGTTAGGCATGTCAGCTAAGCCTAGATCTCCCAGTGTCATTTTTTTAAACATAAAACTGCTTTTCTGTTTAGAGTGTAAAGAGAACTGAGCCGCAGACTTAAGCTGTCTTTAAAATTTTTATTATGAGAATTTACTTGTGAACTGAGGAAATACTCGTTACTCTCCTTCACTGTTTTTAACAGGCTTTGCAATTTTCCTTTGAAGGTGAATACCTAATTTTACGTGAGAAATGCCAATAGACTCTAAAGGTTTCATGAGTGTCTTAAGCCAATTTAAGACCTCCTTGTTACTGAAGCAGGCTTCCAGAAAGGCTGGATATTCTAAAGCACATTCTTGCGATGTCTGCCAAAGCCACAGTGGCATATACTTGCAGGAACAGCCAAAGCAGACACAGTGGAGAAATTTTGTGAGCATTTGGCTCCGTTCCCCAACTTCTTGTTCTTTCCATTTCTTTCTTCCCCATTCCCTAGCTTTCCTCTCTTTTGATGTAAACTATAATCCACTCTCTAGAGGGACCACAAATACCAGAAATTACCCAGTTCTTATAGCCTGCATTGTGTCCTCAGTCCCCTACTCACCTTTTCCGGGTATTGCATGTGAATTCCCTGTTATCTGAAGTGGCAGAGAGATGGGTTTGTCTGGTAATAAGCCCTTTCCAGAAAGGGAGTAGGAAAAAAAATGCAAGAAAAGAAAAGGTGAGCTGGACTGATTTCTGTCAGTGATCCGGACATTGTGTGATCTTAACCACGTTTCTCCAAATCACCATGGCCCTTTTTTTTTCCCAACCGATGTTCCTATCCGTCAGGTAACAAAGACCTCAGCAGAGGAGTGGTCCAGTGTGTCACCCACAAGCCTGTGCAGTAAAATGTAGGTTTTATTTTTGTTGTTCTTTAAAATCAGCTTGGGAATGTCAAAGAAAGTATGTTAGAAGAGTGTGTTTATCTTAGAAAGACCAGCATGCACAAGTTAGGAAATGCTGGATTCCTGGTTCCCTTAATTTTTCCCTCTTTTGATTCCTTCAGAGTATTTATTTCCCACAATGCTTGTTGTGTTTGTAACTGGAATAATTGTTTAAACATGGGGCTAATCTGTAATACAAATATATCAGGTGATCCATTCCACAAGAAAAAAAAAATCAACTTTATTCTCATTTCCCATGCTGTGTTTTAATAAATAACTACTTATACACTGAAATGTTCTTGGGTTGGGTAGCATAATTTCATTGACTGTCGAGTTCAAATAGCACTCTTGAAAAGAGCCTCTGGCTGCTAACAAAATCCTTTAATTTTCCCAGGTATTTCTGATGACAACCTGGGTTGCACCATTTTGTCTAGGGCACCCTTGTGTGGGAATATAACGATTCAGGCATGCTAGGAATTCTGAAAATGTGGGGTGCTTTGTTTGTTTTGCAGTTTTTTTATTATGTAGTTCAGATGATGTACAGTAATTTATTTGTTGTCCTGCTTTCCAACCTCCTCATACTATGTCTATGATATCATGAAAAATGCATAATTATAGTCATATCAATATTCAATATGGCCGCTTCAGAGCAAGTTTGCCATTTCAAATGGGTATTTATTTAAGATTAAACTTTTGACCAGGTCAAAGTTCTGACATCCCATTTGCGCCGCTCCTGCTCCCATGCTTTACAGGAGCTGTTACATTCAGCGCTTTTTGAAATTTTTAAATATTGAAATAAGCAGCAAGTCGGTCTGTCTACCTAGGAAACCAGTCATTTGATACCACCTACTCGAGTGTGGAATGCAAGTTCCTCAGCACTTGTTATGCAAGGATGGGAATGGGCAAAATGCCTGGAATGTTGATGGTGCGAGAAATTAACTGTTTTTTCCCCAGGAAAATGTTTTATTGCTGTTTCAGTAGGGACCTCAGTATTTGACATTGGGTTAGATAAAAGCGTGCTTTTACAGTGTTTACACTTTAAAGTAGTTTCTCAAAAACTACCCAACAGGAAGGGGAAAATGTATTTGAAAAACAAAGGTTCTAAAAAGGACCTTAATTCTTCCCTCTGCATTTTAAAATGATATCCCTGACAATTCATTGATTTATTTAAGTTTGTGGTTAAGATAGATGAATAAATGCTCTGAGGCTGAAACAAAGCAAAAAATGGGCTAGCAGCAAGAAGGGCTGGTGCAGTACAGGCATTAAATGTGGCATAGACACGCCCAGTGTAAGTGTTAGTTTATGCATTTATTCTGTTTGATAAGAAAAGACTTTTGTTTGGAGAAGACAAATTGCAATTATGGAATGTGCTCGGAAGGGTTTTTTTATTGCATTTTTATAGGAAAACGGAACACGACCCCTGTCCTCTGGTTTTGCTCCTGACTGTAGAAGCCTTAGGGTTATTTTTCTAGGCAGGGAGATGAATTTAAATAATTTTATTACTGGTCGCTTTCTGGATTACCTTGCCCTGTTGAGGAGTCCTTGGTGGAAGGCACGCAGCAAACTTGTCGGAGGGCTTTGCCTCGCTTGGAGGAAGTGCAGGAAATGGAGGGCGCGGAAAACCGGCCTGCTCCTGTTGACGCACTCCTCACAGCAGCTTCCCGCCTTGTGTGGTGTCATGCGAGTGCTTTTCCTTGCTTCTTTCAGCAAGCTAGCTGAAAGGTTGAGAAGTATCAAGGGAATCCTGAGTAAATATCTAAACAGATCTTACCTGTTTCGGTGGACTCTTCAGTGATACAAGGGTTGCTATAAGAGACAACATGCCTTCTCCACAGCGATTCCTGGCTCTAGGAAACTTCCAGGAAAACAGTTGTGAGTGTTAAACGGAAAGAGAGAGTCACTCCTTCAGCTGACTTGACACCAAAAGTCCCTCACCCACAAGCTAAGAGCTTCAAACCGTGGTCACTGAGGTGACTTGCCAGTGCCTGGCTGATTGCCGCTCACCCGTTTGCCCGGGATAACTCAGTTGTGTCTGAAATTAGTAATTCTGCTGAGCAGGCCTCAAGTTCCCATTTGTTTCATTTGGCACCAAATGCTTCAAAATCAAGCTGTATATACGTTCAGAAGTGTTTACTGAATCTTTAACCACTTAGCAGTGTGGGTGAGCAGGAGGAGTGGGGCTGCTGGCTCCGCGCGCGGTTCCTGGCGCTGCGGCTCCAGCGTTGGGCGAGATGTCCGTCAGGAAACTGCATCTGGAATTCATGCACAATAGCCGAGGCATGAAATGCGTAAACTGCACGTATCCATTCACCATTGTGCTGTCGCTAGCTATTCACAGGCAGCGGGTTAGTAATACAAAGAGAGGAAACGGTATTGAACCACCTGATAAAATACCTTATATCAGACTAAAATGTAACGTAATACCCAAATTCATTACTTGCTGTAAAAGAACGCTAGGGGGGAAAAGAGCCTGCTATGACAAAACCCACAGTAAAATTCCTGTTCATGTAGGAGCACACAAACTGTAATTAAAGTGGCCATTATAAAATGGCTTATACTGATACTCTAAGTCCCTTCCCCTGATAATACTTTGACCAAATACTTTCCAGATGTCAGTCTGAAGTAAACATTGTGTGAGGTTTTGTTTGAAATGGCAAAGCCTATCTTGGTCATGTCTACTTTTCCTTGGGAAGCTGTGAGATGTAATCAGACTGATATTTTGTCCATGAATCTTTCTTGTCATGTGTTCGTACTGTTTTGTTTGTTGTTACTGTTTTATTCATTCTTTATCAAATATTTTGAAAAACTGATTGCTTAAGGGACATAAGGGAATTCATATCCCGCTTTCATGGCTGGTTCTAAACTTTTTTTTTTTAAGAGCAATAGCATTTTATTATTATAATTATTATTTATACTCAGAAAGTGTCTGTCTTGCCAGAACTGCCTAAAATGTTCAGCTTCTTGAACCCTTCCTCTGACTCGCATGTAGAAATGTGACATGCCATTATGGGACTTGGTATCTCCAGCTTCCCCTTGTATTTCCCCCAGCCCATCTTAAGTGTCAAAGGAAGATGCTATAGAGGAAGAATGAGGAATGAAAGGATGTTCAGTTTCATCAGTTATGCAGACAGCAAACTCATGATAGAGAGTCCTAAAATATGAATTGATTTACTTCAGAATGAGTGAGATATGAAAACAGATAAATAAAAAAGACCACTCAGAAAACATGAAGGAAGAAAACCCCCCCAAAAAAAACAAAAAAAATAATAAACTCAAGCGCTCCCCTCAGTGTTTATTCAGGGTTTGGATAAGAAGGCACTGAAATCAGCAGTCAAAGATTCTTGACCTGTGGTGTTTTCCGTCTCATTTGTTTTCTTCTTAATCACTCCTGCTTTTTGAAACGTATTTATGTTTTTTTTAAAAGAGTTTCCAATATACAACAGCAGCTGGCCTTGCTGGACAACGAGTCCTGGCCAGGAATGGCTGAGGCGGACAGGGACCGTCTTCAGCTCATCAAAGAGAAGGAGGCTCTTCTTCAGGAGCTGCAGCTCATCAGTCAACAGAGACGATCCCCTGAAGACATTGCACGTTTGGAGGAAGAAAAAAGGCGCTTGGAGGATGAAATTCAACGGGCTAGAGCAACCTCTGCTCATGGGGCCACCGAAAGGTTTGGGCATTTAACAAATCACTTTCTTATCTACTGTAAGATACATCTGGGTAGTTTCAAAATGAAGAATAAGGATTTTCACTGTGTTTAAGAAACAGAAGAAGCTACTAGAGTAATTTGCTTTGAAAAATGGATGAGTCTGCTCCTGACTCTGCCATTATTTAGTTCTGTCTGTCTTCAAGTTTTCTGAAGGAGGGGTAGAATGATACTGGTTAGTTTTCCTTTCATTCATGTGAAAAGACGAATGGAAGGAAAAGATCAGAATAGAGTCACATGGGGTGCTTGGAAAAACTCCGAGTGTTACCTCAGAGAGTTGCCTGATAAGCAACGGCCTGAAAATAGTACGTGGATAATGGTAAAATCTGCAGAAGCACCAAAATAAAAATCCTTCCCTTTCTTTAGTTTCTGCCATAGCTACAAGAAAGTTAAAAATTAATTTTTTACCACCTTCTGCATGCAATTTTTCCTTTTGATTTGTGGTCTCACTAGTGTGAGTACCCCTCCCATTCTGTCTCAGTCATTTTGAAAACGTAAATATCAACTGCTGCTAGTATGAACATTTTTTTACATAGGCATAAGTTTCTTCGAAAGTTGCACAATTTGTCCTGTAGTCAAACAAATGGACAAAGACACTTGGTTTTGTTGTACTATGGACTCCTTTCAGTTGAAGTATGAATGTACATGCTCTAGCATCCCAGTATCTAGGATCCTAACTTCTCTTATATGTATTATATTGAGGAATACCAGTTTTACATTTATAGATGTAATCTGGGTGGGAGGGAGGAAATAAATCAATCAGTTTCAATATTTGGACAGTTCTTTTGTCCACTGAACTCTTCTAGGCAGGAAGAGTTTTCTTTGTTTTCCCTGAAGTTCTTCAGTGTGTTGAAACAGTTTGAGGCATGAGCTAGCGGTAAAAGAAAACCAGATTTGACACTTGAAGAAAACTACATTAATCAGCATTAATATAATTTTCTGTAAAGGTTAACCTAATTAAAGACTCTTCAAAAATGTTTGAAAGTGCTTTCTGTATACAAACTTGCAGAGCTTTATTTCTTTTGAAAAGACTGACTTTAGACAGTGAGTTCAAGCAGTAAAAGTAGAAAATGCATAGCCAACCAGCAGTTCAAAGTTTTATATAATGTTATTTGCAACTTTTGCAGTACTGTTAAGTTGGCTCTCCAGCTTAAACTGACAGAGAAAGGAGTTCAGTTTACACTGCAGTGTAGTAAGTTTTGTTTGTTGTTTTTGGGCTCTCACCTTAGCTAGTTCATACTACACTGGCAAGAAGGCCAAGCTGTTTTTCCACGTAGTTCATGCTGTGGAAACGAGCGTTCCAGTGTGATACCTGATATTTCAAGTGCTAGCAAGAAGTTGAGTAGATGTTAAAATAATATTTAAAGGCACACAAATTTTGTATAACAAATCAGAAAAAAACTTCAGTGTCAGTACCCCCAGTTTATATATTTATTTGTATAGGCTCAGGCATGACCGAAGCAATTCCCAGTTCTGCCTTTCTGTTTCCACCTTCTCTTAAGCTCTTATTTTAAAGGCACTGAGGCATGGGCAGGCTATGGATAACTTAAAATACACGTGACAGTATTTTGTGTTTTTGAGGTTGGCCGGCAGCCCTACGGAGGTGTCTCTTGCCCTGCAGTGCAGCTGCCTCCCTCACACCATGGGTGAGCTGGGACACATGTGGGTTCCCATGTGTTTTTTTAAGGAACTCATGTGAGCTCCTTACCCTGCAAGTTTTTAAGTTTCTTCCATCCATTTGTCCGGTTCCTGGCTCAGAGGCCCGACCTGGGGGGGAACTGCCAGAGCAGAGCTGCAGCCCCTTCCCAGCGCGTGAACTGGTAGAGCTGGAGGCCAAGCCACTGGAGAGATTTAGGTTTACAGTGCAAACAAGGACTTTTCATAGTCCTGGTTCAGTCCATGGATGGCTAACACTGTCATTTTAAAATTTTTCTTTTGTTATTTTCTGTCTTACCTGTTAATGTGTCATCTTCTAGCACTTGTCTTTGCAGAGGAGGAAGGCTTCATGCACTGATCTTAAATTTGTTTGATGTGCCTTCCCCAAACTGTCTCAGTATTCCAGTAAATATGAGGCCAGAGCAGTAACTTTCCTGTTGACATAACATCAATATAAATAGCATTTAAAAAAAAGAGATAACAAAATAACAAAACAGGTTATCACCCTGATTTTATTTCAAAGATCAGTGATGGATTGGGAAGAAAAAACACCAGGAATACTTTCAATTCTGGATTTGTCAAGGGACTAAAATCTATATCAGTATACAAAATCTATTATTCAAAATTTTAATACCCTTAAAGTATAGTAGTTAGGGTATTTTACAGGCAGTTGAGAATGACAGAATTGTAGGTACATGCCACTAGTGCTGTGGCAATGATACTGAGTGGTAGTGAGTATCTCAACTGCTTGTTACTCCTTTGAATTGAAAAAAAAAGTCACAGAGATTTTATTTATCACAGTTTATTGTTCAGTTTTATGGCAATTGCTTAACAAAGTCCTCAGAAAATTTTCTTTTTATCTTTGAAACTCGCTTGAATAATAGTTACTTGGAATATTATTTATTCCTGCCAAGGTGACTGAATTCATGGTAGTTTTCTCTATTTTATTGGCATTTACTAGTGTTGTTGCAAGGGGAAAAAAAAAGTAGCATCTAATGTTTTCACTTTGGAGATCTAATAACTTGGACAACTGCCGCAATTTCTTGCCAAGTCGGAGACTCTCTGTGTTGTGGCTCAGCTTCTTTTCTTGTCTGGGGATTCTGCTGGAGTGTTTGTTTCTGTGTCTTCCCTGGGATTTCCATCACTGCAAATAAATTGGCATAAATTTAAATTTCTTGTTAAACAGTGAAACTTTTTAAATTCAAAACTGCAAGGTGGTGGCGTTTCTCTGTACTTGGAAATCTCATAGCATTACTTTGGCACCACTGTAATATAGAGAAAAATAGTAATATGTTTCTATTTAATTATAGGATACTGTTACAGGAAAAGAGAAATTGTTTGCTTATGCAACTAGAAGAAGCTACACGTTTGACCTCGTATTTACACTCCCAGTTAAAAAGGTAAGTTACGTGAAAAGAAAAGGTTTTTAAGGTTTATAACTGCAGCAGAGATTATGAATAGTATAATTTTACCATTTAATATTTCTTAGGTATGTTTACTGAGTAATCTAAATATTTACTAAATTTATATGGCTTGATCTACCGAATGTGGCAATTTGGATGGAATTTTATGCCGCGGTATTAGTGACGACTCTCTGGGCTGGATTACTCAGGGGGATTTTGCGTGTTCACTTAGCCTGTGAGCACGATTCTTTGTAGCAGGATTGGTTTCTGCTCACGTGTGAAAGGGCTTGTTTTTTGGTCTTGTCTTCCTCTGCGTGCTGCAGCCTGTCCGCCAGCACCCTCACAATGTCCTCGGGCAGCAGCAGGGGCTCCCTGGCCTCCAGTCGAGGCTCCCTGGCCTCCAGCAGAGGCTCTCTCAGCTCGGTCAGCTTTACGGATATCTACGGCCTCCCGCAGTACGACAAATCCGACAGTGCCACGGACTACGGGCAGCATTTGCGCTTTGACATCATTCCGTTCGAGTCCCTCACGAAGGACGTGCCGTACGCCGACCCCATTGGCCACGGGAATTTCAGCAAGCAGCGGAGGTCCCTGGATACGCCGCAGTCCCTGGCCTCCTTGTCGTCGCGGTCCTCCTTGTCGTCGCTGTCTCCTCCGAGCTCACCTCTGGACACCCCGTTCCTCTCCGCGTCCCGAGATTCCCCCCTGGCTCAAATGTCCGAAGGTTTTGAGGAGATGGCAAGCATGGGGGCCCTGGAAATGCTCAGGGCCCAGCCTGCAATGCTGGGCGAGGATGATGCCCAAGGAACGAGTTCATCTCAGCCGTCCGCTTATCCTGGGGACAACGAAGGGCTGCGAGAAGTGGGACCACAGCTGGCTAACGTGCAGACTGGGGGAGGTGAGTTTCCTCACGCACTGTTTTGTCACGTTACCATAGAGAATGCTGTGCAAAGCTAAGCGTACTAGCACAGGAAGGATTACTTCTCAGTTTGGTTTGCTTTAGTTTATTCAGTTCAAAATTGCATGGTAGCCGTTAACTGTTCAAGAAACCCTCTGAGTGTCTGATTTAGGGCATTTGATAAATATGAGGTTTGCAAATAGATTATAAAATAGAATTTTAAATAGAATACTACTGCATCATTTAGTTCAAAATACACCAGAAACCCTCTGAGTGTCTGATTTAGGGCAATTGATAAATATGATGTTTGCAAATAGACCATAAGATACTTTTTTAACAGAATATTACTGCATTGTTTAGTTCAAAATACACCATTTCTTTAGTAAAAATAAAGAGAAATACTCAGGAGAATCCTTAGGTTGTGCTCTGGTTTATATCATTCCTGTTTGCCTCTTGAAAGAAAAATAAAAACTTAATTCTGGTGAATTGATGGAAGAAAAGACAAGGGAAGACAAACTTTTTTTGGAGTGTGTCATGCCGAGGAATAAATATCTTGCTCTTTGTTCAGAAATTAATAAAAATCTTCATAAATTAGTGAAGTCTGAGCCCCCAACATATTACCATCATTCTGATAATTTAAAACAGCACAAATGCAAAGAAGATAGTAAAGGAAAAAAAGACATGAGGTGCTGCTGGTGACAGTGCTAGAAGGTTGCTTTTCTCTGTGCTGAAATGCTACATACCCAGATATCCTCTGCCCATTTTGGGAGTTTTGCAAAGTAGCAGAGATCGCATGACTAGGGTGGCCCAGGCGTTGAATTCCTAGTGCACCATGCGCAGAGTTCAGTTCCACAGCAGCAAAAATCTGTTTTCTGCTGGTGGTGTCTGAGGACTTGAGGATCCGCTGTGGTGATTTTTTTGTTTGCCTGGGATCATGGAGCCACTTTCTTGGTTACTACAGCAGAACTCACTGCTGGAGGTTTCTGTGAACTTGATGGACTTATTGAGCCTGCATTGCTAGGCTTCTGAGACACTGTAGATGTTAGCGTGTGAGAAATCTTTGAGAGATCAAAAGAGGAAACAGAAACCTTCAACAAACAAAAGACCCTGGCACATGCGAGAGATTCCTTTCTTATTTCTGCTTAGTTCAGTGAGGACCTGTTCAAACGGAGAGGAATATTCCTTCATTATGGCAGCTTTCTGTGTGTTGGCTTGCTTATGTTCCTAGGGTGAGTGCCTAGTAGAGAAGGTCCCATAGAGGAATATTTTCCTGTTTAAGACTGTAATTCCCATCCCTCTTTTTGTCCTCAGCATTTTCCATGCGTTCTCTTGGAATATTGCATTGAAGACTTAGGGCATTAGGTATAATGAAAGATAAACGTACAACTTACTATCCTTCTAAAATTTTGTTTGTCAACAACAGACAATGGGAAGGATCATTGACAGTATCTACGGAAGAGGTTTCAGCATTTTATTAAAGATGATAAAAAGCCTATATTGTTCAAATAGTTTCGCGATATTAACTTACCTACTTTTCTTAATGCAACTAACATTGCCAGAAAATACTGCTGCAGATTTTACATTTACTGTATGTAAACATTTCTAGTGCCCATACTGCAGTATTCAGACCAAAATAAACAGAGTTGCAGAGACCAGCATGTAAGTTTGTGCTTAAATTAGAGCCATGGAGAAGCTTCGTGAGGCTTTCTTCAAACCTCAGGTCAGACCACAGCATGTCTTCACTCATTGTGGTGTGAATGAAACTATGCTAGCAGTTCATTTATAGCCTGAATGCCTTTCCTAGAAATTATGTCTGAGTGCCTAGGGAGCCAGGGGACGAGGGTCAAGGTCTTGCTTTGGCTTTCCTTTTGTACTCCTTTTTGAGACATCTGCACATTTCACATTTCTCTGAAAACCTCTGGCAGATCTTGCCTGTGCTGCTGCTGCTAACCGCCGTGGTCCAATGGTTGCAACTTTTCTCTGTGGACAAGGTATAGTGCCTTAGATTGCTTTTTGAGAAACAGTGTATGGCTAATGGGTAGACATGCTGTTTATTTGATTTGATTTTGTTTTTTTAATTTGAATTTGAGAACAGTTTCTTAGGAAGTAGTTCATCCTTTCTGCTCTTTGCTTAGAGTTTGGCTAGACCTTCTTTGAGCTTGATACTCATGTGGCTGGTGAGTTTGCATACTCTAATGCAGAGCTTTTCAAAGTAGCAATTAGAGGTTCCCAATTTTTTATTTTGATTTCTACTATTTTCTAGAAGTATATTTGATAGGACATCAAACTCGTATACCTCATGTACTGTGCAGGTACCATCTATATTCATACATCAGAGTTTGGGAACCTCCAAATCGCTGGGGGTTTGGTTTTCACTATGCCATATGTTTTGTTGCTGCCACCCAGTGGTGTGATAACATAATGCAATGCTGGAAAGCAACTATATGTCAGCGTGGACAAATATTTTGCTGGTTTTCCCGTCAGACCAATAGGTTTTTGAATATTCAGGGAGCTGGTAGAGTTAGCATACAGTGATGTCCATGTATTGAAACAGAGTTCAAGCCTGGTGCCAAGAGTTCTTCAGAAACTGCTGCTTTGTTCTTTAGTTGTTAACCTGCTATTTTCTTGCTCTGTATCTCCTTTGGGAATATGGGGATACTAAAGCCACTGTATTTATAAAGCTGGGAGTGGGAGGAAACATGTTAATAAAACACTGGGCTTTAATATCTGCAGTTTCTTCCTGTCTATCCTAAAATAATTTTTCAAGTGCTATGTCTCCTCTAATGTCAAAGTAATCTCTTGTTTACAAATATTGACATAGTCTTAAAAGATGATTTATCACTGTATGCTCTTCATTTTGTCTTGTTTCTTATGCGGCACTACAGAAAAATTCACTGTAAGTGAACCTAAAATTACTTATTGTGCTGTTTTTGCCTGTAATTTTCAGTGTGTTTTTCTGTGTGTAGTGTTTTCTTTCTGAGTTGCATGTGAAAAAGAAGTAGATCTTGCTATATCTATTTTTGTTTGATATTATGCTCTACCTGTTTAGTCATGATGGCTTTACTTATTTTGCTATGTCAACTAAACAACATATTCATGGCTGCAGTTAAATTCTTGGAAAAAACTTTTCTGCAAGCTTCAGCTTTGCTATATTATAGTAATGCCTGGCAGCATCATGGTAGGTAAGGTCTGTATGTTTCTGATTTACTTTTTAAGAGTGTTGACAAGTTTATTAATGCATTGTGAGCTACTTGCAATATTTGTAGTGTCAAAGCTTTTGAAACATGATTATTTAATGACTATTTAATTATTTAGATTTATGTAAATATTTTTTAGCTAGTGAAATCTTGGAACCCAAGCTGAATTTTTCTTTGAAGTCCACTTGTTCAACAAAAAACATATGTGAATATTCTTCTGATTAAGCCTGTCTTATATTTGTCAAGTTTTGGTGCTCTGTACTCAAATTTAAATCCTTTTTTTTTGTTGTTTTTTTTTGTTTTGTTTTTATTTTTTTCAGTGATTGTGTTTTTTAGGGAATAATGTGAAAGATAGTTGTCTATTTCATTAACTTTTTTTTTTTCAAACAATGCTTTAGAATCCATTATTGGTAGGTCTATAGCCTGTCGCAAGTTTTGCTCAAAAGGGAGGTATAAATTAGTGAAGAAACTGACTTAATTAAGTCAGTTTAATAGTTCTATCTAGTTCCATCCATGCAGAAGAATCAAAATTTCAAGCTACTGGCTTTCACTGAGGTATCAAAATCTTACATATGCAATTCTTAAGTATTATTATTTGTGCATATAGCTAGATGGATTTTTACCTGCAGTATGTACTTGCTGGTGCAAAAATCAATTCCGTTTCATTGATATACTGACCATATGAAAGAGGTAGTTGGGCCACTTCTGCTGCTGCTGTTGCTGGAAAGGTTCAAAAAGGGGCTTTTGCCGTTATTCCTTCTGCCTGCCTCCAGCATTTTGCAAAGTCATTCACGGAGAATTTTACAAAAGAGCACTCTGAATTAACTGGAAAGTTGGAACCAGAAAAATGATTCTTTTCCATAATGTGCCTCAGACTCTAAATAGAAACTTCTGTTATGCTATGGTTTAATAAGCAGTGTGCTTTGAGATTTCATGTTTAAAACAAACAAGAACAAAACAAAATCTTGGCTTGTGTTATCTGGTAAGTTCTTAAAAGAATTAGTCTCTGTGTTGGTTTTCAACCTATTGTGTATTTAGGAGGAAAATCTTGAAGTTTAGGATATGATGTGTATGTACGCTGAATTAATGTAAGTATTCCTCCAGGATTGATTATTCCATCACAAAAGCACTGTAATAACAATGAAATTGATTTACACTTAAGTGTAAAATTAGAGAAATTAGCCACACAATTTCCTTCCTTAGTTCTCCTATAGGAAAACTCTGGTCTGTTTTCTAGGATGTTTTCTTCCTTGCGGTTAGGTTAAAAGGAATGAACTGTGTTTGTGTCGACCGTCTTGGGGTTAGTTGTGATAAATTATGCATTTCTGACGTAACCCGTGGCCGATTACCTCGAGCTGATGTTGTCTTCCCCTTTTCTCCACGATAGCTGTAACTCTGCGAGGAGACAGCAGTAGAAGATCGGAGAGGAGAGCCAGGCGAGTTTCAGCATGTCTCTCAGATCATTCACTGGCTAGTGACAGTGGCGTGTTTGAAGCTTTAAGCAAAAGGTCAGGTGTATAAATACACAGTAAGCTGGAAATATTCCTGTTCTGCCACACCCTCTGAAAGAATTCACTGTAAATTTCTGAATACATTTTTTAAATTGCTATTTTAGTAACGGGAGAATATTGGGTTGCATGTTGCAGAAGAATGAAGAAATGCGTGTGCAGTTCCGCTATCATCTTCACAAGTGCCAAGTCCCCTTCGATTCATTGTCTCTACAATTTCAACACCCAGTATTATTCCCTTGAAAGATAGATTTCCCAGCTTAATAGACATAAATCGTTAATTTTATTTCAAAGTCAATAGTAAAATATAATTCTATGGAGTACGACTTAGAGTGAGCAGCAAAAGATAAAGATACAACAGAAAGGAAGATAATATGTGAACTATTGAAAATCTAAAAATGTGTGGCTCAACCAAGTGATGAGGGAGGGATTAAGATGCATAATCTTATTAAATTGTTTTAACACAGTGAAGAGCAAATGAGAAGAAGAGACAGACTTGAGGATGCTAAGGAAAAATGGAAAACAAAAATAAAACTAAATATCTCAAAAAGTTTTATTCTGAGAACTTCTTTTTAATTTGCGAATTAGTTTTTCTGTTCTGTGTGTTTTAAGTAGATGCCTGAGTCCCTCCTGATAATATTGCCACATAGTTGCTAATATTGGTTATATATATATGTATGTAAAATAATATTGGCAAAATAAATGCTCGTTTCATTATATCTTAACAGCTTACGTCAGCATGTAGTTTACAGTGCTTTTATGTTTTTACAGAAATGAAGATATGGAAGAGCCTGCCTATGGTGATGTTGCCAGTAGTGAAGAGCCGCAAATCCACGTTGGATTTCTGTGAGTAATACTGCTGTTCCTTCTCCGTAGCCCTCACAGCAGGCGTTGCCTATGGTTCTTAACTTTTTAATAAGCTTGGCCACGGTGGACAGTTTAAAGAAGGTTTGGAGCTAAAAGCCTGGCTTTCCCGGGCTGGGAGATTAGGCAGGTCTCGTAGTGCTCTCTGCTGGGGCTGAGCCTCGCATTGTTCAGTGTCGTCCTGATGCTGCCCAACAAAGGGCCCGTGCTGCTGCTTTCGGGAGCTTTTCCGTTGTCCGGGGCGTTTGTGTGAGTGCAGGTATAGGGCTACCTCTCAGTGCGTGAGATCTGACTCCTTATGCCGCAAAAAGCAGGATTATCTTGGGAAAGTCTCGGGGGAAGGAGGCAGCTGGGGGCCTCCCAAACTCGGCTTGGAAAGGCTGCGTGCGGGGCGTGCTCGGGTCAGCAGCGCGCGCGAGGGCAGCCGGTCGCACGGCGTGTCGCGTCTCGGACAGCGCTGCCGGGAGCGCTGCTGCCCAAAGCTGGAAGTTTCCAAGTCTCGGCCAAGTTTGCTCCTTCCATTTCAAAATTCATGCTGATTGATGGGAAAGAAAGGATTTCTTCTTCTTGTTGCCATTAAGCAGCAAGAAAAATGTGTAAATGTTCAGATGACACAGCCGTGCACACGCTCATCTCTACACGCAGATTGATATACCTATGTCCACACACACACAGCATGCCTGGTTAAAAGAAGGGATATGTTTTGTAAAACCTGTTCACACTCAAGGGTCATGATTTTCAAGTAGGGAACAATATTCATTTTTTAACTAGAATAGTTTTTAATACTTTTAGTTCTGGTAACTTCCTTTGTTAATGTGAGGTAATGCTGTCATGGTTCTGTTATTTATTGTGATATCTGTAGTTGCTTTTGACTTAAACTGATTTGTATGAGAGATTTGTTTGGCTGGAAAGATGCTTTTACAGTCTCATAATCTTTTTAGCCTTGTATCGCCATCTCTTAAGCAAAGAATTAATATTGGATGACTAACACAGGATATTTACTTTGCAGGCATGACAGTGGAAGTGAATGTCTCTTAGTCCACGTCTTACAGCTGAGGAACTTTACTAGCCTTGTTGTTAAAGAAAACTGCAAAATGTAAGCTGAAATTTTACCCTGAGCCTGATGATCACTTGTTTTGCGAGACAGTCTCAAATATCATGAATGCGTTTGCTTCCATACAATTTACCATTTCTTGGGCAGATGACACTATTTCTTGATGGACAGTAGAGAAGAGGGTGATTTTCTGGACACAAAATGTTGCTGTTTTGGAAATTGATGTCTAAATAGTTAATGAATTTATTTTCTACTCATTTGTGTTCTTACATGTTCATTACGCAACTGAAAATTTGTTCGAAAACAGTATAGTTATTCTTCCATCAACCCACGCCTTCTGCTTAAAAAGCTACCTGCAGTATTTATGTTATTCCCAGTATATTACTTCCTGTACAACTCTAAGTTTATCTCTGACATATCCCAGGATAATGGAGTGTAATTTTCCCACATTTCTAAGGTGCCATTGATATTGATCAGCAAGAGAGATGCTTAGATGCTTTGCCTTTTATTGGAAAAACAAATGAGCAACAAGCAAGCAAGCAAACAAAAAAAAAGTAGGTAATCTGCAGGCTTTTGTGGCCATTGCAGATCTCCCTGAATATCTATTAAGTATCTTTCTAAAATCAATTTAATAAAAAGGTTATCTGGCAATCAGTGCAAAGAATTGGAGTTTTCTTAACTTCTGTCTATGCTGTTACTTCCAATTCCACATGATGTTATGCAGATCATTACTTCATTAAAGAATGACAGTGTAAAAGTCTCACCAAGTGATAGGTATTTTAACCTATTTTGGAGATATATGACCCATGAAATTTGTTGATTCTTGTGTCTATAAAGACAACTTGTCTGAAAACTTTGCAGAATTGAGGTGTGATAATACTGTTGTATTGCAAAGTAAGTCAGAATGTGAATGTTCTGAGTAGTTCAATTGACACAAATCTCCCTGAATGATCTTTGTTCAGAACGCCTGGTCATGCTAACCCTGTAAACCTCCCGTTGAAACTTTTGCATTAGGTCAGTGCCCTAGTGGCAGTTGTTAGCTTTGTTTTCAGTGTGAATACAAGGGAGTGCTAGGAAATGTGTGAGTTTTTGCAGGACTCAGCTATGTTCCCTCGTAATTGGAAAGAGGTGATCTGAAGAAGGTCATAGTGGCTGACCTAGGAAAAGATAGACTCTAAAGGAGGTTTTAAAATAAAATAAATCCCAAAATACTACCAAAACCAGAAAGTTTTTTGGCAGTACAATGAGCTCCTTCCTGCAGCTCTGTGCTCACTGAATTGGAGGTTACCAGTACAATGAGCTCCTTCCTGCAGCTCTGAATTGGAGCTCACTGAATTGGAGGTTACCTGCGGCAGGTGGTTGCTCTCTTTTCACAGGATTAGCTCTGAGGCCAGTTGAGGTAACTGGTGCTCTGCCTTCCAGCACCAGGGCAAGCTCTTTGGCTTCTCCTCTCACCATTTCTGTGTCCGCCAGCACCATCTCCTCTCTGATGGTGGCACGAGACTTTCTGCAGTTGTGTAGTCAACTAGAGTGAGCATCTGAGCAGGATTGTTTATTTCATTGATGTATCGTGCCAAGTTAGCTTTTTAACCCTGACAAGTTTCCCAGTTGGGTTTGCTACACAGTTGTGTGACCTTGCTCGTTGCTACAGGAGAAGTTACAACAAGAAGTAAGATGTTGTAGGGGCTGCGCTAGCAGGTAGGGTGCTGAGAGCACAGCAGAGCTCAGCTCCAAGTAGCGCTGCTGCCTTCTGCCACACTAAAAGTGCTTGTGGGTTTATTTATTTTTGTGGAGGGGCATGGAAGCTCAAATGTAGCAATAGCAGATATGTAAATTTAGCATTTTCAGACAGCAGATGAATGCATTGCCTGTAGGCTTCTTTTGCTTTCCTTTCGTGCTAAACTTCTCAGGGAGGAAAAAAAGGAAAAAAGATGCATGCTGGGTGGCTGCAAGGAAGAAATGGAGCAGTGGCACTGATGCTGTAATTCAGCTGCCTAAACACAGGCATCTGCTTCGATTTGAAATGTCACAGTGCAGCTCTTGGCCTCCAGCTGCCCTTCCTCAGGAGGGTTGGGGCTCTCCCATAGATCCTGTGTCGTATTTGCCAGTCCCATGTAGATGTCTCAGGGCATCTCAAGTGGCACTTGGTGCCTCTGCTTAGGTAACTGATTTTCATGTCTAAATTGTATTCCCAAGGCTCATAAATAGTGTTAGAAAAAGCCAGGGTTTCTAAATGGGCTTTGCAGTTCTTCTATGTGAAGAATACTAAAATTCCTGTAATAGAGCTCTCCAAGCACATTCTTAATGTAGAAGCTACATTTCTGTTTCTGCTTAGCTTGATTGGGCAGCAAGGCAAGGCAGCTGACGGCAGCTTCCCTTATCTCAGTGGTGTTGTTTGTCTTTTTTGGTCCTCCCAGCCATGTGCGGGTTTATTTGCCACCCCTGGAGTCCAGCACACCGACCACTTACTGCTCTAGGTCTTTGGAATTCCAGTCTCCGTTACTATTTAATGAAGTGTTCCGAATCCCTGTGCATTCAAGTGCTCTGAAACTAAAATCACTGCAGCTCTATATCTGTTCGGTTGACCATCAGCAACAAGAGGAGCTATTGGTAAGTGGTCCTTTTTCCTAAAAGCTCTGTAAAATGGGGAGATAAAGTTACTTGGAGAATAATCTTTAAGACTAGAAAGAAGTGAAAACTCTTTTTTTTCCATAAGAAGTGCTGCCAGAATTATATATTAAGATGTTCGATTAAGAGAGATCAAAGTGGATCAGAGTAATTAGCAAAATTCGCAGAGGCTGATAATTGGAGCATTTTGAAGAGTATTGTTTGCTATGGGAAAAAAGTTAATTTTATGTCTTTAATATATTTCTTACAAATATCTACTTAGGGGAAAGTTAACATCTGCAGATTTTAAATCCACGGAGTAAAGAGTAAAAGCAGTCTGCAAAAATGAAGCTGTTCTCTGAAAAACTACCTTTTTACAAACACTCGTTGAGCTATAATCATAATCCAAGCAGGCTATTAATATACCCATCTTTACTTCGAACTGATTAATGTAAATGTATTCAAATAAATGTAAACATTGTGCAAATTTTGTTTTGAAGTCAGCAGGCTGGTATTTCAGTGAGGAATTTGAGTGGTTTAATGAAATTGTATTAAGTCTGTTGAGATAGTTAATGGATAGTTAAT
>NW_010576446.1:1881-12068 GCF_000705375.1 Tinamus guttatus | reverse complement strand
GGGGAAGGGAGAGGAGGGGAGAAGAGCAGCTGCTACTGCTGTCCCTGGTGGGGGTTATTTGCCTCCGTAACAGTTCATTAATGTGAAAATTCTGCTCCTCTGCGCTGAAACTTAACTATCCCTTCAACCGATATCCCTTAGTTATGTAGAGGGTATCGGGGTGGCTGGTCTGAACAGTTTGGTCAGCTGCTGCCACTAAATAATCCACATCGTTCCCCAAACCCTTGGTTTTGTGCAAGTTATGGCCCCTTTCTCCCCTGTTTATGTTTGGTGAGTGTGCTCTGGCACTGGTGTTGCCACACAAACCCTGGTGCAGGGCTGTTCTTGCCATGCACCTTCTGGGTTTTGAAGCACATCGCCGTTTTCCTTTGCTGCTCTAGCAGAGCTCATGGAATGAGGCAGGAGCTATGGCTTTAGGTAAATGGTGAGCAAACACCTTTGATAAACATGTTGCTCTGGAACTGGCCAGAGGAAGGCACCTCTTATAAGTTTAGTGCTGATAAAAGGTACCATTTGGACTGTAATCAAAACTGAAATGCTGCACATCAATCAGTAAAGCTAGAAAGAAATTATAGACAGGATATAGATAGTGGAAGCTTTTATGTTCCTACCCAGCTTCATATTGGAAGTACTGTGAGTGGAGGTGCGCAAACACTTTATGCTTCACATCTCTTGCTCTTCCTTAATGCAGAGAAGATGCGGGTGACTTTTGGTCTTTCTTGATCAAGGCTCAACATGGGCCAGTGATGCCCAAATGATGGACACCATGGTGACTTCCAGCATACCAAGCTACCTGCTGCTTCGGGTCCTGCAGTTTCAGGAGATCGTAATGTTAGGGTAATTTATTATCAGTGTAACATGAGCTCCATGTTATTATTTCTCTTTTGGCTAAGTAAAAGCTGCCAGGCAATGT
The DNA here is from genome assembly GCF_000705375.1 of Tinamus guttatus. The sequence goes on along the minus strand of NW_010576446.1, from coordinate 11,155 downwards.
TACCTCTGTATATGGCATTAATGAGCCGTTACTGGAATATTGTGTCCAACTGGTGTCTCTGCATGAAAAATGATGCTGACAAATTGGAAAGGATTCAGGAAAAAAAAAGCTGCAGAAATAATTAGACATCTGGAAACTGTATTGTACAGAGTGAGGTAGATTGAATAGATTGAGTTGCTTATCAGAGAATCAAGAGGTGGTCGTATGAGATTATAGCTATCCATTATAACTAACCTCATTAGCAGACAGAGGTAAAGCAAGATGTGGTGACTGGAATTTGAAGCTGGACATTCTCAAAGTGGAAATAAGATTCATTTTTTAATAGACTAATTTAGCAGAAGAGTATGAGATTGGTTATGTCTCTTCGGAAATTAAAATAAACATTGGCAACCTGTTTTAAAGCTATAGTTAAATATTAGCCAGATAATAAAGGCATTATTTAAATGCCAGGTTAGCAATTAATAAAATCCTTATTAATTGAGGTCTTGTAAGCGAATGGCATCACTAAGCTAATGCTTCCTCAGAGGAAAAAAGTTATTAAGCCCAAAACATGCTTACAAAATATAATTTATTTAATCTACATACCTAGCTAAATCCTGTATACTATCTGGAAGGATATCATATTGGAATGATCCAATTAACCTTATGTGCATAGTAATAATAAGATGTATTTCAGAATGCCCAAGAAATTTCCTGATGTTCACTGTGATGTGAGTAAATAGGATTTATTTCATGTTGATTTTGAGAGAATTTGAACAGTTCTGCATATTACTCCCCCCCCCACCTTATCAGACAACCCACTGATTGTATAGGTATTATGTGTCTGAATGAATGTTGTAAATTTACCTTGGTAAAATTGTGGGAGGGCCTTATCTAGTGCATGTGTAAGTGACTCTGTGTGCCGTTGGCCATTTCTTTCCATACAGTTTGCCCTTCTCAGGTGATCTGTTTTGACATCTGTGAGATGCTGCTCTAGGCACAGGTGTGCTGGGAGTTAAGAAGACTGATTGGTACCAACTGATGTGATACCTAGTACAGTATCCTGTGCTAGGAAACTGCTGGGCAGCTGCATACACCTTCTGTTTAACCCCTGGCCAGATTTAGGGCTGCATTTTAATATTACTGCAATAGTATTTTAAATGAAGAAAAAAAAAAAAAAAAACAAACACAGCATGTTATTCACTTAATCCCATTGCCCTTGAAGGGAAACAAAAGGAGAATAAAAATATATTCTAATATATCAAACAGTGCTCTCGGAAAAAAAGCCACTTTTGCAATGTATTTACAGTGTAATTAGAATTTATCACAGATTTTAACATTTTGAAATTCATTCTTTGGTATTAGAATGTACAGCATTCCCATTTAAGTGAATGAGAATTTTGCCTGCATAAGCAAAATTTACATCCAAGTAATAACAAAATACATGCTGTGGAAAGATCAGATAACTGCACTCTGGATTTTTTTCCCAGGTTCTCCCTTTGTCTGCCGGTGTATTAGGTTTAGTTAATCACTGCTGAAATCAATGAATGCACTGCATTGATTATGGCTAGAACAAGTCTGAACACAATATTTGAGAAACCTGAAAATTTAATTGTATAAATTGTTACACTTATTTAACTTGATGTATGTATATGAATCTCGAGCTGTATGGAACTTTTTCTTCAAGGTTAATGGTACTTGTTTTAAGATCATGACCTTGGACTGTGAAAATAGTAGTGGTTAAATGTTATTGTAAAATATTGTATTGTATAGTTCATCATCGTTGGTTAATATTTTGCAGTATTGATCTCTTTTAATGGAAAGAATTTGCCTTGACTCATTTTTCTTTTTCAGGGAAAGAAATGGAGAAAATTCAGTAACTTCCAAGTCTAATGTCTTACAGATAACTGAAGGAATTTTGCAAATACTTATTTTTGTGTTGAGAAAATGATTGCAGATGTAGAAGAAAATATAGGTTGTTGGAAAAGAATGCCTGTCAAAAAGTGGGATGTCCAATAGCTAATCTGGAAGTAATATAAATCTACCTGTTATGGTGCGATTCTGGAGTGGAATTAACTCTATAACACACAGGTAGCCCTCCAAGGAGAAAATAAACTTTCAATTTTTCTAAATTATGGAAATTTTTTTGAAGACGTGGACATGGATTTTGAGCCTAGTCGTCGTTGCATCAGAATTTCACAGTGACAAGAGGCTTTCATATAGTTCTCAAGGTAGGAACCTGACCTCTGTAGCTGCAGGAATCATGGATTTTTGTGTTAAACTTGGGTAATGTTTTCTAAACCATGTCTATAGAAATTGATGATATTGTACAGACTCTTAATTCTGTCATGATTGATTATCATGAAAGCTTGATTACAGAGAATCTGATTGAATTGTCCTAATTTCTGTCTACTTTTAGCTGTAAGAAAGCCTTACATCCAGTAAAATGTTGTACTGGCTGATAGTTCAGAAATTTGCTAGAACCTCATTAACACTTTTTAAAAAGTAGGAAGTAAGGATCTAATCTTACTTTTGATATGTTAACATTTGTAGGTTTTTATTGGAATGAAGAGCCATTTACATGTTTTTACAAAGTAATACTTCTTGTCATTACTGCTGTTTTTATTTTTGCAGGTGGATCTAATAGCTTTTTGGCTTTGAACGGTATCACTGGGAAGAATACGTCCTTTTTAGGTAGAATTTAGTCCCAAATGTTTGCGTATTTTGGGTATACAGGAAAAGATATGTAGTTTAAAACTTTAGTATTTCCAGTGACATCAAGTTAATAGGAAACTGAACACATTTTGTTGACTTAGAAAGAAAGTATGTTTTATTTATAAAAGCTCTGCATCTTAAATTTACCTGAAAATGACTTTCACTTGTGAGGGTGATGAGATTTAGCCAAATATGGGTAATGTTGATACTACTACTTGTTGTTTCCTGTTATATTTTCTTCTCTTCTATGCCCACTCCCTGGACTGTCTTACCTTGTGATTACAAAGAGGAATTCCTGTCTTACCTTGAACACTACCAACTAACAATCCCAATAAGGGTTGATCAAAATGGAGCCTTCCTCAGCTTTACTATGAAAAATGTTAAACCCTCGAGGAGGAGGAGGAGCACAGACCCTTATGATCAAGAACTGGCAGCATCTAAATTATTTTTTAAACTTTCTGCCTATGGCAAGCACTTTCATTTAAACCTGACTCTCAACACAGATTTGGTATCCAGACATTTTACAGTAGAATACTGGGGGAAAGATGGACCTCAATGGAAACATAGTTTTTTAGACCACTGTCATTACACAGGATATTTGCAAGACCAACATAGTACAACTAAAGTGGCCTTAAGCAACTGCGATGGTCTGGTAAGTGCATGTTATATGTTTTTGTATGATAGTGTGATTTTTCCATTTAAAACACCGAAGAACAACTAAATTGGTGTATCTTTCAGTCTTTGAAATTCCTGGGGGTCTGGGTCCTGAGGGAAGAGTATTCATCAGTTTCTTAATTGTAAGTGCTAAGACCCAATTCTCTAGTCCTTCAGGAAGCAACATTTTCAGTGTTTGCAGGGCTGCAAGGGCTGCAGGACTGCAAGATTAGATCTGTGGTGAGATTATTACAGATTATTAAAATTTTACACACTCAAGGTTAAGGAGGGGGCACTCGGTCCTGTAGGATGCTTCAGTCTCCAGTGAGGTATTGATTGAACTGAGCACCCACTTGCCATCTCTGAGAATTGGACTGTCTAAAATTCAAGTAAATAAGAGGAGAGGAATTTCTTGGTGTAGAACTTGTCATTGCTAAATCCAAAGAGGAAAGAGGATCCTTTGCATGCATCAGAAAGTAACTTTATATATTTTTTTGTTGTTGTTGATTACAAATCAAACAGTTGCCTTTAAGCTAAAGGTAGGTTTAGAAATTCTCATCTCTTTAATGAGCTGTTCTTACTGTTGATCTCTTGATCACATGGCAGTAATACGTGAGTGTGGAAAAAGCTCCTTTTATTACAACAAAAGTGTTTAAACCCCCAAACTCTTGTGTTAAAAAATACTGAAATAGTGGAGCATTATTAAGAAATAGTAAATCAAGGATCTACTAATTACTGTAGTAAAAATATATGTATATATTGTCATTTTTTTGTTTTGTTTTTATTATAGTAGAATGCCAGTCAGTTATCTTGTTAGATGTAGACAGATCTAATTGATAAAGAAAAGAAACAACTAAGCAGAATTGCTAAAGTATGTCCTTTTTATCCTTGCAAGTGCTCTAGAATAATGCATCGTAGGATGCATTACTACTTATGAACTTGAGCCTTCCATTTGTGCCATTTATCCTGTTAGGTTTCAGTATTGTCAGATGAGTCAAATTTCCTACCCTTATGCATTTTTTCAGTTCCTCTCTTTAGTTATTCAGGGTGGGTGGGTGAGATTATGGTTGAATTGATGTAAATTGGGTGAATTTGAAGAACACTTATAGTATCTCAGATCAATTTTAATGCAAATAGAGTTTTCAGTCTCATTATGATAAACTGAGCAGCAGGCAGATCACTTCCCTCTCACTATTTCCAGTTTCAACCTCTCTCTATATATATTCATTTTATCTAGTGCCCTGGGATTGCCAGCCATTAACTTGGGCTCATTCTTGTAGCTTCCATCTACTGGGCCTTGATTATGCTATAAATTATCTAATATTGTAAGAAGTGCTATATAATCCAGTGAGCAGTTATGTGAGGGAACAGAAGATCTTGTCCAGCAAGCCTTTTAGTTTCCAAACTCATATTTACTTCAATGGATGTTCCATGAGTGGATAGATTGCAGGTTTGTGTTTCCCATGGAAAAAAAGCCAGCAAATAGCAATAATTGGAGCCTTTACGTGTTAGGTGCAATGAGATTGAGGCAGAAGTGCTGAAGCATTGCCTAAAATGGGTATGTCATACTGAAGGGAAGAAAAACAGTGGCAGGCTGGCAAAAGAGCGAATTTCACCTTATGGAGAGAGATTTGCCTAAATATGAGCAGAATAAATCTTAAAGATGGTAAGTTTGGGGCTGGTTGGTAGTAGGAGTAAAGCAGAAATCAAACTTTTCCTGTTCTCCACCTCCACTCACTTCTATGTGTCAGAGGTCTTGAATGCTCAAGCAAGTTTTCCACTGTAGCAATTTTTCTCATTTTGAGCTGAAAGTCCCAGTATAGAAAGTGATTTGGAGGTTAAATCTCATTTGGGGATTACTATAGCTCCAAAGAAATGCTTTATGTAAAAGGCCCAATATTTCCATGGCATGTAAAAGTCCATACATTGTGCTGGGTAGCACAGATGTCATTTTCCAAGCAGAAATGGTTAAGAGAGTCCAAGAAGTAGATTTTAGCTAAAAGAATGACCCTTACGTGTCATTCTTGGGTTAAAGGAAGAATTATTTTGCTAGGCAACTTCATGTTCTTTTCATAATTCATAAATTCATAGTTATAACTTGTTCATAGCCTTCTTAAATTAGCTCATTTGAAAGCTGATTCTCCTTTAAAGAAAGCATCTACTTTTATAGATTGTAAACTGAGTATAATGTGATATTTTTAGTAATATTTTTAAATCATAGGCAAAATTTATGATTTATAAAATTTGGAAAGATCAGAAGTGGTATTAAAGACTGATCTAGTAATCTTTTCTTTCTGGAGTTGTCTTTGATATTAATATGTATTTGCAGTATGGACTTAGTGTTCAGAAAATCATATAAAAGCTGTTCCTAGTTTTAAAGTGTACAAGTAGATTGTATGGTGTACTGTTCTGTCCAGATCAGTGTTGTGTCCTTGAGAATACACTAACCTAATGTAGCCTGTTTCATTAAGAACTGCACAGGAGCAGAGAACCAACTGTAGTGGTATTGGGCTACACTGTCAGAAGTCAGAGACTTTTCAGAAGGTCCCATGGCTATTATTTTATATTAAAAATAGATAAGGCATAGATAAAGCATGTCTAGAAAGGTATAAAGTGGGGAAAAACTTTGAAAAGCAACAGTGCTGTGTGGGAAATGCATGCACTTGTCTTCTAGAATTCAGTTTGATTCAGTGACTGATGAACATCTGAAGTGTGGTAAGGCTTGGCTCGACAGCCTGACACAAAAAAGATTGCTTTTCACAAATTCAGGGGTGCTCCGTGTAGATTCACAGATTTGCCTGAGCATGTCAAGCTGCTGGATCCAGACCTCGTATATGTTAGCAGGAGCTGGCGGTCGGTAGTGGGACTGAATAACACAGGACCTCAAACAATCTGTTTTAGATAACAGTATTGGGAATATTGCTTGTAGTAACCTTTTGGGGCATTCAGCTGATTTCTTAAATTCATGATATTTTTATCAAAACCTTTTGCTGGTCATTCTTGCATCTTAGTGGTATCCCTTATACTTTGGAGCAGACATTTAATTTACAAACTGTTAAAGTTCATCTGTAAAAGCAAAACTGAAAAAAAACCAATTCCTTTAAATTCAAGTACGTAACTTGCATCTCCCTTTTTCAGCTGAAACTTAATTTTGGCCAAATAGTAGAAGATAGACCAAAAATGGCATTTGGAATGTTATTTTGCATATAATAGTGTAATTCACACTATTAACCAGGTGCTCCTGAATGCATATACAGTGGAAGCCTCTCTAACCACAAACATCTTCTAAATTCAGAATAAATGCTGTTTTTCATTGAGGTATTGCCTCAGAGTTTAGAGTGCTTTTTAAGAAAAAAAAAATATTCACTTTGGTTCAACAAGATCACTCACAATAGTGTAATATTGGAAGAACAGTTTTGTTTGCAATCTAAATTAATACATTCGGTAAAATGCTGGACTTGTATATGCAAGGCTTATAGGTAGGGCAGGTGCCTTTCCACTGTTCAAACATCATTCGGCTAGTTACAGAAACTGATCGCATTGTTCTGACTACCTGGTGGCAGCTGTGATCTACAAGTTACCCTTGATAAGCTTCTTAAGTGTTACTAAAATCCCCTTTTGTTAAGCCACCATACAGTTTGTGTGAGTGAGATAAGATACTGACTAGGCACAGGAAAAAAAATGGTGATAATTTCCTGGTGCCTTCACTGATAGTACCTGAATGAGCGGTGATAGTAGTTTGTGGGTAGTCATAGTAGTTTTTATCTTATACACAATTTTTTTAGAGAATTAATGTTGCAATTAAGTGTTGTTTATGACATCTGAATTGAGTTGCTCCCACTGAGGTCATACCACCTCTGAGAACTATTAGTTACAGTCCGATAGAGCTGCCTCAATTCTGCTCAGACTGGCTAACCTGACTGCCTTTGAGTGCAGACATGAAAGCTGTGTGCCCTAGAGTAATCAGTACTGGGTTAAGGCCTCTCTGTTGCAGAAAGAGGGTCACAGTACGGATGATACTTCTGTCTCCTCAGACTTGGCAAAAAGCAGATGGTGTTGGCCAGAACCACTCTGCAGGACACTTATTGCTAACTTATTGCTTAACTGGAACTAAGACACAGTTTAGCTATACTTTTTACTAAAACAAATTTAGTTTTATTCTATATGGGATCCTATCAATATACACATAACCCTATGAATAAATTTGTTTCAAGCAGTTACATAAAACTGAGCTAATGGCTGTGTTACTGTTGTGACTTCAGAGCCTCTGTGACCCAAGAGAAGCAGTTTCCATTTGTGCTAAACTGGAAGTAGCACCTGACAAGTGCCCTGCAGACTGAACAGAAAGTTGGCACTTCCTAAGAAAGAGTATTTCCTCAGTGTCAGACACCTTATATCCCAATTTCAGTTTCATAAATCAAATGGAAGAAAACATACAGAAAACCTGATTTATAACCCTAAGCACTTTTTATGGCTTCAAATGCTGCATGACAGTTAAGCTTGCCTGTTTGCTGTCCATTTTGAAGGCTCCATTTCATTTTGTAGGAAAGAATCCATGAGCTTCCAAGCCTTGGCCAATACCCACTGCCAGGAGATCAGATAAAGCATCCTTTGGACAGTATCCTCACTAAATACACTTCTCCCAGGATCTATGGAGCTCTCTGAGCTCTCCCTTACTGCAGATATCATTACTTCCCCACTTTTCCTAGCCCTCCATCCATAAAGGTCAGCCCAGCATTTTACTATCTTTCTTCTCTTCAGAAGCATGTGCCAAACTCTTCTTCACTCCTAAATGCTTCCTCACTCCTGCCAAAGTCACTTACACTTACCATCTACATCACTAGAAATTAACGCCTGTGAGTTATTCAAGGTTCTTTCCACACATCTAGTGAATCTAGTTACAGTTTGATTTATACTTTTAAGGCTGTTTAAGCAGCAGTGAACCAATAAGTGATTTATTTTTAGTGACATCTTAGATTTCAAATAACAAGAAGGCCTTTTTGGAGAGAAATTTTCTACCTATGTTGTCCAGATGAATGCAAACCCTGGTGTTGTTTTTTTTTAGTAAATAACTGAGTTCATAACACTACTGAACAGGAACATTAATTGTTATGATCACAATGCATAAGAATGAACGCATTTCATTCTTCTTACACTTTTCTTATGTTTATAAAATCTATAGTAGGAATATATTTAGAGAACCTCTTCATTCTTGAACCTGTTGTAAGGATATTTTATGTTATAGGTTGTATGTTATTGAAATTCAGTTGTTTTGGGAGAGAAGAACAGCGGGCAGTTGGTACATAGAATAGCAGTAAGAGGAGAGTCTTGACCAGATGTGAAATGGCAAGTCCTAATCTCAACAGCTTTGGTTTATTTAAAGCAGATATGGATCAAGTCCTTTATGGTTACTGGTATCTTAGAGGTCTCTCTGGAGAAATACAACCCATTTAAACAAAAGACTCATGCATAAGACTTACTTTACAGATAAAAGGCAGCAGAAATGGAAATATACAACTGTATAAGTTGCTTCTGTAAGCAACTGTGTGTGTGTGCGTGCGCGTGTGTGTGTGTATATATATGTGTGTGTGTGTGTGTATGCTTCTGTGAGAGGATATATTACAACTTTTAGGAAGCACCTTGAGATGGGTCTTCTGCACACATCATTGATTGCAGAGCTCAAGTAACATATATACTAATTCTTGAAAATCACAGAATCACAGAATGCTTAAGGTTGGAAGGGACCTCTAGAGATCATCTAGTCCAGCCCCCCTGCTCCAGCAGGGACGCCCAGAGCACGTGGCACAGGGTGGCTTCCAGGCGGGTTTTGAATATTTCCAAAGAAGGAGACTCCACAGCCTCTCAGGGCAGGCTGTTCTAGGGCTCTGGCACCCTCACAGTAAAGAAGTTCTTCCTCATAGGGAGG
>NW_010576445.1:66821-84771 GCF_000705375.1 Tinamus guttatus | reverse complement strand
AATGTTTATTCCATCCAGTATTATACCCATAAAGAAATTGCTGTTACGTCTTGTTTCAACCCAAAACTCTTATAATACACAGTACAGCAGCTCTACCACAAGACTACACATATCACTATATAATAATCCATTAGGATAGAGATCATTCTTTGTGGAATGTCTTTGTTATTACCAAAACCAAAATTAGACAAGTGTTTGTCAGAAACACTCCCGCACACACAGTCACTTCAGAGTACGCAACAAACACTCCATCAAACCAGAAGGAGGTAGAAGAGTGGCCAACACAACCCCTGTTCCTCTAATGGATTTAATTACTCTGGAGGTGTCAAATTAACTCTGATTTTACATCTGAAGAAAAATTACAAGCATGGTTATCATGCAGGGATTAATGGTTAACACCAAGGTGACACTTTCCATTATCACAGATTCATAGAATGGTTGAGGTTTCGAGGGACCTCTAGAGATCATCTAATCCAACCCCCTGCTCAAGCAGGGACACCTAGAGCATGTGGCACAGGAAATATATATATATACATAATAGCCTATACAGATGCACTTGGACGTGTTCTCTCTTCTCTACAGCGTGCAACACGTTGTACATGTTTTAATCGATTGCTCCATTTTGTTTTAAATGCCTCTCATTAGCTATACAGCAGCTCGAGTCATGCTTGTCCTTATAAAATGTCTTTTGAGGCAAAAAATAAACTGCAAGGAACAATTTGCCTAGCATGATACATCATCACATGGTTTAACTTGGTGTCAGCTCACGTCTTTTACATCATATTTAAAGCAAAAATTAATCTACCACTAGTGGTTTTTAATTAAGAACTGCAGATTGAAGTCAAAACCAATTTCTGAAATCATTATTCTAAATCTGTTCAGGCTACAGTGTTAAACCTCAAGCTGTCAAATCCAAACCAGTAGTGTGTGCTCTAAAACCTTCAAGAATTTTTGGAGGGAGCAAGGGAGGTAGGAATGGAGGAAAAAGACAGACAGTGCAATAAAGGAAGGAAAAAAAATGAAGTGAATTTTACATGAAAGAGATGAATTTGGGTTTGTTACACGAACCTCACTTAGCTCTAACTCACTCATACCCTTCTTAGAGCCCATCTCCTTTCAATTACAAATCTTTTAGTAATTCATAACAGTAAAAAGCTCGGAAGGACAGTAGTGTTTTGCTCCACATCTGCTTTGGTGGTGCACATTTACAGGTTGAAAGGTACTGCTCTAACTTAATTTCCTCCTCTGGCTATGGTTACACATCCAGTCATAGCACTGCCTAAACAAAATCAAGAGAGAGACTTGAGTAATTTAAGGTAGGTCAGTTCACTTACCCAGTTCATCCCCCAGCTACAAGCAGTTGCACTAGCACAAGAGTGGGGGAGAGGTAAAAAAACAAGCAACTTAGAGCAAACTGCTTCATCTGGAACAGCTTTAATTAAATCTTAAGGTTTCTCATGCTCATCCTGGAGCAGTTACTCATATTTTCACTCGTCTCAAGCCCTTTTCACGAGTCCACTGAATACTTTAATTTCCATAGCTTGCACTTCAGCTTACACTTCTATTTTTTGTCATCTGGAGTGCTGAAAGGAGATCCATATTCACAGACTTAAGATCAAGCTATATGATTTTAAATTGTGACATTAGCTCTCCCCAGTATTCCTGTGAAAGTTAGAGACAGAGGGAGGAAGCCTTTCTTGTTTCTATTTGTAATGGGGTATATATATATATATATATATATATACACACATACATGTGTACACATATACACACATATATCACATATACACACATGTATATATATATTTGAGTGCTCACATGTATGCATACAGACACACAATATCCACATACCTCTCAGCCCTGAGGCCAAACTACAGTATAAGTTGCCTCTTGGAATGTTCTTCCACATGCTGGGAACAGGGAGAAGGCCAGGCAGATTTTTTGGGGGCTGTTTCTTTGCTTCCCTGTCCCATTCACATGTGGCCCACCCACGTTGATGATGTTTCAGGGCAACACTCTTGCCTTGAGGCACACCTTGCATCACTAACAAATGTGCAAGAGGTCTATTAATTTAAGTCATTAAAGATAGGTCTTTCAGCTCTGCAAATTCAAAAAGATTAGAAATGTGTGCTGACCTGGACATTTCTGTTGGTTCAGGGTTTTTATTGTTTTTCCTCAGGTGCACAGCCACGTCCCACAACACACCACACAGGCACACAGCCATGTATATAAACACATATACATCCCTCATCCCCTTTCTCAATCAATTGCAAAAAAAAAAAAAAAAAAGGAATATTTGGGCAAAAGTACCAAAGTCAGAAAAGAAAGTACTGTAAGAAATATCATCTTACAAACCAATTTCTGTATTTTACCTTTCATTTTACACCTCACCAACCAATAAATAGATATGTGCATAACCTCACCAAACAAAGATTCTGTTCATATCCCTCTACAGAGCCTTTTTCTTTTTGGTAAAACTAGTTACAGGTTCCTAGCACTTTTTCCAGAGCTGCATTAAGCAATTTTAGCTACACCTGGTAACTTGAGAATCAGAAGGGCCCTACTTGAAGGGGCCACACGGAGCAACAGCACCGAAGGACGGACCTTCTGCTATCTCGTTATCGGCCTGCACAGAGCCCTCTGCCCTGAGGCCAAGCTGCTGGGACACACTGCTTCTCCACAGGGCCTTCCTTCACAGCCGGACTCAATGATCGTGAAGGGCTCTTCCAACCATAATGATTCTATGAATCTATGCAGGGCTTCAGCAGCAGTCCCGAAGATGCAGCTGCTCCTCACCAATCACACTACAAAGATACCACACATCAACTAGTAAACTGAGGCTGCCCAGGACAGCAGAGAGGGTTAGTGCAGTCAACACATGGAAAACCCTTCACAAGTCCTTTCTATTAAGCACTGGACAATACTCAGAAGACTACACAGTTGTTGAATGTTTTGAAGAAAAGGATCCAAGTTGTGCTCTGCAGGTTCACACACCATAAACACTGCCTTTTCCTGACTTTTCAGGTAGATAAAACGAACAAACAAAAAAGTATTGCAATGTTGTGAGACAGCCTACAGTTGTTAGAGAAAAAAAAAAGAGTTGGAGTACACCATGGACAATTTAAATTCCATTTTCTAAGTGCTATGCATACATTGTGCCAGCAAAACACTGAAGAGGGAACGTTTTAATTTGACAACAATAGAGTTCTCTTTCACAAGTCTGTAACTTCACTCATCCATCAAAACCAAGCTTTAATATTGCAGTTCATATATGAAATACAGGGGAATAACAGTGTTTAAGTTAACACTGTTAAAACAAGGAGGGGGCAGGGAAGTAGAGAGAAAGCCTTCCTTGCCCCAGAACAAGATGCGATCCATAAAAAGTACAGGAAGATCTTACACAATCTTCCAACCAAACGGGGAAGGAAAACCCCTTGCAGTGGAACAGGAAGATTTTGTTTACACACTTTCAACTGACTACTCAGATTACCAGACCAACTGGTTGAAGAACCAGCTATATAGACAGATTTTAAGGAGTCATCTGCCACTTTGTAAAGCTGTAAGAAATTACACTTTTCAAAATGAAAGCATTAGTAAGCACGTAACAAAAACATATCACTAACACAGGTGGAAAGAAAGGCATCTATGAGCGTCTCTCCCTTCTTTCCAGAGGCAACAGAAAAAGAACTTCTTAGTTTACTTTGTCAAAACAAAAACTAGGCTTATGCAGACAGCTGAACTCCACAAAGCTTACGGCTCAAGATAAGAACGTCATACAAAAGATTTGTTAGGCAAAGACTCCTCCTATGCAGCCCCTGCAACGGTATACAAAGGCCTGCTCGTGTCGCATGAAATAGTGCGATACCAAGAACAGCAGTAGATCTTCCTTCAACAGCAGCCAGCTCCACATTTTGCAGCCCAGCCACTTACCACACTTGCACAGAAAAACAGTTAAAATAGTTGTGGCATGGGAATAAATACAAGTTTGCTTCTCTTGCCCAAAAATCTCACGTTGGGGTTATTGCACTCAGTGAGACAGAGAGCTCAACAGCTGTAGCCAAAAGACAAGAAATCTGATGTCCTTCCATGAAGTGCAGGGTTACACTCATGTGCAATGTTACAAACCTGCTCCACTAGCTTCAGAATAGGGGTACGAGGAACCTGCTGGGTTATCAGATCCTTTCTTTCCATTCCCTCAAGCAGGAAGAACTTCACCAGGAATTCAAGCAAGAGGTAAATATAATCAATTTGCTTTTGTTTTGTTTTCTACCTGCTCATTTAATGGTGCTGGGAAAGAGCAGCACAGTACTGATGCCTAATCTAAAAATGATATGCAAAGACTGCAACTGCAGATGCTCATCAAGGGGGAAAGCCAATATTTTCTTTGAACTACAGCATGAAGCACCACACAGAGCCTGATGCATCAACAACGGATTAATTTTAAAAAGCAACCCTCAAAACTTGTCTGTAGGGCCTAGGTTTAAGATCAAAGAGATCATACAAAGACATACTCACATGTCACTGTGCTAAATACATTTCATGAGTTATGTTTATTGTTAGCAGCCAATATCGTATGACTATTAGACCTCAATTTACATAAAACTCTCTTCAACAGATAAAATAATTAACTGGGATTAACAAACTTTCAAATATCTGCAGGTGAAGACATGTTAAACTATTAGATAGGGGAAAAAAATGTATAAAAAAATCTTACTTGGATAGGTATTCCAGGAACAAGAAAAATGAGAAATCTGCCTTTTTCTAGGTCTAATGACCATAGTCACCTAAGGTCAGCTGGAAGTGAATTCTAGCAAACTGCTGAAAAGTAGAATGAAAATTTAAATACAATAACTTGATAAACAGAACACTAATATTAGTATAATTTGTAAGGAAATAACTGAAAAGGAATACAAATCAAATAAAGAATAACTAGAAACCGTCTGAGTATTTTTTAAGGAATAAAAATACTGCATATTGAAAACTCCAGGTTCCATTGTTTGAATCCAGTATTGTTTGTCCTTTTTCCTTTAAAAAAATCCTGTTAGGACAGGACTGTGTGCACACAAGCAGGATAAATATTCTTTTTCTTTTCATCTCTTCTTCCTCACTCAGACAGTGTATGTATATTCCCTTAACAAAAGCCACATCCGATACTATCATTAGATCTACACTCTAATACACTTTATAATAAACTGAGAAAGAAAATTGAAGGCCTAGAGAAAAGATCACAAACCAAACGCCTGTGTAAGTACCACTTAAAGCAACGCAAGCATAGTATTTATGGTATTATTTAGCACTGAAATTTGCCTTAACTTTCTAGTCTGGACATGTCACAGTGAAGGAAGAGGACCAGCAATTTACCAAGAAGCTGAGGTGAGCCCAAATGTAACCAAAATTGTAGGCTGAATAAGAACTTGAAACTGGGACTCTTCTTAATTACATCTTTTTAACTCATGTACTGACAGCACCATCCTGAAGAATGTCAGAGGCAGCAGAATCAAGGAAAATTACACTAAATCAACATAGCCTCTTAAAAACTATAATATTTTGGTTTACTACATCAAGAGGACAGAAAAGCCTTACAGACTATATTACATTATATTAAACCTTTGGTATTTTTAAGATACAAAAGAGCTTTAATAGATTTATTAGAAGAACTTAGCAATAAATCCCTGCATTCCCACAAAAATATATAAATGTGATTTAGTATTGATATTGTTTCCAAAATGACTAGCAAGTTAAGGCTGTTGTCATAGTAATGTTTTCAAAAAAAAGTTTTATAGTTTAATATGCAGACAACTAGCAAATTCTAAATATGGATAGCTTCCTGTGTACAAGCAAAATAAATATAAATCCTTCTTAAAAAAATAGTTTAGAAAAAATACAATGTTTCCAACGAATCATCTGACACTATTGATATTATGAGTCATTATCTCCCCTCTCTTACCTTTCTCTCCTCCAATGGGAAGATTTTTTCTTTTTTAACTCTTCAGAAAACAACTCCAAGGCACATTTGAATAAGACTACCGTTCTACAATTTAACATTGTTTTGCAGGAGAAGTTCAAGTTGATAATTTTTTTACTGGATATCCAGATGAAGAAAAATATTGAAAAGTTTGTTAAAAAGCAGAAGCAAATTCTTAAAACTAAACATGCTATTACTCCATTTCTGGGAATAATCAAGTTGCAGATTCATTTTACTCATAATAGAACCCCAGTCTAGAAAATAAGGACATTTTGTGATTTTATAGGGTATCAGGTTGAATGTTTCATCCTTTCTGAAAAGTTCAAACGGCAGCACAATGACTTTCACAAGCAAAGTACCTGATACTACTTTGTTTTAGGAGAAGAAAGGGCACTAATTCTTAAATACACATTGTAAATGCCTAAACACAGAACTACATCTATGGAAAAACAAAAGAGCAGCCGACTGTACCAAAGCCCTTACCAGAAGCTCAAAGAAACCTCCAACAGACATAGCACTTCAAATACAGACTCACACACTCCCTAGTAGCGGGAAATGGAAGAGGATATGCTGGGGGTGAGGGAGGCTTGAGCAGCTCCCATATTGCCAAATAGCTATTTATCTACTATACTTGTCTATATTTAATAGTTGTCTAAAAAATAAGAGCCATGTATTTGTTAAGGATAGCAATGCATGGCATCACCAAACTAAAGCTTTTCTACTTGACACTTTCTTAAAAAAGAGGCTTGTTCAGAAAATTCTAATGCAGAAAATGGACTGTAACACCTTCTGTTACAATTAAGCAACAAGAAAGTCTACAATGACAGGCTGCTTAAAGAATCAAGCAAATAACTGAAAAACAGCCACATCTTAAGTTGTGCATGTAAAAAGAATTATGATTTCACATGGGCTATAACAAGATAGAGAGTTCTTTCAAAACTCCAAATATATTTATTTTTATTTACAATATAAACATTAGGTGTTGGTCATATTCAGCAAGAAAGAGCAACACAACATAAAATGGTTCATATCTGTGTAAATTCTAGCCCATGGCTAACTGTAATCAAGAAACAAAATTACAGTCATTTTCCTTGGTAATGCAAGTTTCCTTCGGATTTCTACAAAAAGAGGTGAGCAAGACCCAGTGACAGGATAAAGGTCTGTTTTATTGAAACAATTATGTGTTATATTGCTAGGCTCTAGCAATAGAGCCTAGAAGAATGTTGCACCTAATTTTGTATTAACAAACATTACAGACAGAAAGTTCTAGGTCACATCCTCAACCCCCAATAATCCAGTGTTTGAAGCGTAATCTCAAACAAACTCTCTGTTGGTCCTATTTCAGATTTAGCTCTTAAAAATGTCCCAAGGCTAAGGGGCTAGTAGAGATAAATTAATGTTCAACTGCTGTTCCAAGGCTTTTTTCCAATTAAGCTTCCTATAAAAACAAGCTAATTGATGAACCAAACTCCGGTGGAGAGCAGCACAGATGACTTTTTACAGGTATGAAACACAGCTTTAAGATCTCATCTTTATAAAATGCACTTGAATAGTGCAGACTTTGCAGGAAGATTAAGAATAATATGAATATATAAAATATTACAGAAACCTATTTAACCACACCCAGTTGTCACCTGCAAAGTACTAGTAGAATAATTATTTGCAGTTAGATTGATGCTAATGGGATTGAGGCACAGCAAGCAGAATTCCACAAATTTAACATAGGAAAATAAGCCAGCAACATCAGACATGTTAAACAACCCAGAGCATGCGTACATTTAACAATAAAGGTAATGAGATCTCAGGAAATTTGTGGCAAAATAAAACCTGATATGCATGGCACTACAGCCTGCTAAGGGCTAGAGCACTATTTACTAGCACACATGATGAAGGAGAAGCAAAATTCATTTTATTCTGCTGTTATCACCGAGGAAGGTTGTTATTCACAAAGGAAAAAACATTAAGTGAAAGCTCCAATCCTTTGCCATCAATACCTGTCTCTATCAGCTACCTGGAATATTCTCACTTCCTAGCACAGATAAGCACATCAATACACAGCAAAAATAACCTCCAGAAGAGAAATTCTCTCTAAAACCCACCAGCTGAGCTACATGTATGATATGAGGGGACAAAAGTCGCCATTTATTTGTACGGCTGCAAATTAAACTACCAATGGCTTTAGGACTAAAGGAAAGAGGACAATGGAGCAGTGGAATTGAAGCTAACCTTCAGAAACCAAACGAACACTTAATTTTTAGCCCTTCTCAATAGAAAACTCATAAAACAGCAGACAAAGATAAACTAACTCACAGTTCTTATCAATATCTGCACAAAGAAATAAAGCCCGTATAGTTTTGCACAAAAGCTTCTGCTCACCAGGCTGCATAATTCAGTTCCATCGCAAAGAACCAAGAGCCAATTTTGTTTTCCAAGGACAAGCCCTGTATTGCTTCCCTTCTGCCTGAGAACACAAACAATGCCCAATTGTCAGGTTTGCGAACATCAACGGGCATCAAACTCGAGCTGAAAGACTATAAAAGAAGTGCCTGATAAACTGGAAAAACATTTCTGCTAACAGATTTGTGTCTGTTCTGAAAACAGGGATCAAGGCAAGGGCCAAGTAACTAACTGAATGCACAATTTAACTTTCAGGGTCACATATTTTTGCCATCGTCTTGACACTGCACAGATCCAGTTGAAGACAGCTGACTAATAACATGGAGCAAGAGGTATTTGCTACATATATGTCACTGCATTCACCTATGCTCAAACTTCCTTTACCAAGGGCTGTACTCAGGGTCAACTCACTCACTCTGTAATTCGCTTATTGTCACAGTTAGAGATGAGCCTAACATTTATTTCTCTGCGCGCTCTCTGGTCTTCTGGTGCCTTCTAGAAGATTTAATGAACACTTTAACACTCCATTTTAAAGAATTTCTGACTCTGTGCAACGATTTTTTTCATAATAAAGCACCCACAGTGCAGAATGATAAGATCATTTTAGTGACTCAAATCTGGTTTTAATTATGAAGAAGTCCATTTTTAAGATAAAGTTACCTTGCTGCAGGGCCTTCTAAATAACTGGGGTGTCAGTATATTTCAAATGATAAAGAATATCCTCACAAAAGACGTGCATCTACCAGAAGAAAAAGAACAAATGTTAAAAAAAAAAGATGTTAAACATCAGTTACTCATATAATTAGGAAAAAAAATGCACTGATAGGATTGAAGTGTCTGTGACAGTTTTTCAGTCCTTTTTTTCCAAGATTTTCTGGGTGTTTTTTTTTCTGTTTTTCCAACCCTTTACTCGTATTAGTCTCTTTCTCTTGCACAACTCTCAGCAAGCTCTGAGAGCCACATGCAAATCTGTGTAGTTTTGTTTATTTGTGGATTTCTTTTGTAATGACAATTTTTTTTATTAAAAAAAAGCAGTGCAAAGAAATGGAATGTTGATTCTAAACTGTATGTTGTCCAATGAGAAAAGCAATAAATCCCAAATTTAATCCCTGGGATAACTAGAAATAAATAGGCACAGAGAGAAAGCCTTCATGGAAATATAGAACTACATTGTCCTAGCTGATTTTTGCATCATTGTAAAATACAGCACAACTTCCAGACAGGTGCTTATGCAGTCCTTCTGCACCTGTGCAACTGTGTCCTCAAAAAAATGCAGAAAAAAAATTATTAATTCTCTTTATTATACATAATACCAGGAAGGCAAGTTAGAAAACTACCTTTTTGCATGCTCATTTTTATTGAGCTGAAAACATAACAGGTATGTTTTTGAAAGATAAAAGGAAGGTGTACTTGGTGCTTTCAAATTGATCACTGATGCTCATGTTCCATAAAAATCTCCAGGCTTACTAAAATACAGCTGCAGCACATTTTCACCTCACAGACCTTCCTGAATTCCCTTCAGCAGTTGCACTATTTACATTTAGCTTTTGTTTGGCTAGGGTAAAAAAAGAAAGTGAAGCATCCTGAGTGTGGGTCTCTAACTCCACAATAGTGACTCTTCATTAAGGCTGGTATTTGCTGCAGCTTACAGCATTCACTGAGCATTTTATCCATTCTGCATTTTCTCGTCTTTCACAGAACAAAGAAATATGTTTTAAAGCAGGTTTTAAGGTAACAGCTTAAAAAAAAAAAAAAAAAGAGCAGAGCTCTCTCATTACAAACCAAACAAGGCCTAAGGCCTCCAGATCATTTTAATACAGTGATATGCCACAGAGCAACTCCCTACAGCTGAGAGGGACATGTACCAAAATATCAATAAAAAAAAAAAAGGTATACTTTCCTCAAATGAAACACCATTTTGTATTTCCTTGCCAAGAGCTAAGAGGCAGGGTATAGAGTGACCACAAACACTGCTTCTTTCTCCAAAGAACTGCATTTTGATCAGGCTTCAAATAGCACTACATCACCACCAAAGACACTAGCCATAGGAAAGCAGCATTTAATCCGCAAGTGAGAATGCACAAGACTCCACATCACTTGTTTGTTTAAATACGGTAGTTCTAGAGGAACAAACTCTTGATGGGTGAATACATCCTTTTGTTTTAGTAGTCTCAAATAATCCACTAAACTGGTGGTCTTCAATGACTCCTTGACCTGACTTAACTCCAGTTCTGTGAACAAGAGCTAAGAAAGGGCAGAAACATCACAATTTAAATAAATGCTTACTGTCATATCTATAATAAATCATAGCATCCCCTATAAGCACTAAAGCTGTCTTGGCTTATGGAGTACAACTTACAGCTCAGCCTTACAGCCAACAAAAATAACTCATCAGAGAAATGAAAGATTGCCTCTTCTAGCAACTCTAAGAAATACCTTGTCAGGTAGGACAACATCTGAATTCTTTGTGCTACAAGAAGGCACAAGAAATAAATCATCATCTAAGATAACAGCATACACCTATTCCTTCACTGCAATACACATGGATGCAGTATGGTTTCCTGAAATGTATAGTAATCAATATATCCACAGGCTTCCTGCAGCTTCTGTAGATGCCTAACCTTAGGCTTGGACAGCATCCCATTCTTATCTTTGGGTACACTGCAATAACTACCAGGCAGCACTTGCTTTTCTCTTCAAGCTAATAATTGATTATGATCATAAAAACAGAGACAACAAATCCCACAACAAATCCTGCCATCTCTGATAAAGAACTTGCGCTGGCTCCTTCACTTGCATACTCCTTAGGACAAGTGACAGAGTACTGCTGAACTCATAAGCAAACAATTTGCAATGTGAACATCTATATATTCATAATCTCTCCACTGGTTGCTTAGTTATTCTAATACATAAGGCAGATATGAAAGTAATGTAATGACACAGTGTTTACTCTTATTATTTGCTTGTGACAGGATATTGAAATCTCAAATGGACAGGCTGAATCATCCCATTTGCAGGTGATGCAATGCCTAACCCGTATTGACTGGAGCAGCAAATGAGGTTCAGTCATTAATATTCAACTTCTCTGAGGAGGGTGATGTTTTTATGGTACCAGGTCAGAGAGGTACCATATGCCCTTTGGCTCTATTTTGTCATTATCCAACAAGCACACTGCAGAACTGGTCACTTGACTTCACATCCCTTTTGTCTGCTTCTAGATGAGTCTTTTGGCTCAATGCTCTTATTATCTAACAAGCACACTGCAGAATTGGTCACTTGACTCTACATCCCTCTGGTTTGTTTTCAGTCAAGTCTTTTCTCCAGCCACATTATTTTCATGCTTCTAGACACGCGTATAAATACCCATGCCAGTACAGAGTGACGTGTTATGAGCAGCTGCCATACTGCCTGAACAAAATGTAAAAAAGCAGAACTGTGGCTAATGAAGAGGCCGAGCAGGAGCAGCTCTGGCACCAACAATTTGAGGATGATTCAACAAGAATTTGCTGATGGAAGGCAGCAGGACATACCTAGAAGACAGACAGGCTTGTTCCTTCTCACTTCTGTCCTTTCCTCTTCAGGAAAAGAGCAGAGAAGGAAACAGACACAGAAGCACAGATGCCATAGGCAACAGCTCTCTTCCTCAGCTAATCTTTGGCTTCTTCATCACCTTTATTTCTACACAGAGGAAAGGATAATTCTGAGCAAGTAAATTCTGACATGAATGAAGATACACACCAAACAGCCATACAAACAGGCTGCACACTGGTCCATTGCATTTGAAGCTTAAGGGGCATCTTTGCTTACAAAGAAGTTGCTTCTTCCTTGCTCACTCACTGAAATGAGAAAAAGGGCTAGAAGACTAGAAAGATAAAGGAGATGGGCAGCAAAATTTGGGGTCCAGCACTAGCAACTCCTAATTTTTGTAGCAAGTCTTGTCCATGGCTAGTAGTTTAGGAGTCTTTACCAATGTCCTCCATAAGCCTCTCCTGTGCCTGTTTCATCAAAGCAGCTAAAGGAGAGAACTACTCTAAAAATTAGCCCTAAACCAAAGTAATAGCCCAGAACACATAGGTAGGAGTATTTATGTAAACAGATGGTTCCTGATCCAGGACAGCAACAGTCCCTTCAGCACAAAAGTCAGCAACACATCCCTTCTTTGGTAAGAAAGGACAATGATGCCCATGGAACATACTTGGCTATTGTTATTTATATTTTGCTTTTTTTTTAATGTATTAAAATCTGTACTTTATTATAAGTACAATCTGCATTGCTAAGGATATGCCTGTTTGATACTGTTTATCTGCTTGAACCCTGGAAATATACTTCCATTTTCTTCAGATTAAGTTTCATGCCAGCCTGTAGGTTTCAGGGTGCGGCAGAAGGAACAGCAGTGTTGGGAGCTGCTGAAGGTAGGTTCATGGCTGCAGGAGCAGAACAACTGCAACAGAATTCAGATCAGCAGCCTGAAGGACAAAGTGGTAGAGAAAGTTCAGAAGCAAAATGCAAACTAAACTCTAAAAACCAGCTACTTCAGAAAATAATCAAAGAATTTCAACTGCTAAACAGCCTACATAGTGGGCTCATCACAACAGTATTAAAGGTACCGCCTTTAATAGCACAGATGGCATCTAGTTAGAAAAATAAGAAGAAGAAAAAAAAAAGGGGAAAAAAAGGGGAAAAAAGGAAAACTTTATTTGAAGCACAGAAATTCCAACTTGGATGAAAAGAAAGATCTATTGCTCTCCGGGTTTGCCATGCAACAAGGAAAACATGGTAGCAGCTTCTTTGCAGCTGCACAGAAAGCAAATCTGGCAAGGATTCTGGGGTTTGGCCAGTTTCTCCCTGGTGGTCACTGACTACTTTCCAAGTTGTGAAGAGCCTGAAAAGTCAGTGGAAAAGATCCTTTGCCATTCCTTAAAATAAATATGTACAAGATGAGATGAAAGGGATAAGCTTTCTAACTTGCTGTTTATAAGCAGTCTTAGACCAATTAATGTGATGTCCTGAATGCAAGAAGGAGAACTAGCCACATAGGCTTAACATTATAAGACTCTTTCTTGCATGTCATGCCCAATCATGGCAATTCAATCCCCAAATTTGTAAAAATACAAGCACTGAACAGTAGGTGAAAAGTAACCTTGCCTGTGATCTCACCATTCCAGGCTGCCACTGGAACACTGCCTGCTCTGGTCCACACACTCCAGAAACACCTGGGGAAAAAGTCCACGGTGCTAGAAGAACATGGGACGCGGCAGAAAGAACTCGGTGCCCTCTGTTCCAGCTGAAGACAGAGCTCACATTTCAAATACTTATATGTGGAAACGATGTCAGAGAGCAAAATTTTTACTGCCCCTGCTAGCATAGGTGAATGCTGGATGTTAGGCAAAACAATCCTTGAAATAAGAGGTGGTTTAATTTCCTAAATGCAGGAATAATTAGCAGAGCTTTCCAGAAGAGGTGACAGACATACTACGATCTAATCCTAAAATAAGATCAATTTCCAAGTGAGATGTTTTCAGCTTATCTCTCAGGACAGTTGCACAGACTGCACATATAGGGAGATCATGCTGGAGAGCCACAATAAGCCATTTTGGCTTTGGGACCTATGAAGCTACAAAGTTTCAGTGAGGAAGAAACATTTTTGCAACCTCCAGAAGGTACCTAGCATTACAGTTTCACATGATTATTACAGTTAGATGATTTGATTTTAAGCCAGTTATCTTACTCTGATATTAGGGCACACTTTCTATCCAACACAGAGATGGCAAAATTCTCTGTCTAGGGATGGCAAAATCTCAGCTTCTCCGGGTACATCAGAACTCACAGCTGGAAACAGTCTGCCACACAGACTGCCTTATAAGAAAGGAGTCCCCCAGAAAAAAACCACCCAGGAGCCAAGAGATTTTCCACCTTTCTCCATATTATGCATGTGACTTGCCCGCTGGCATCGGCTTAACTGCTCCTACATAATAAATGCACATGCAACAGATGAGCATCAATAACATTTCAGTCTGACTCTTGGCCAGCAGCAGACAGGTTAAACTCTATAAAAGATCAGGGGTCCACCGAACTCAAGATCAAGCCTCTAGCATTTTCCCTCCTCCTCCTAACCCCTCAAAATTCCTCTTGAGATTCTGTTGTTAGCAGCTGTTGATCCCTTTCTTCTCCATACAATTTATGGCTTTGGGTGCCTCCACCGTAATCCCTTAAATCATATTCTTCTAGATACTTAACAGTCCTTTATACAAGAACTTGAACCTTTTCATTTATGTAAAAATTAACAAAAGCAACTGACAAATCGGAATTACGATCCTTTGGGGGTGTTGTCCACAATGAATGTCACAATGTCTTAGGCTAATTAGATAAGCATGATACAGATGATATTGTAATCACGTAATGCCTAAGCAACAATAATTTTCACCTCATCTCTTTCGAAGTATTCAGGATGTAGCACAGGATGATTTAGCAGATACTTCATAGAAAACCAACAGTACCAGGTTTGACAAAGACCCTCCGCCATTAGAGCCCCGATGAAACTACACTATCATGAGATAAGAAAGACTATGAACTAAGGAGTGATCAACAGATACTAAACAAAAGGTTGTAATAATTGGTCTTTCGAAAAAAAATATAAATCCCCAGTGGTACATTTTAAAGAGAAATCTAGCAAAGAAGCTCAAACACTGAGCGATGGAGTTTGCTGACAATACCTCAAGTTACTCAAGGTTGCAAAAGCAATGGCTGACGATCTGAAGAAGACTTTAATGATACTGTGCAAGTAGGCTGTAAAACAGCAGATAAGATTAAACGTAGATAATTATAGAAAGTGATGCACAACGGAAAAAAAAATCCCAAGTTTATATACACAATGACAGACTCTGAACTAGCTGTTACCACGGAATAAGAGCAATTGTGGAATTATAATAGGCAGCTCCATGAAAGTACTAGCTCAATTCCCAAAAATTGTCAAGTGAGAAAAATAGAAGAGAGTGAGACAACCAGACAACTAAAGCGGATATTAGAAGAAATAAGAGTAAGAAAAAAGAGTAAATTCACAGAAGATCACATGCTGAAAGAGACAGTCCTGATTTTTGTTCTCCAAGCCCCATTCCTTCTGATCCTTCCATCCCTATCTCCAAGCTGATCCTGAACTGTAAAATGTACCACATGGACACAGATTGTCAGAACGATAGGGTCACTTCTATCTATATCTCCTCTGAAAAATACATGAGCAAGGGGCTGGGAAATTAAATGAAGATTTACCAAATCAAAAACCCCACACAAGAATATGGATTTTTTTTCACTGCCCCTTCCAATACAAGAATTAATGAACAAGTGATGAAACAAGCAGGTAAAAAGTTCAAAAACAGCACTCTGCCACAGGATGTTATGGATGCTAAAAGCACACATAGCTGCACGTGCTGATTGGACAAATTCACATAAGAGAAAATCCACTGGGGGCACTAAAAACAAATATCACCTCCAGGTCCGGAAGCCTGTGAGCCACAAATTACTGGAGGTTGGGAGAGGTATTTCCTCAATATACACTATACACTTATGCTGTTCTTACGGTCTTCTCTAAGCATCTGCTTTTGGCAGCTGACAGGGACAGGCTAAAGGGATCTTTAGTGTGACAGAGTACAGTCAATTTTATGTACTTATTTATCCTAGTTATTAAGGTTGCCCAACACAAACTTATGCATTTCCAGTCACTTTCTCCATTTACAAAACTTCCACCACTGCAAATGCAAGAGAAGAGGGAAGAGGGGAAAGAGGTTCTCCTTTGAGCACAAGCCAAGTAGAACCTTCACAAATTTTAGCAGCTAAACATCTCAGATTCCATCACACTGGGTTCTTCCCAGCACATAAAGATCTGTTCCTACAGGTTGTATCAGGCCTTAATCAGAGCACCTGAGTCAAAACAAGTTGACAGTATTTCCCATTAAAAAGGCTTGGGTGTCTCAAATACTGGCACTTCTGAACTTGCAGCCTTTCCTATTTTGCAATCTTACTGCTGTTTTGGTGAAACTGCCCAAGTGAACTGTACAATGTTATACAGTTTACAGCGTGTTCTGTAGGCACCATCTATAAGAAACTCAGCTCCCACCTATCAGCATTATATGTCAAACTTGTGCAACAAGCATCTTGCTATTGCATTTGGTTACTCCATCAAACACTACCTTAATAGGCAGTTGAGCAAAATGGAAAGGAAAAAAAAGGCACTTTTGTGCTTAGATGTCCCCCACCACCACCACCTGAATAAGGACATTCGTGTTATTCAGGTGGTTCAGAAAGTGATAAGCATCAAGAGCAGCAGGTACCAGAGCATGGAGGAATAAAGAGGACCAGAATACCTCTTCTCTCTCATTTTATGCCAAAATAAAAGTCTCCTGTAAATTGAAGGCAGTGTCTAAGAATTCTAACAGCATTTTTCATTCTGAAAGGTCAGGGTGGGTTCTAATCATGGCAAGAACATATATATAGATAAAAGTCTCATATATATATATATATATGTGAGGCTTTTAGATTAGGCTATTCTTTGTACCTCTTATCTGCCATTAGTAGATTCCTCAATAACTCTGCAGGAAGATTCACAGCTTACTGGGCTAACAGCTTCCAAATCAAGCTTTCAATTAAATCGAGGAGGTACTTCTGTTATATACACCCAGATGTCTACAAGGAGCATCTCTGTTGCAAAATAAACTTTCTCCAGTATCTTAACAAAAACACCATTCCCCACCCTTCGCAGTTTAGACACATCAAATGATAACTTTAGGACAGCCAGCAGTGGTACAGCAAATGCAGACAAAAGATAATAGTAATTCAAAAGACAATGCACTAGAAAAGTTATCCTGGACAAAAAGCACTAATATTTACTCTTTCTAAATATCTGCAATAGTTACAAATGAAATTATGCTAGTCAGTATTCCTTACAGCACTTGTTTAAATTACTGTGCAGTCATTTACTCATCTTCATTCATCTAGTGCAGCTCTTCCAGAACAACCTAGAAAGTGATAAAAACGCTACGCAGTGTAAGTCTGAGCATCTGCAAAGCTGATGTAAACTCAAGACACCTTTTTAAAAAAAGAGATGTCAGACAACACAGTTTTTCACTTTGCTCCTAAAAGTGGCAAAAAAAAAAACAATGAATTACTATATCTTTGGAATCGTGATACTTGAGATTTACTTTCTCCTCATCTTCCAAAGGAAAAAAAAAAGTGCTAGTTGCCAAGCATCACCTACACTTTTTAATCTGCACCCCTCACTTTCTTGTAAAAACAGGGATATCAAAATACATCTAAAGCAAAGTTTAAGATCTGTTGGGTCTCCCACCCCTGCAATGCTAAGAAGTAAATGAGCCCATTCCTCCTTTAATGAGAGGTATGATAAGAGTGGACACGCTCAAGTTATGTGCTCTCATTTGTAGCAAGCCTACACATTTTCAAATAGCTGTAGAGATGCATTTGCTAATTCTTATAACAAGAAGGGGTGCATTTAAGATAGAAGAAGTATATCAGAACGAGTTACAGTTACGATTAACGTCCAGGGAGCCTCGGGAAGCAGCACAGAGCCGCCGCTCAGGG
>NW_010576445.1:33623-57014 GCF_000705375.1 Tinamus guttatus | reverse complement strand
AAGAGTAGCTTAATTTTAGTCTCGAAATACAGCTTTGTACTCACTAATTGTCCTGGAAGTTCCTTTAGTTTCTTGAAAATATATAAGATGCAGTAGAAGTTGCATTTGAAAAGCTTCCCTCGTTGTCATTTTGTTGCATTCGAGTCAAGAGTCAAATCCTGCTTCTTATGAAGTCAATTGCAAAATTTCCATTTCCTTTATTTATTATCTTTTTTATATTCTGATGTGAGTTTTTCTTTCACTACATCTACTTAAATAAGTTTACAGAAAAGATGAATTTAGCCTATTCTGATTAAGTATAAACATATTTCAAAAACATAGGTCCGTCTTGGTTGTACTAGTGCATTAGCTATTGTCCCTATGTACATCCCTATGTGGCTTTATTAAAAACAGCATTGTTTAATTTGTTGGAGCAGACACCACCTGAAAGGGGTTAAAATCAAAATTCCATAATAAGCAAAGCAGAGCAAGTATATTTATTACATTAATTTTCTTGTTATGTTTGATAGCTTTCAAAATTAATATCCTTTGCTATATAACACTTGCCTAAACAATACTGAACTACTTGGAGTGGAGGGAGGAGAGGGAGCTGTACATCTTTACAAAGAAATATTGGCGCTAGTTTATCTTATTTAGCGTTTATGCTGCTACTTTGAAAGCCAAAAATGTAAGAGCCTGAGTAGCTCCTCTAGTCAGTACCAAGAGATTTTACCTTGTTATTGGCCAAAAAAGAAGATTCATCTTAAATTTGTAGTCTTTCAAATATAGTGGTAAAGAAAATCCTTATTGCACGATCTTTGTTTCATTCCTAACAGCTTCCTGTTGCTATGCAAACTTCACAGAGCAATTGGCTCATTCCCCAGTAATTAAAATAAACAACAGCTACTGGAACAGATGTGGGCAGCTCAGTAAATCGTAAGTCAGCTTTGATGTTGTCTATGTCCTTTTTCGTTGGAGATTTGCCGTAGTAGCTACACAGCTAGTGTTAACTCCCCCTGGAATTGCTGATGGAAAGTTGCTAGGTTGCCCTGAAGATGATGGATGCCACCCACTCTAGCTCCCATCATATTTCCTATTCACCAGACCAAGGTCCTGCTCCTCTTTTTCTCCCCTCTCAAAAGTCCTTGAATCCTTAAGCATATACTCTTTGCACAGAGTGATTTATACCGTTTCGTAAGAAGGGGTTATGCTTTGTAAAGTTTGCTTTCGTTTTAGAACCAGGCCTGTCTGTTCTTCCAAAATCCGGCAATGCAAAGGGGTCCTAAATCCAGTAGGTAACAACCCCACAGCACCTCTGTAGCTGAGCAAAGCAGTCACCACATACCAGAGTGCCCCGGTTAACACGGGCAAGGCTCCTTCCCGTCTTTAGAAAGCAGATCAGCTACATGACTCAGCCTTGCAAACAAAATGCACAAAAGAGAGCAGAAACAAGACTTCTGAATATTTATAAGAAAGATTCTTGGAGTCCTCTGGGGTTTATAACCATGAAGAATGTCTTCATAATTTAGATTTTTAGTACCCTGTTAGATGTTAGAGCTGTGAAACATGGCAAGTTATAGAAAGAAAAGAAGGAAAGTAGAAAACAATTAAGCAAAAACAGATGTGCAAAAGTAACAGCTATGGCCTGCCCCTCCCAGAAGAGCTGCAACAGTATGTGTTTTTAAGCAACTTCATCTGGGCTGTGGGAAAATGGAAAGAGTAGAGAAACCAGGAGACTACAGCTTAGAAAAAGGTTTGTACTATAGTTTCAAGCTACATTTTATTATTGAGTCATTCTTGCCAGGAAAACTCAAGGCCTCAAAAGTTTATGGAAAGCTTACACAAATAGGGCTGAAATATGCATGGAAACATTTGTGCACTCTTCAGCTGGCTACGGTAATTGCCTGGTCAGAGTCTGTGCATGGTGCCAAAGGAATGAGTTTGGAAACTAGACACAAACAGGGTGAAAGGATGCTTTCCTAGGCTTGCTTTCCACCCCCCAATCTGTAATGTCGCATCCACATGGAAGCAGGTCTGGAAAACAGAGGCTGTAACCTTGATACTGAGAAACAGGTTCATTTGTGGCTTTTCTCACCTGCCACAGCTGTGAAGATTTCACAAAGAAAATTGAGTGCTTTTACCGGTGTTCTCCCCACGCCGCTCGCTGGATCCATCCCAACTACAGTGCTGCTATTCGGTCTGTCCCGTTGTGTCAAAGCTTCTGTGATGACTGGTAGGTTCAGCTTTTTATCCAAGTATGTCAATTTAGCCTTAATACCTCTCTATTACTCAGAGCTCCCAGGAAAGTAGCAGCAATAAGTGTTGTATCATCGTTATTACTCGTTACTTGGTTTCCTTGTTCGTTGTTTGTTGCCTCTGCTCTTTCCTCGGTTAAGTTACTGTTCCCAAAATGATAATGTCACAGGTTGAAGCAGGCTGGAGCCTGCCTCGGTCGCAGCTTAGGGCCTCACGGGCAGCACAGCCCTGCTCCCAGGGAGGCAGCTGCTCGGGGCATCAGCGCTGAGGGATGCGACGGCGCCGCTCACCCCTCATCGAGGGCCACTCACAGCAGTGGGGGGCTGCAGAAAATCTGTGTCTGCATTTTGAGATACAGATTATGCAGTTAGCATTTTGATTCTAAAAACTTGTTCCTGATAGATTCCTTTTATCTCTCTATGTATGAGGTGCACTACGAAATCATGAAAACAGTCGCTTCCTCTATGGTTTTAAATTCATGTGTCTAACAAATCAGGTTCATTTTTTTACTTTTGGCCTTTCCTCTTGGTTCCAGTATCCCTCTCTGCTAACACCAAGTCTCAAAGCCTGACTTTCAGAGAAACCATCAGCCAACTAATGCTAAAAATAATGAACAAGCATAGCAGCATTTTATTTTATTTCCCAAATAAAGGGTCAGGGACTCATAAATAGTTGGACAGCCCATCACCTGTCTTGGGGTAGAACCGTTATATCCAGGTGGAGTGCTGAGATTTTTTTTAGTAATCTGTATCTAATGTACATTTCTGCTCACCAGACTGTTGTGAGATGTTAGATCTTAACTAATGTCATCCCTGTATATGTAAAACCCAGCACCACCTTAATACTGTCTTTTGGGTGTGTGCTTACCCATATGGGTAAATTGGTGTGAAATGTAGTATAAAGAGCACAGGCTGTGTTCACACGATAGGATTAGGACTGCTGACTTTCCTTGAAAATAATTAACTGTGGATGTCTGAATCCCCTAGTCTGCTTTAAAAATCATGGAAAATTGTTTTAATACAACTAAAAATGTTATACAAGAGCTTTTCTTGGAAGCAGAGCATTTACAGAACACATGGTAGTACATGGCTTGTGCTGTTCAGTGCAGTGCTTTCCCTAGTGCTTATGCAACTTTACTATTATTTGACACTTGGATCCATTTTCACTTTCATCTTCTGTCCAAGAGGAAAGTAATGTATGCAGTACAGTATTTTGTAGGATATGTCTTTAAATTTGTCTGCATTGCTCTGTGTCAGAGAAGGAAAAAAGAAACACAACCTGTATTTGCAATGGAAGATAGTGATAAGGGCTAATATATTTATTAGCTTGTCTAGAATTTCCTCTAGTGATGATTTTTATTTCTGTGTTAGGAAAATCCATGTTTATCTGGAACAGATTTGTCATTTGCATATCTCCATCCTCAATTTTTGGTAATCTTTTAAGCTGAATCCAGATTATTGGCTGCCTTGAAGATAAGGACTGAGAATCCGAATTTGACTCAGTACTCAGAACCTTGGAAGCAAATATTATGAAATTTGAAAGGATTTTAGTATTTGGGCATTGGAGTTCCTGTAGCTGTAGATGAGCTCTAACAGACAAAGTGAGAGAATGCCAAAACCTAAAATAAAGTAAGTAGAATCCACTTCAGTTGCCACAACAAAGTCAACATCAAGTTACCACATCCAATAGAAGCGTAAAGATGACAGAAACCTGTAAATTCAGATTGCATCCACTGAAAAGTCTTTCAATAGTGATAAATTTTATAGTGATTTAAACCAGCCTCAGTATCCATGAGAAATCCCATAGGCCAAAAATGTGTATTGTGGCTCAATATTACACCACAAGACTGAGGATTTTGTGATATACCAGAACCTCCAGGTAAAGAGCATTTTATAGCTTTTGTTATTGGGAAGTATATGCGCTGCAGCACATGGAGAGCTGCTATACGGGAAAAACAGTCCCTTTTCCAGGACTGAGTCTCCTGGCAAAGAGGAGGCTCTTCTCTAAACAAATACTGAACAATGATCTATTGCCCCAGCAGCGTCACGGATGCCCAGCCTGAATCAAAATGTAAAGATGACCCATTAGTGTGCATGCCAGTCTGCGTGCCTGCCAGTGCCAGTGGCAATCCCTTTTCCTCGCCCTGCTCAAGGCCAGAGGCTAGGAAAAAAGCTTGGACAGATTTCCCACTTTTTCTGGCAATTTAAAGTAACGTTTTTTCACGTTCTATTCATTGGAGTCCTTTTAGCGAGCTGTAGCACTGCTAGTGAAGTGACCTACTTTCTCTACATGCCGTGCGTGTGCCTGCTGCATACTGTATGTCTTTGTGGCCAGAAATGTGCAGAGGATTCTGAATGAGCAGTGACTTCATTTAAAAGAAATTCATCAGACTAGCTTAGGGCCTTGCCTTTCTTCCTATTGTCTTAGGATTTCTTGCTCCTACTCGTCCTGAAACTATTGCTTTTCAAAAAGCCTTATGGGCAAAATGCTCTCTGTTCCACCTGTGAAATGACCTTGTGCCATTTAAAAGGCAAAAGGACAATTCTAAAGAAAAAAAAAAGAAGGAAAAAATCCTTTAAAATAAAAATATCCTACAAGGTGTGCATGGAGAGCTAGTATGCTAGGAAAGGATCTTTCAAATAATTATGTTTCTCACGGGTTTAGATTAATGTTCATAGAAATCACTTAAGGGTTTCTGAACAACAGGACTCATATTTTTCAGAAGTGACAACTTCTCAGCTTAGAGAGTTTCTTAGTTTCATAATTACTTCCTAGATTAAAGAAAATAAAAACATAAAAATAGAATTATGCCTCACTGCCTGCTTATATAACAAACTACAGAGGCAGGCAATGATCCTAACTAGGAAACATGACAATTCAGTAGGTAATAGTGGCTAAAATTAAAAATATCTTACAGACAGGCCTATTTCAGATACCGTAGGATGCAGATTCCCTGGCATAAATGCTTCAGCTCAGGGAAACTCTGCAATACATATTCCCAAGTTTAAAATGTGTAACTGAAGGTGGCACTGACTTCAAAAGCAGCAGTTCTGCCTCTCCCAACCCCAGGCTGCTCAGAGCAACCCCGATCAGAGAAACCATGAAGCTGAAAAATACCTACCCGAATAGAAAAGAAAATGAACAAACAAAAAAACTCTGGAAAAGGGCACAACTGCTTCCAGTGGAAGTGCTATTATTAGGCAGTTCACAGCATATATTGAGCTACTTTGCTGGAAAGCGATGGATTTAAGTGCATGCTCAAAGTAAAGGGCAAGCCTACATGGCCTGAAAAATCTGGGGTGATTGCTGAGCCTGATGTTGGTATGTGGAGGGTCCGTAAACACTGGTTAACAAAAATTTTATCTTCATGCTCCTAACTATGATGTGCCTTCAAGCAGGTAAAGTGAATAGTGCTGGAGAAATAGCTCTCACGGGGGAGTTACCTCTGTATTTATTTCTCGGTCAGACTATACACAGCAGCTAACAACTAACAAACCAATTATTCCTATAGTCCCTATTCCCAAATTCAGTCATGACACAAACTGGCAGGACCTGCCTATTAGTGTCATATTATGTTAATTTACCAATTTGCAGCCTGTATTTCCAGCAGAGCCCCCAGCTCTGGCAGCAGATTCATGGATGAGCACATACAGGAACACCTCTGTCTTCTGCCCCAAACCTGCTTAGCCCAAACCCTGACTAAAGTTCATCTGGCATTGCTCTTTCTCCCACCACTCACTCTGTCCTTGACCTGCCACTAAGGCGAAAACACAGAAAAAAAAAAAACTGTTTTGGAAAGAAAGCAATGTCTTATGACCACTGTAATATGTAGGATTCTGTTTTCTAGTGTTCAGGCCACTGTGTCAAAGAGCAGCTTTGAAAAGCTGAACTTTTGCCACGTAGGTGTTTAATAAGTCACTGAGTCACAATGATGTTTTACATCCGATCAGTCCTTCAGCATAAATCTTGACTTTTGAAAGCTAATTTCAACTGCAAAACAAGAGGCAGGAACATTTTAATCCTGTTGTATAGCTTCTGTGTGCGCTGTACTGCAAACACGCTTAAAATCACTTAGCCACCACTTCAATAAAAAGTACTAAAGGTCAGTTTCAAATGCGCATGTAGTGGCCTAAGCACTTGTAATTAGTGCGTGTATTTGCAATAACCAATACCTAGAACACCTAGCCTGGTGCAGGCTGTGACTTCATTCTCCAGGCACTATACAGTAAAGATGGTCTGTAGCACAGAAAGCTCAAACAGCTCCAGCTGTGCGTGTTCTTACCTTTCTACATGTGCAGGTGTGCTGCAATGTCTAGCTCCTGTAGCGAGGTGAATACAGGCTAACCTCGTCTTTCACTTCCAATACAAGTTTTGCAGTCCTCATGATTTCAAATCAGTGCTGAAAACATGACCCTGAATATTTAAAAAAAAAAGGATACAGAAAAACAAGAGAGATCTAAATGCCTTATTTGTAAATATCATATGGAACTTACTTTTTTAAGTCTGTGGCTCATGGCTTTGGGCACTCTTATTTAGTGGTATGAATGATCTGCCTGAAGCCATTGAGACTAAACTAAAAATGTTTATTTATTTGCAGGAGACGATCCTTAGGGAAAATAAAAGCCAAAAAGTAGAACATATAGAGAAGCTAAAGGAAGGAAATGATCTAAGATAATAAGTCATGTGATGCCATATTACATAGACCCACCAGTTACACCCCTTACAAGTTTCGGCCTATTTATTTACATTATCACTAAAATAAACCTCAAAATATAAAAAAATTGCACTCTATATCCTACATGGTCCTTAACTTTCCTTCTTCTCTTCCTGCTTAACTTCTTGGACAGTATGATTCTAGGACTGACGCCCTGTCAGTTTGTATGATTTTCTGCCTATGGGTTTCCCCTTTTTCAGTAAAGCTCCCTCCCACGCAAGAAACCCTCTGCCACTCAGTAACACCCGCAGGCGCTGCCATCAGTGAGTGTTGCTCCTCACAACGTAAGTCCTTCATGAGTATGAAATGCAATGGCTAAACTGTTTAATTTTCACTGGTATTTAGGTCTTCCTAGCCAGTTCAGAGTGTGCCTACATGTAAGTTAAGACAATGTGCACTGCTCAGCTGTGCTGTGTGATCATTCTGCGTTACTAGCATAGCCCATGTAAATGTTTTGATTTGGAAAACACTGACAGAATAACTTTTCTTCCACAATAATCTCAATGAAGGTATGAAGCCTGCAAAGATGATTCCATATGTGTTCGTAACTGGCTGACCGACTGGGAATGGGACGAAAGTGGAGTAAACCACTGTAAGAATAAATGCGTCCCATACAGTGAGGTAAGAAAACCTGGTCAAGCAAATATGCCTTTAAAAGTCTGGGGGTTTTGCTTGAATGCATGGGTATAAAATGCAACAATTAGATTATTTTTACTTCAGCAATTTCGAGCTACAACCAGATTTTTAAAAATTATAAATTTTAAAACTTTTATATTTATGTAGCTCTGTCTCTCTAAACTTGTATACACACATTTATCATACATTTATTTATCCCCATCCATACTATTTGGGAGACAAAAGTAGAAGTCCAGTGACAAATTTCAAACAGTCCCAGGATGTTAAACACAGTGGGGTTTAGGTAGTAAAATATAAATGAACTTTGGTCATACAACAGAAAGAGACACAGAGTTGCATTTTACAAAGCTCCTTACATGACATAAGGCTTTACCTGCCTCTCTCCTTTGGCATTGGGACGTCTATTCCCAAATGACTATGACATTTGTAAGGTTTTCGTACCTATCAGGCATTCCTTGCCCTTTTCTCTATTTTACATTATTATATTCAAGTACTCCATTCTCCAAATTCCTCTCAAATTCCTTATATTCTTCTAATTATCTCCATTTTATTCTCCACATCCCCATATCTGTGCACCATTGAGCCTGCAAAGGGCTAGACAGAGCTACATTTGTTCTATCCAGTCTTCTCTGGTGGTTAAAGAGCAGCACTGACAGCTTTCTGGAAGCACAACCCATCATTCTGAGAAAGTTTAGCAGTTGGGATAATTAACTTCACAAACAAAAGTATATAAACTAAGGACTGAAAAGATTTCCAGGAACAAAATTGCCTGGAACCTGATCCACAGACCTTTTAAGTATCAGATAAGAGTTTTTTCTGGTAACATACTTAAGTTTAGGATCAGGGCAAGTTTATACAGTTCAAGTCTGCTATAATTATTTGAATATTAAGAGTTGAGCTTCACTGAGAACGGGCAAACTGTTCAAAACAACATAGGAATAATGTGTAGTGGTTAAGGACTGGTGCCTGGGCTTGCAGAGATCTGAGATTCATTGGTTTGAATGCGGTTCAAGTTCTCGTACTTACAGGAGTCAGTTTGGAAACTGATATAAGTGGAAGTCACAGTCAAATGAGCGCAGGGTGGGTGGCTGCCTTGCAGAAGTGACACTAATCAGCCTGAAGAAGGTGGCCAAAAAAACAAGTGGCTGAGGAAACTAACAGCTGAGTTTCCCAGATGTGCTAATTCAGCAGTTATTCCAGCTGAAGTAAAAGTCAAATGATAAATAATAATCTCTATAAATAATCTCCAGTCTCTCCTCAAGCTATTCCTGGTTCAAAGATAGAAGGTTTCAACCCTGAATTCATTTATATTCATTTATTACAGAAAATATACCATATAGAGGGAAAAACATGCAGTAAATCCAGAAGTCTTATCGCTTAAGGCCAGGCGCAGCCATTCCTAAATGAAACGTGGAACCACACCCTAAACTGTCCATGTTTTTCACCCAAAATAAGCTTGTGTGATAAGCGAGAGTAAAGACCATATTCCTTCAAAACAGATTCCCTGCTACTCTACATCAGTTTTCAAGCAATAACCATTTATTTGCAGACAAAACCGAAACATCTTCAATCCTAATATGTATCTTATATATATACCTTCTATATATATATACCTTCTATATCCTAATATATTTAGTTAATACGTGTCCCAGTGGAGCACCTAACTGATAACATTAGCTTAATAATGACATATCCAGACTAGTTTGTGATTTTTTTTTGTTGGATGATGAATATTATAAAATTGTTTTAGTTAAAAACATCTCTAAAAGTCCATAACTTTCTCAGTTACCTGAATTATTGGTTGTTCAGACTTGGTCTGCAGATCACAGGAGAGGAAGGCTGGAAATAACACAAAAAGAGATCTTTATATGGCCTTTCGACTGTTCAGACTCAGACTCATGAAATGTAAGGTCTCTAAGTGGATAA
Organism: Tinamus guttatus; assembly: GCF_000705375.1. The sequence continues at coordinate 47,503 of NW_010576445.1, read as the reverse complement.
CTGGAGCAATTTGTGTTTCTTTGCCTGAAGGTTTCAGATTAGATGTTTCTGAAGTCTCTGGTTCCTTATTCTACCCAGATAAGCCCCCTCCTCTATTCAGAATTACTTTTAACATGTACAGCACTGGTGTTAGCTTGTTCTGCACCACATTGACAGTTAGTAGCAGCTGACTGTTTTATATAGCTATCTCATAACTCATTACTCCTCATAATCCACAGTCTTAACCCATTTTATGTACTAGTTAACTGTAAGTTTGTAGACATACAGACTTGTCATTAGAGAACAAGAGAAGTGATTGAACTGAAGAAATTAATATATAATAGCTGTATGGAAAAACAAATGTAAGCAGGGAGATACAATAAAGACACAGGGAGGTACAGTGAAGAGAAAATGTGCACCATACTAGGATTAATTACAATGAGATATAAAATGAATTGCACCTCCAATTGGACCTGCGGAGGAAGGTCACCTGCAGCTGTGTAAACAGGCAGCATTGATAGAGCTGGGATGTGTGCAGGTAAAGACTGTTCACAGAGTGTTCAGCCACCTCTTTCCTGCACTATCTGAAACACGACCTAGCCCTAGTCCTTAGCAGTGCTCCTTATAGGCATTAACAGCTCTTTTGGTAACCCTTGCAGTGAATTACATACCTTGTACAGATGTAAATGATGACATAAAGTGCATGGCCATTCTTTTCAATCAAAGTTTCTGCTGGCTAGAATTACCAAATCTTAACTTTTCCTTCCTCTTTTCTACACTAAATAATAACAAAATTTAAAATGCTAATAGCCTAAGCCAAAAGCAGTCTACCTATTTCATTGTAATAGTCAAGAACACTGATCTTTCTCTCCTAAAAAACAAAAGAAAAAAAAAACACTTACATGTGGAAGGGAAATGGACTCACTTGGACTTATTTATTTGGACTGAATTCATAGAAGGAAAGTTACTATTACATAAAATGCACAAAAGTTATTGTCAGAGACAGTAGACATATGCTTTATTTCTTTAGATGTCCTTAGCTCATATGGAGGAGCAATCAGCAGCTCTATATTTGACATATGTAAGTGGTTGTAAGGAGTATTTGGAACAAATGTTAAATACTAAGAACGTGCAATGGATCACAGTCAATTTTTGCCTAATTTGGTCTGTTTTAAATTTTACGAGGCACACTGTAGCATTGTCTTCCCAGCAGAGCAGGCCCAAGTGGTGTTAGTGCACAGATTAGCGCGTTGTCCAAGAAGCTGAGGAATTAGAAACCTCTGCAGTCATTTAGGGGCAGGTTTGATAAGTGGGCTGTGGACTGTGTTTGGTTGCTGCAGCATTCTGGCAACACTCTGGTTTAAACAGAGTTAGCAGGAAGATCAAAATAAAATGACTAATTTAACAGGTAGAAAAGCATGAATACAAGTTACAGAGTCTGTGGGACATGCAAAAAAAATCTTACACAAGGACATAAGAAAACCCATGACAGTTTTTTTTTAATAGTTTCTGAACTGATTAACTGGAAACTGTTAGAAATCCAGGATCTGTGCAGAAGCTGATGGATAATGGTTCTTGCTTAAAGGCGCAGGAATAAGAGGGGAAGACACAGCTAAGATCTGCTGGCAGGGAGAACACAAGGAGGAAAGTAGATGTTCTGCCCTTTCCCTTTGTGGCTCCCAGCACAGTAGCGGGACTCTGCTCTCTTCCTCCAGCAACTGCAGTTTCCATAGAGTGAACCCCAGCTAGAGCCAGTGCAAACTGAAAAGTTATTTTGCAGCCTACAGAGCCTTTGGGGTTATTTGGAATGGACTCTGTATTATCCATAAAGGACAGATTTCTAAGTCAAAAGAGATGGTTATGATCTCCTCTGCCTGCCTGCACAGCCTGGTCAGCGCTGCTTGGCTGCAGGGACACACGGAGACATCGTGTTGGGGGAACTTGCTGTGAAATGTGGCAGGAGCAGGAGCTGCAGAGCTACCAGGGTCCGCTCCCACATCCACATAATTAGCAATCTTTTTCTTTTTTTTCTTTTTTTTTTTTCACTCAGAGCCACTTTCTTGCAGAAACCCCCTGCCATAAAGAAAGGGCAAGTTCTCCAGGGTTATGTGATGACAGCAGAGAATCAGGTCTTTATGTATCCTGGGGACAGGGGTGGCCCAGCACACTATCCAGAAACGGCAGCACAGAGAGAAATGCTGTAGGATTAAAGAATCAATGTCATGCACAAAGACTACTTGTACTATCACAGATCAAACACAGCCTCCTCCAGAGAGGTGTTGGTGACACAGGCAAGGTGGCAAAGCGAATCAGTGACACAGTAATGGAGCCCTTCCATTAATAACACTCCCTGTCCTTAATTCACAAGGCTCCTACTCCAGCCATCATTCCTGCCCCTGACTTTGTTCCTTTGCTTCTGGGAGTACCTGTAGTCTCCTTTATTGAAATAGAAAACATTGAACTTCAACCACAAACACATGGAAGAAGAGAAAGCGAGATAAAGTGCGTATCCGGGCCTCACTGCAGCTGGATGTGGTAACTGCTAAGCTCAGACTCTTTAGGCAAGCTCAGGCTGGGAGGACAGGAGGTTGCTGTGCTGTAAGCTTGGCAAGCAAGATACTTCCCTGCTGCACGGTCGCGCTGGTGCTATGACAGAGAAGCCTCAGAAAATGAGGTCATATCCAGAATAGGACACATTCACTTACAGAGAGCGCAGGGAGCTGCAGTTTACGTTTTCTTGAGCCAAAAGCCCTGTGCACCGCAAGACACAGCACTTTGAAGGCAGGCTGGGGAATCAGGGTTGTTTTTCTTCTTTCTTCAAGCCGATTTTGAACTTTGTCCCTCCTCCTCACCTGTGAGGTCCTGCCCAGTCATGCCATACACTGCAGCAGTCACAGAGAGATCCCAGAGAGCTGTGAATCCGCTGGGTTTCTCTGGCCTGTAGATAAAAAGATTTTGGTTTTCGAAACAGTCAGGCTGGTGCTTTCAGCAGTGCGCCGATCCCAGGACATGTCAGAGTGTCCTGACACGCTACGAGCTGTACGTCTCACACGGAGCGTGTGTTTGTCAGACCCAGAAAGCAGCCTGGGCTGCCAGACCCTGGGTGGGAACAAAGGGCTGGGCCATCCATCACTTTGCACTTTGTTTAATGACGTGCCCTGGCAGTAGGCAAATATCTTTTGCCAGTGGCGAGACTGAATAATATTTTAAGATCTCTCAGAAGTGATGAGGCATGGCACATAGCAAGAGAGTGTTTGGATGACTGCAGCTTGTTCTTATACATAAATATCATTTAGTACCAATTTTTTTAAAAAAAGTGTTATCCAATCTAATATAAATTTACTTTACTCAATTATTTTTAAGTATAATGGCACTTTTTATTTGGTATGCAGGTGTATGCAAATGGAACCGACATGTGCCAGAGTATGTGGGGGGAGTCATTTAAGGTGAGCGAATCCTCCTGCCTCTGCTTGCAAATGAACAAGAAGGACATGATGGCAATCAAGTACCTCCTCTCCGAAAGCTCGGAGGAAAGCTCCAGTGTGAGCAGCAGTGAGGAACGGGCCTGCCAAAGGAAACTCCTCAAGTTGGAGAAACTAAAGGAAGAGGAAGGGGAAGAGACAAGATGAATGTTGGTGGATGTGTGTCAGGAGGAGATAAATGTTTATGGAGGCTGGGCTCAGTGCACCGTGCCAGCCTGCCTTATCCCTTATTTCTGAAAACATAATAAATCACTGGTTGGTTATATTGATCTTTCTCTGTTTGTTTTTTTCTTCATCTGTATCACAAAAGTCCCCAACAGGTTAGCACAGGTGTAATCTTGTGACTTGGAGTAAACATCTGGAAGCGAGAGGTAACGTTTAGGGCTTGGCTTTCAAAGGTGAGAGGCACAGGCAGTTCCTGTGGACTTCGGGTGGAGCAGAGAGAACTCCAAATCTCTGGAAAGCCATGCCCTTAACGCGCAAAAAGCTCAATCAAAATCATTTGCGCAGACACAGAGCTTTTCTGTCACAAGCTCCTGTGTGCCAGATTCTGCTCAGATGAAGAAGTGTTGTAGGCAGAAGGAGGCCAGAAGGGACTGGTTGCTGACAACTGAAGATTTATTTATTTTGTATCTCAAACACATACTTCCAAAATGGGGGATCGCTATATAAATCCCTGGACGCAGGTATTGCCATTACATGGTATACACAGACTGTTGTGCTGGGGTTTTACCTTAAACAGTATCCACGCAAAACTCTCCTACAATATGAATTAGAAGCCTAATTTGAGGTGTTATTAATCACACTGAATGACTCCAAACAGAATTATCTCTTACAAACGCAAATGTTGCCTAGGGAGGACTGCACTCAGGTTTCTCCTGTCAGCAAATTCCACTTCCCAGCATCACTGTTACCGTCAAAGCAAACCCAAAATCTGCAGCACTCCCAGAGGGGCTCTTCAGGTAGAGATGAATGAAATCCTGCCTCCTCTTGCGCTTCCATAATCCCTCTGACATCACTGGAGAGCAAACAGGTCACTCTGTACAGACTTTCGCAGTGACGTCCCCTGGTCAGCTGTGGGACTGATTTAATCTGGGGAGGCCACATTAGCAAACGATGACAATCAGCAGTGCCTGCTGTGCAGTCAGGCACCTCGCAGTCTTTAAGGGCCTGGCCCACAGTTAAAACAAGGTCTTCGCACATCCGGTTAAACTGGGAGAATGTTAAAAATCCGGCACACTCTCTTCTCTGGGATGTTTATTTATTTTTGAGGTTTCACACAGCTGCGATAGTAATTCTAGACCCATTAGGTCATGCTCTGCTTCCCACCAGTTTCTTTAGTATCTTTAACAATGGAATAATTCCTACCAGCACAGAATTGTTTTTAGAATGGTATTTTGTCACATCTGTATTTCATGTTTACTCAATTTGACAGTTCTTCTGTTTTAAAAGAAGGAACAAGAATTTGGCCTTTTGCTAAGCCCTGCTAGTCCTTCTTCCCTTATTTCATTAAATTCTGCTCTTTCTTGTCCTTCTTGATTGAAAAAACATCTGAATCAGAGCAGAAGAGTTCAAACATGAATGATACTCTGAATTCTCAGACCCCAACAGTTCACAGACCAGATTTCCTGAACGAGATGTGGAATTTATCTAATAACTCCAATGGATTTCACTTTTAGTTTTTGTCCAGTCTCCCTCTAATTCACGTTAAAACTTCAGCATTAAATAAATATAAGTATGTAAAATTTTAGCATTAAATATAATTACTTAGTTAATTGACTACATGTCTTAATTTATTGATTCTAGTTTGTCTACTGAAACAGAGTGAACTTTTAGTCCCTATTCCTTATTACCGATCTTTATTATGATTTTGTAGCACTATTGTATTTCTTCTTAATCATCAATTTTTGTAAGTCAAAAAGTCAAGAAACACGTACTTCTTCCTAACATAGAAGCTCTTCCATGCTGATTGGTTACTCCTGGATTGATCCAGATTTGTTTTATTCAAATATACATTACCTTCCAGAAAAAGGTTTGGTCCTATTTAAAACTTCAAACGATGGAGAATTACCCAATACTCTCGACTGTTCCTCAGTGTAAAGATTATCTCTAGTTTAACATTTGTTTTTCTTCAGCCTTCAATAATTGTTTTTGCTAAATCCTCCTACACTAAAGAGTTCTTTAGTATTCAGCACTGTTTTCCTGCTCAGCAGCATATATATGTAATCAAAAAGTTTCTCAGTTTTCTTTTTGAAAAATAGCTCCATCTATTTTGTTTATGCTCATCATTATAAGACATTTCCTCTCTCTTCACATTATATTTATGGTTCTTCTGTGCCTTTACCAATCCTTCCTAAACTGTACACATCAAAACCCTGCTCTATGCCAGCTTTAGAGAGGACGCACAGAGAGGACTAGATTCCTTCATCTCCACACACTGCTCCCAGACTGGATTGCCCATTTCTGTAACAGTATCATTTTGTTTGTTTGCATGCCTTTAGTGACAGTGTGTTAGGATTTCTAAATCCTTATTGACATTATTTTGTTCCAGGATACAACTCCTGAGTTACAGAATTGTGAACTGTGATCTTACCACTTAGGCTGATTGATTTGGACTTGGCTGCATTTAAAATCTTCATTTAAATGAGCCAGTCTTCCCAAGTCACTGTTTGCTCTGTCTAGCTGCTTTCTACTTGCAGGAATTTACCTCTTTTCTGTCATTCAGAGAAGTTACCTGGGATGCTTTTACATTTACAAACTGTCTGGAATAACTTAGTCAAAACAAAAACAAACAAACAAACAAACAAACCCACAAAGCAATAAAAACAGACTACAAAAGCATGCAGTGAAGGTGAACTAGGAAAAAGAAAGATGAAAGTTTCCAAAGATTGCAGACATTCCCAGCTAAAGCTGACCTGATTTGGTAAGTGCTCGCTGTGCATCACAGCACAAAAGCACGTCCTGCTTCTGCACCCGCACTGGCCCACCCTGCTGAAATGTCTCTACAAACGTAGCCCACATAGGTGAAGTCCAAATTACTTTTCTCAGGCATAAAGCACTGTGAGTTGACTATTTTTTTTTGATTTGCACTCACAAATGTTAAATAACAGCAGGCTAATGCTAAACCCCACAATTCTGAAACAATTGCTGCTACTGAATGATGATCTTCCATTGCTCACTATCTTTCAGTTCTGTTCTGTTTCACTCTTTATCCATTTGGCAGGCAGAGTTAGTGATACTGAACTCAGCTAAGATCGAAATCAAAATGCCGCAATGGTAGGTCAACTGCTTTTGAAACATGATGCAATATCTACACTAACCAGTCGGAATCAGCCTAACAACCCTTATCAAGAAATTAATTTGGATTTCTCAGCAAGACAATGCTAATAAAAGTAAAGTTGTTGCCAATTATTGACTCATTTACTACCTCACTTCGTATCAGCTTTTGTACTGTGTTTGTTCTACGCTGGTGTCATGTTAACCATAATGCAGCTAGCTGGGTCATCCTGCTTGCTGGTTTTTGCTTTGTTTTAGTGTTTTTTTTTTCTTCCCTTGAATATTGGCTCAATACTATCAGTCTTCTGGAATTTCACTAAAATATCAGGATTTACTACAAATGAGATCTCTTTAGACAGTTGATTTAGAGCTCTTCACTTTGGGTTATCTAAGCCTATTGCTTTAAAAATATTCATGTTACATATGGTAATTAACCTTAATCACTCACACACTGAAAGGGGCTTTTTTATCTTTCTACAATACAAATATTCCAGTACTAAGCATTATTAACAAAATTTGACCTCTGCATCTTGTGCCAGCACAAGGCTTCCTTGGTCAGGTTATTCAACTGTTCTCACCTTCAGTTTAGTTGCATCAGCCATTTTTTCTCTAGTATTTTTAAGAGTCTGTGGTCTACTTTCATACTTAGCAATTCTTCACTGACATTGACTGCAATATGCCTTTCATTCTAAAAAGTTATCAATAATGACACTTTCAATTTCTACTGCATTTTCCATGTGCAGATTTCACTCACAGTATTTTATAAATATTAATTAGCATTCAAAAATACCTAAAAGATAAGTAGTGAGAAGGAAACTGAGCCAGTGGGAGAGTGTCAGTAAAAGACTTATCAGATCACTGTAAGTATTGCATAACTACTACTAGCATGGACAAGTTTTGTTTCAGAACCTCATTTAGATCTACAAACAAAGCAGTGTTTTTAAGGCAAGAATAAAACTAAAGTTATTATACAAAAAAAATGACTTTATATGAAATAGAATATTGCAAAAACTTTAGCATCCCAAAACACAGTAGAACAAATTACTAAACAAAAAATTTCCAAGCCCTCTGAAAGATAAAAATAATCATTATTACTTTATTTAAGATAAAAAATGTCCAAGTGGGCTAATATCCTTCACTGGCAGACAACTGTTCTGCTGAAAAAAAAGGAAGCTGTCAATGAAATACAGTTTTTTAAAGGGTTTTGATAACTTTTGATGTGACGTTCTAGTAAGTGAACTGGGAGCATCAAAATACAAATAATATCACCATTGCATGGATGCACAACTGGTTAAAAATAAAAAAATACTGGAATATTACTATGAGTCCACTGTCTTTAAACTCTAACAGGTCTTTTAACAGGAATTTCAGAGGGCCTGTTCTGATTCTAGTCAACACTCCTGTTTACTGAGACGATATACAAAGTAGATGTTTTGCAAGCACTTTGGATGACAGCACTAGAACACAAATGATCTTTCTAACAGGAGAGCTAACTCAAATCCTCAGAGATGAAAATCCATAAAGGGACATCAAAAATACTTGCATTTGAGCAAGGTAAATGAAGGGAAAAATGCAGCCTGGAAAATGCATGGCAATGGAACCACACACAGCAGAGGAGATGGACTTACAGAAGCAAGCTGGGCTCTCACAGTTGAAATGTCACACTGTGGAGGTTTCAGTGTTGGAGGCTTCAGTGTACACAGAGCCCTGGAAGGCCTGACCAACGCTGCAAACCCTCTCAGGACCTGCAGACACCCCACTAAGGGTTACTGGTTACTCACCGACGTCGTGATGAGTCTCGCATTCCACGGAGGCGCTGCTTCTGGAATGACCCCGCGGCACGCACAGCCTCTGGAATGTGGTGGGTATCAGGCAGAGTTTAACTCTATCCATCTTCTCCATGAAGCCAGCTCACAAGTTTTCCCAATGCAATCACAACACTTTCTGGGAGAAAAAAACATGCCTTTAGTACATATATAATGACTACATAATACAAAAGTAATAAAAAATAGCTGAATTTATGTATATTTAAGAGGTTTTCCCTCTTTTTCTATTCAAATTTTTTGCACAATTTGGAGTGTGTTTAAAACTTGTCACATGCTCTGCACAGCTCAGGGGTCTGTTATGTTTGCTATATTTTATTATCCAAGAGAACACAGTGATTTAGATAAGAACACTTAAGTAAAGAGTCCAAAAAGCATTAGTATTTGGATTACAATTTGAAAGCTATCCAGACTTTATTAATGCCAGGACTGAAAGTCCCATGTGCCTGAAGACTGGTAATTCCCAAGCACAACTCGTTCTTCCTATCAGCAAAAGAAGTCTTGCATTTTTGATAAGGTCACCATAGGGAGCAGGTCTAATTCAGTGCAAAGCTGCAGGACTACACAACTGTGAAAAAAATGCAAAACCAAGAAATTAATCGTCTGCTTCAGATAAGTATTAGGGCACAGTGAGGATCATTCTCCAAAACTCCAACCGCCTTCAACATCTCCAAAAAAGAGTTACAACAATCCCTGGTACTGCAAGGCAACATCCTGGGGAGAAACATTTCATAGCAGAAGGGAAACTCTCCCCTAGACAGTTTTGCTTCCTTTAGCTACTACAAGCAAAACTCTTCTGTCTCTGTTTTAATCACCAACTGTTATCAAATTCTTAGTATTCTTTTGGCCTCTTTCCTTGGAAATGCAGCGAGTCCTCTGTGGAGTTTGCCTTGGTTCCCCTCTCAGACAGCTGTGCTTAATTCACTGTTCAAGCTCTTGAGTTAATTCTCTCATTAGATCACTTTCCTTCTTCATGGAATGATTATTCCCACAGGAGAAACGAGAAAGAGTAAAACAATATTGTGCTAGTATCTGACACACAGCATCCAGGATGTTTACTTTAAATCGAGTTGCCTGGAATTACTCCAAACCTATGGCTTAAACACAAGAATCCTCTAACCAGTGGAGAACTGCAGTCGTGCATGTTGCACAACACTCACATTTCTCTGGAATTTCTCCAAACTTCCTGCTAGGTGAGCGCGTTCAGAACACAAACCTCTCCACACAAGCAGGTCCGATGACAGAATGCTTTCGTTGCTGGAGCATATTTTAAGGCTAAAGGTTTTTTTATATTATTTTTTATTATTTTGTATCACACAAAAATGAGTTTTCTACCTGATGCTGGAGAAACTCAGCACTAGTTCAAGGTAAAGACTGCAGAACACAACCTCAAAATGTTGCCAGTGCTCTTGAAATCGCAAGCCACAATGTGTGTCTTATTCCCTGGGATGTCACATTCTCTCTGAGGGCTCTTACAGCTCAGACATCCTCCCGGGCGACTGTCCTGGGTACGGCCGATCGCTGGGGAGGCATCACCCCGCTCAGCTGGACCCTGGTGCACTCAACTTGGGGTTCAGTACCCTTGGAGCAAAGCTCTGGGGAGTTGGATACTTGGGAGAGTGTCTCAATACCCCTCCAAGGACTGGTAAACATGTCTGGAGTGACAACTGATAACCAGAAGTTACATTAAAATCACCCTTATTTGAAGGCACAAAAAAGATTTGTACCTGAAGGCACAAAATTTGTGAGGGTAACAAATACACTTGGTGACTAATTACAAAATAGAAAAGTTTACAACAGCTTATAAAGACGAAGGGGAGGGGAAGAACAATCTTGTAACATGGCACTTCAGTGACCTTTAAAATTTCCCTAACTCTTGACAGTTCAGGTGACAAACGGACAGAGACATCACCACTTTGCTGGCGGTGTGAGAACTTGAAGTTTTCACACAAACACCTTTACTCTGGGGCCATCTGTGCAGAAAGACAAGCTTTTGGGGTACGTCTTGCTCTCTGTCTTTGGGTTAATTCCATTTCAGATCTCCATCCTACCTATGCTCACATGCACACAAGCATCAAGATTCATTAACCGAAGCAGGAAGAGTAATAGCTCCTGGGCCTGGCCCTCGCCTGCCCATAGAGATGCTTGGGTAAAGTCTGGACAACGTGTTAAATGACTGTGAAGCCTTTCCACCGAGATGGGAAACGTTCAAACCTTGAAGGGAAGCTTCTTCCCATTAAAAAATACATTTCACATAAACATGTAAACTGACAACAGCTTTATAAAGGCATCTAATTAGAATTAGTGCCTGTGGCTTGCTAAAGGCTTTTCATTGAGAATAAACAACACGGTAGCCTGTCCCACTGGGGTGATAATGGATTATGAACCACTCTCTCTCTGAGAAAAAGCTTCAGAGTAACCAGAAGCGTCTTCTCTTCTGTGTTATGTGGATGTGCAGGAGTTCAACAGCTTCTCTCATCTTACCCCTGCCAGGGTAAGTGCACTAGACTGCACTAGAATTACTCCTGGTCCTCATAAACTCTTGATGGTACCGTACACCTGCAGTCTTGGCCTCCTTGGGAGACATCTGAGCACAAGCTATGAAACTTTGGGAAATGGAACAAAAATGATTGTATCCTACGAAGGCTTGGTCACCAAATTAAAAGCTCTTTTCATTTTTGGTGATGGTCTCCAGCAACAATCAAGTACATTAAAAAACATGACTAGTAACTATGATGAGTAATAAAAGACCAGTTAAAAGACAATTGAAAGGTCGTAACAGATGACTTAGCACAGAAGGCAGGGTGCAGAGACACACTACAGTTTGGAATGGGAAGCAAAGATTACCAACCTGCTGGAATTGTGGGGGAGTTTGGCCTGACACGGTTTGATTGACTGTGATGGAAAGCAGGTCTCTGGGGAGCTACTTTCAAAACATTCCATGGGGGTTGAAAACCAAGAAATAGCCAATGCCTCATTTTTGTGTCTCTTCTGCAAGACAGAAATTCAGCAACCAAGCATCTCACGGATCACCTGGGGCTTGACTAGGAAGTCAGATGGATCCCCAAAATCAGGTGCAAGGGACATGCTTCCACAAGTCATAACTCTCTTCTCAGTGCAAGTCACAGGGCATTGGGGTTGTCCTGTATATGGAGAGGCCCAATCAGAAGCAGAAAAACAAAACTGCATTTTCAAATTGATTTCTACAGGTTCCTTGAGACTAAAAACACTGTCTTTATGAACAGGGAAAAAAAAATCTTATCTAGCAAAAATCTTTCCATGATGACAGAGCAGAAGCTTAACATCCACACACTGCAGGATACTTTTTAGCTACTTTTTTTTGTGTGTGTGTGTGTGTGTGTGTGTGTGGTGTTGTTGCGCATTCATGAAGCACCATTCTGTAGAGATAGCACCATCTGCAGGATATGAGACCGGGAGCACAGATGTCTTAGCTCAGAAGGATGTTCCCCAGGCAGCTGGAAAGATTTCCAAAAGATGCCTTCTGCCAGGGAAATCTCAGCCATGGGTCTTTCTGGTATAACACAGGGAGGACTGAGATGCTTCCTGGGGCTCTGACACATCGCAGGGATTCTTCAAGAGAAAGCCTGAATAGCTTGTTTGTCAAATTATTATCTCTGAGTATTGTAATAGCAACACTTTTGTGCAGGCATGGGTGAGGGGACAAATAGAGCAGTGCAGGGCAGGACTTCTTTGTCACCTGTCCCACATGTTGGGCAACACTCAGCTGGATTACTGGCAAATGTCGTGGTAGGAACTTATTAAATTAAAAGAGAAGACATTTTAATTCCTTCACTGCAATGACTTGTCATACTTGGTCTTAGCTAACTGAAATGCTCCTCATTTCACAGTGCAATTTCACAGTGCCAAATAATTTCAGACTTATTCTTGGAAATCGGCACCTTGTTTTGGAAGCTGCACAACACAATAGCATACAGGAGCCCCAACTCCATCTTGCACAGCTGCTGCCCGGTTTTCAAGGAAAAATGCTGAAGCAGTGCCCTCTTCTGGAAACAGAACCATTCAGCCCCCATTAATACATTCACCACAGGCCTTCAGGGCAAATTCAGCAGTCTCAGCAACACCATTCTGTGTCTGTAAATTTGGCACTATGGTGTGAAATCCTAATACTGGCTGAGTGTCTAACAGCTGACATCAGCCTTTGATTGAGCTCTGGCATTTAGGAGAATTCTAAGCCTTTTACTCACAGGCCACTTCCGATGAATAAAATGTCAGCACAAGAGAGGTCTGGTTTCTTTTACAGATTCATCAATGAATAAAATCTCAAAGCATTTATTAGCCTGGCTTAAAATTTATACTGAGCTATATTAGCATGAATCCAACCATGTGTGCTTGCAGAAACCTTATTTATCTATCTAGATCTGTATTTTCTATGGGTATTTTTTTAACATCAGCTTGAAAGGTAATTTTAACATTCTTCTGTCAAGAATGAAATGCTGAATGGGGAAATCCAGAGAGTATCATGATTCAGATTTCTTCTGGAAGCACTTTTGGAAGTTGTTACAATGAAACACAGAATCATGAGAAAAGCCTGGAGGCCGAAGACCATTGTAACTATAAGCAGACATATTTTTCTTTTTCATTCTCCCAGTAAATAGATATGGAATCATTCCAAGAGGCTCTCTGATTAAATTCTGCTTTGCTTGCATGTCACATTGCTGGAATGGTTGTGGAAAACTCACGAATTATTCTTCCCCCCTCCCTCCCCTTCAGAATTACTGGTAGCTTTGCCAGACCTGGAGAATGAAGAAGTATGAGGTGTTCTTCCTTCATTCGGTGCTCAGACATGCAGTGACTCGGTGAATTGAGGTGCTAAAATGGAAATACGCTGTACCTCAGATCAGCACTGCCACCCAGACTCGCTATGGGACTACAGCCTCTGCGGGCAACACCAGCGTTGGGGTGAAGAGAGCTCGTTTTCAGATTGATGCTACAGGGAAAGGTGTGCGGGCTGCCTCCCCGTGCAGTCAGTGCAAGCCCTGAATATCACACTCTTGTTGTTGTTGTTGTTGTTTCCAGCGAAGTATTATACTAATTCTAAAATGCTACCTCATTCCCCCCTCACAAAGTCAGACTAAGGGGGCTACAGACCTCATTTAAGGCTGAGGAACAGTGATCGTGAAGGCAACAGTAAAATGAAGCTACACCCCCTTGCCACCTCTCCCCTCAGCACCAGGATCAGGGTCACTGGAGGAGCCTAGCAGGAGACCAGCTCAACCACACATAAGAAGGCGCCACCTCGCCAGCAGACAGAGGGGACCAGGCAGCGGCACTGCCACCA
>NW_010576445.1:21899-33262 GCF_000705375.1 Tinamus guttatus | reverse complement strand
CCCGGCCGCGACGTGGTGCGCATCGCGGGCGTCGAGGCGGGCACTTTCCACACGCTCCTCGACTTCATCTACACAGGTAACGGCGGGGCCCCGCGCGACGGGGCAGGGGGCGGCCGTCCGCGTAACGGTCGCCCAACGGCCGCCGGGGCGGAGGAGCGGTGCCATGGCCCACGCAGGGGACACCGGGGCCCCCGGCTGTCGTGTGCGTGCCCGCAGGCGTGGTGAGCATCGGGGAGCACAACGTGCAGGAGCTGATAGTCGCCGCCGACATGCTGCAGCTCACCGAGGTGGTGGAGCTCTGCTGCGAGTTCCTCAAGGGCCAGATCGACCCCTTCAACTGCATCGGCCTCTTCCAGTTCTCCGAGCAAATTGCCTGCCACGACTTGTTGGAGTTCACTGAGAGCTACATCCACGCTCACTTCCTGGAGGTGCAGAGCAGCGAGGAATTCCTAGCGCTAAGGAAAGAGCAGCTGATTAAGATCCTGCGAAGCGAGGACCTAAGTATAGAGGATGAGTACCAGGTTTTTATAGCTGCAATGCAGTGGATCCTGAAGGATCTGGGAAAAAGAAAGAAACATGTAGTGGAAGTACTGGAACCTGTTCGATTTCCTCTGTTACCAGCACAAAGACTCTTGAAATACATAGAAGGTAAATGAAGAAAGGAAATACTATCAAATAACTGTGTTTGTGTGGACTAAGTGTTGTTCAGGGTTACTGGGATTTTACTTATTTTTTTCTTAAATGAGTGGATTTTTTTTCTTAGATGAGTACGAGTGGAAAGAATTACCTTAAGTTACATTTCTTAACAAATCAGCACATTTCTTGACACACGCATATTTTAAAAATAAGCTCTTGAAAAGTAGTTATAAAAGTATGCGATCTTAATTTGCCTGCTGCTTTAGCAGAAGCTAGCAGCTTTCTCATAGATCAGCTACTCATTGTTTCTTTTTTCATTATGCATCTTTTGATTTTCTGCATCTCAAGGTGTTCCAGATTTCAGCCTTCGGGTGGCCCTGCAAACTCTGTTGAAAGAATACTGTGAAGTCTGTAAATCTCCCAAAGAGAACAAGGTCAGCAGTTTTCTGCAAGCTTCTAAAGCTCGTCCCCGGAGGAAAGCCAGGAAGTACCTTTATGCAGTAGGTTAGAATGTGGCTGTTTGAACTTTGTAAAACAAATGATGTAGTGGTATCTCATATTACAATATTGAAAGAGATACTTTTCTTTCTTCGTTTGATTAGAAGATACCAAAATATCAAAATGCCTAATCTGTTAGTTCCTTTCAGTTTACTATTGCAGAAAAGGGGAGAATTCACACTTGGTTTCATTGTAACATGGTATTCAAAGCCTAAATTTGCTCTTAAGAAGTTATTTGCCTTGGGTAGAAAGATTCAAATCAGCAGGAGTTTTGTCCGTGATTCACTAGTAGTATGAAAACTTGCTACAGTCTTTGTTCTTCTAAAGGTTATATTTCTCCCCTTTTTAAAGTAAAACTGTGCAAAAGCAACAATAGCTGTATAAATGCAAAGTATGGACAAAGAACATTCAGGTCTCTTCAGTTCTGGATTATACTAGTTGTATTTGACTATGATAATTGTTCTAGACAGGAAATGCATCAAGTGAAGATAATATTAACACACACATGCTTTTTATAAAAAAAAAAAAAAAAAAAAAAGTGACTCTAAGCATTTTTAACATTTCCAAAAGCATAATCGCATGATTACATTCAGAGGCTTGATTGCTTCCTTTCTCCTACTCAGTGTTTTATTGAGGGATCTGTGAGAAACTATAGAATTAGTTCCTCTTTCGAAGAGTCACTGAAGAGAATGGGAGGCTGATGCCTGCATCTTTCAAATGAAGCTGACCCAAATGGACTTGTTAAGATCTGCTATGAAACTGCAGTAGAACAGGGACTAGACTTGTATCACAGAAGAACAATATTCTGCTTTAGTTATAAAACTGCCTGATCTACTCAGGCTTATACTGTGATATATGAAAGGAAGTCTTTTCTCCTGGATTTGCAGTTAGTATATTTTAGTTTTTAATAACCTCAGAAGATTTTTTTCCAATTGCCAAATATGTGACACAGAGCATTTATAAAAGAAGCATTTTTTTATATTTTAACAAATATATTTATTTATGGTTCCTATAGAGGATCAAGAGGATGAGTAGGGGGCTCTTACTCTGACCTTTCTATATGGTTTCTAGGCGGATACACCCGACTGCAAGGAGGACGCTGGAGTGACAGCAGAGCCCTCAGCTGTGTGGAGCGATTTGACACCTTCAGCCACTACTGGACCACAGTGTCCTCTCTCCATCAGGCCCGGAGCGGGCTGGGTGTAGCTGTCGTGGGCGGGATGGTCTATGCCATTGGAGGTAACAGCTGAAACAGTGCTCACAATGCAGGACAGGGCTCTACTTTGCTATGTAAAGCATTTGTAAGGGCAGACTCTTCTTTTTACGAGCACACAGGTCAATGCTTCATGGAATTTCTATCAGAGGCATTGTCACCTGGCCTGTGACTTGATTTTTGGAGTGTTAAATAGTTTCTATGTTCTAGGAATGTTTACCTGGGAATTTGAAAATTCTGTCAGTTGTACTGCAAAGTGTGTAACACTGTTCACCTCTCTGATGCTTTCAGTAAAGTCTCAGAGAACTTTTGCTGAAAGCTGTTTCTAGTGGTGATTCGTTTGCTAAAAGAAAGATCTTGTATTCAGATGTTGTCTGTTCTGGAAGACGCTGGAGAATAGTTGTTATCAGCAGTGCAAAACATTGTCATTCCTCGTCTTTATTTTTGTTCTTATTATCCAGGTGAAAAAGATTCAATGATTTTTGACTGTACTGAATGTTACGATCCTGTTACAAAGCAGTGGACTGCTGTGGCTTCCATGAACCATCCCCGCTGCGGATTGGGAGTGTGCACATGTTATGGTGCTATCTATGCTTTAGGTAAGTGTTTTGTTTCCCCTGTCTGAAACTAATTGCAAAGATGTCAGTTAATGGATTTTTTAAGCTGATTGATTTATAATATTTACAATCAATATTTACACTTTGTGTTGCAAATCTAAGTTTTGAAAAACAGCTGCTCACATTAACAATAGTTTAACAAATCTTTGTGGATTGATTATTGTTCAGTTATAACTTATTTCCTTTGCAGATTCCATGCTGGTTTCAAAATTAATGTGCCTTTGCAGATTCTATGCTGGTTTCAAAATTAATGTGCCCTGGAACAGTGTTCAATGTGTCTAAAACTCAGTTAACACATAGCTCTGGGCACATTTTTTTCCTATGTTTGCTCTCATTTGCAGGAGGTTGGGTTGGTGCAGAGATTGGCAACACAATTGAAAGATTCGATCCTGAAGAGAATAGTTGGGAAGTGGTAGGAAGCATGGCTGTGCCCCGCTACTGCTTTGGGTGTTGTGAAATGCAAGGTATGTGTTGGGAGGCTCAGATCCAGAAAGAGGTCTAAGTGATTGATTTGTGTTGGATGCTGAAACTCTGTTATTTTTAAATTCTTACTGTCCTCTTGTACTATGCTGTTAGTTGCACAAGCTGATGTATTGCACTCGTGTCTTGTTTATTTGCCTTTCTTCTTACCATTTTTACTTATACAGAACACAAAGGCTATGAATACCCTTTAATTCTTCTGCCTTTGACTCCTAGAAAGAGGTTTCTACAAGGCTTCGCTATGGTTATCCAACTAACACATTAGCATTTGACTGTTCTTCCTGGCCATGCTTTTATTTCTCTTGTATCGTTGTCTGTGGGTATCTGAAGAGTTGACACAGCTCACTTCAAAACAAATTCATCTGAAGTCTTTATGTATAAATATTTCTTAAGCCTTCAATTCAGGCCTGCCCAGCAGTTGCAGGCTTCTAAATTCTTTACCCTGCATTTGGTTAAATTTATGATTGCTTTCATCAGCACTTCTAGTGTTTTGAGTCTTATTTACTTAATATTATCTATATATTTTTCTGGACAAACTGGTGACTTAAGATGGTTTAAGAATCCCAGATAAATACCAGACTGAAATGGGCATTGCGACAAACACTTTTGTTTTTTCAGACCCATCCCTTACGAAATCTAACATACGGAAAACTATTTCTGCAGGTTTGATTTATGTTGTTGGCGGTATCAGCAATGAAGGAGTAGAGTTACGTTCTGTTGAAGTCTATGATCCAATATCTAAACGTTGGTCTGAGCTTCCTCCCATGGAAACCCGAAGAGCATATCTTGGTGTAGCTGCTCTCAACAATTGTATTTATGCTGTGGGAGGCTGGAATGAATCTCAAGATGCACTTGCCTCTGTAGAAAGATACTCATTTGAAGAGGTATGGTAGAGTCCCTTTCTTTCAGAAATTTCAGTTGCATGAACATTTTGTAAAATGCTAGAGGGTTAGCCCATTTCCCTTCTTTAAAAAGGGAAAAAAAAAATAAAAGTTGCTGCACAGCAGGGAAAACTCAGTTTGCTAGAAGCAATTTAAAGCAAATTCCATTTCCTCTTCACTATTAGCTGATAATCAGACTGAAAAGCAAGCTTTAGTGACCTTAGGATCTGTCTATGTCCTAACCAGTTTGAATTTTGCTAGTCTTATTCTGAGTATAGTTTTTATAAAGACTATTCTTTTGAGGAACTTAAAAGCTAGCTGATAGGAATGATGCATAGATGTATTCTAGTCTGCTAAATATTCAGAGTTAGGATACCAGGGAGGAGATTCCTTTTCTGCAACAGAATGGTCATGTTCCAACTAGAGGGAAGGGGAAGTAATAAGAGCTGCCCTTTGCTGTGAAAACTGGTGGTGTCTTCTGCATCAAAATGTAGTTGCAAGCATGACTAGAAAAATCACTTTGAACACTCATACTTCAAAAAGATGTGAAACTTGTCCTGGCTATAATGCACGATGCTATGCTGTTGTAATGCATAATGCTGTTCAGAACATCATGCACAACAGTGTTAGTGGCACATGTTCCAGTGTTCCATTCTGTTTTGCATTTGGAACTGAACTTAGTTCTCATTTCTCACCAAACTGTGCCATTCTGTGTCTTGGAGGCAGACTGTATCTTGCAGTAGCTGGAGGAAGGGAAGAGTGTATGTGTAAATAGTATGTGATCTGTTCTTTAGTCAGACTTGTGGCATTTGGACTTCTTGAGAAAGTGTTTAAGAGCTTGTGCTGTCATTTTAATCCTAATAATCCTCTCAATACCATATATATATATACACTGTATTAGTGTAGCAGTATTTGAGCCTGTAAGATCCTTGCTTAGTTGTCTTTGTATATGTTTTAGTATTTAAGCTTAAAAAGTTACTCTTATCAGAATTAGGGCCTTAGCCTAAAACTGCTTCTTGACTCTTCCACTTTCTCATTAGGAAAAATGGGTCGAAGTTGCAGCAATGAAGATACGAAGAGCTGGTGTCTGTGTTGTGGCAGTAAATGGATTTCTGTACGCCTCAGGAGGCCGTGCTCCTAGTCATGATTTTGCTGCTCCAGTAACCTCTGACTCTGTTGAAGTGTATAACCCTCATATGGACAGTTGGACTGAAATCCCCAACATGATCACCAGCCGCTGTGAAGGAGGTGTAGCTGTGCTGTAGAGGGGGGAAAAAAACAGAAAAAAGAAACTTCCCTAAGGAAAAAGTGAGCTTCTACCTCCTTGGAATTCCAGTCTCATTTGCCAGAAACCTTCCATCAGCAGGTAAAGTAAATTAGAGGGCTCCCCCATAGCAAATAGAAATATTAAAACTCTTGGCCCTGAAAGTAAATTGACTTGGGCAAAGTCTGTTTCAGAAGTGCTCTGCAAAGAGCAGGAGTTCTTTTTATCACTGGATTAAGCTCACCGGAAAAAAAAATGGCAAATTAGCCCCGAAGTTAACTTGATAACAGCAGACTGGCTACCTGGTTAGTATTGGTTGTCCTTTTTTTACAGAAAACAATGTAGAAAAATGAAGGATGGAGAGGGCTTGGTACTGGCCCTGCTACTGGGCATAGGCATTAAGTATGAATAGGATAATTACTTTCCTGCTACCACGCTAGATTTCAGTGATAACTGACTGAGAATTTTATGTTCTGAAAGGTTATTCTCACAGTTGTTGTCATTCCATTTTAGTGCAGCTTTTGCTTTTGGTATCAAATTATTTCAGTGATGACAGTAGAGCTCTTGTTCATTAAGCTCTGCACAATTTTAAATGGAAATGGTATTCATTAGATGAATTATTTTGTTTAGGATTTCCTAATTTTTTTGTATTAAGAACAAAGGCTCTTGCCCACATTCCTTCCTTACTTGAATGCATTTTTATTCTGTGTGACACATGCTGAGACTGGGCATTGGAACAGAGGCTGTTCTGTGAGGTACACGTGTTGATGTTTACCACATCTTGTATCCTGCCTCTTCCAAGGTCAAGTGGACAGAGCTTTTTTGTGATTAAAATTAGTTATATTTTGCATTAGTAATGCCATTACCATGTGTTTTCTAAAGGATTTTGTTTTGCTTGGACACTTCATAGAACAATGTTTCTAGCAATTGCAAAATAGCAATACCTATTTTTTAAATTCATCTAATTAACATTTTCCTTGAAGCGGCCTTTTGCACAGGACCATTGCATTGTCTGCACAGCTATGAATGAGTGAGGTAGGACTCGGACAGAGCCGCAATCAGGCTGCTTGAACTTTGTCAGACAGCGTTATCCTAGAACACAAAACCACAACTGGAATGTCACAAAACAGGAAGCCTGTGCTCTGTAGACAAAGGAGCATTCACACTGTGTAGGTCCACATCCTCTGTGTAATATTAACAAATTAACGCATGAATAAAAGCCTCCAAGGTTAGTGTTGTAAGTACCTTAAGAATCTAGGTTGGCATTCCAGCATTGGGTTGGGAAGACTACTGCGCTATACCATGCTCTAGGATGGAGCATTTGTGAGCATTTGTTTCTCTGATCTCTCTATAATCTTGGTGCAATTCAAAAACCATTTTTTGTGTATTCTCTACCCCTCAACCAAACTTGAAGCTAGCTGCTTTAAACAAATGTTCATAATGAAATGCATATTCCTACTAATGGTGAAATGCTCTTGTACAGGGTCCTTTCTGACTGTAGTAAGCTGTATCACTGCTGCTGTTATATAACAGCTCTTGTTTTACTGTGAAAGCTGGTTAATAAATGCGTTTACTATTTTTGGACTGAAGGTTACACACTACCTTAGTGAAACATCTGTATGTTTGTTTTCCCAATATAAAAACACTCAGGTTTCCTGGAAGTGTGGATGCCTTGCTAACGGTATTGGTAGTTCTCTCTTGGCTCATGTGATACGTACTTCTTCAGCTTTCTTCACATTTTATGACCCCTCTTGCAGTTAATTTAATATTTCTCAATCAGTTCATTTTATTTGTTTGGGAATTACTGGTACACTTTTCATCTAATCCCATAAACTTCCTGGTTTAGAGTAGCTGGAGGGAATCAGTAGTTGGGCGCAGTTACCTTCTCCAGTTTTTGTGATCAGGCAGTGAGCTTATTTTCCAAACACGACAATGGTCTCTGATACTCATCACCTCTTCCTTTGAATTTTGGGCCAAAGAAGGTTCTTCTCTGGACCCATTCTAACAATTGCCAAGGCTGAGTAAGAAAGAATAAGCTCTTTAATTTACAAACCCCTTTTCACTTCCTTTGTATTCAGAGAGTACAGAAATGCACCACTTTCAGGAATAGGATATTGTTAACAGGTCAATTTTAAAGTTTGAGGATTATGCATACATATATATGTTTCCTCACAAAGGAAGAGGCATTTTGGGGGGTTGCTTCTTAACTCCTGAGTGTTCCAGAATGAACAGATAACAAGTTTAAGTAGGTGCTTTGTTCTTTATTGAAAACCTGGAGAATAGTACTTCTCAAGAGAAGTGTGAGGATTAGCTAAATTGGTACTAAGTATGTGTCTGGATGTAATGTTTTGGCTTCCTCCTTGAAGCTCAAAGTCCTTAAGCATACTTAAGATGAAAAGCCTATGGTAAATATAAACACGGGGACCTTCTTAAGTTTCTTGAGGCAGCTAAGGGAAGGAAAGGGGAGGGGGAAAAAAAAAAAAAAAGGAAAAAAGACGACTTGCTCTTCCTTTCACAGTATGCCAGGGAAGAAGCTACCACATAAATGTGAAGAGATTACCTTCCCTCTCCTGCCCCCAGTGTTTTTAGGAGTTGCCCCCCCATGATGTTTTCAGGACACAAAGCCTCTTTCTATATGTCCCTCCTGTGTTGAGGAAGGAGAGGGTGCAAACTACTTTTATGTCCCACTTTCTGGTCCCTTATTGCCAGAGACTGAGTCCTTGTGTTACATATCAGGCATCATTGGATAGTGGTCTCATTCAGGAATGCAATGGTTCTCTAGAGCTATGCAGCCATATATAAATGTGGCTTTGTATGCGGCCTTCTTGGCTAGGTAACCCTAAGTCTAAACAGAATCTATGAAGAGCTGGATCATACTTTATTTTTATTTAATCACTTTTTTAATCACTAATCACTTTGATTCTACCTTACATAAGATACAAAGTTAAGTTTTCTCTTCCACCTTTTATACTTGATCACAACTGCTGGATGAACTACCCAAGGTAAGTGGTGACGTTTGCTTGTCACTGCACCCCCTCTTTGCTTTTGGCTTGTTGCTGGAAACAAGCATTGTCCTGCCTTGCCTGCCCTGTTACCTGACTACTGCTTCACTGCATCCTTTCTACAACATAGCAGCTGAATGTGTATCTACATTTCTTCCATTTCCCTAAATAATAAACTATGCTGGAGTCAGACATGTCTTCTCAGGGAACAAGAGGTGCTGCCCATTACTTTTGCCTTCCTTTCGAGCTTGTGCTAAAGGTTACCTGCTCACTCCATCATTTTTATGACTCCAGGCTTGTTCTACCCCTCGCAGAGCACTACTTACTACAGTTAAGACAGATACTTTAATAAAGCAATTTCTACTCTTGTTGGACAAACCTCCCTTTTAAATTCCTAGGGCAGTGACATCTCAGTCAAGAGTGAATGGATGCTACAGGTAAGGGCAGGGTCGTGCTTGCCTTGAAAAAATGACCATTATTTACACTCCTTCCATGCTAAACTTGCTAAGCTGCTTACTTCCTGTACAAGCATCTTGCACATTGCTCTCTTATGACTTTTTAGAACAAACAGTTCTTTCTTTGTGCCCCCCCCAAAAAAAATCTCAATACAAATTATTTAACAAATAAATATCTCTTTCCTCTCATCACCTTATTTTGTATTCTTCCATCCCACTGTGCTGGTTTTGAGCAGGTTCTCTGAAGCAAGCATCTTCAGTGTCGCAGTGGTTAGTAGTGACACTACTGCCACCAGAGTTGTCACTATCCTGAGTGCCTTAAACCAAGCAGGGTAAGTAGGAAGAAGGCCCAGATCATAATGCAGTGCTATCCCTAAACCCATTACAAGCAGCAGGGCACCGCAGGTGAGGTTTTCATAAAGGAAGACCTGCCAAGCAAATAAAGGAGGCACGACACTGTTACCCAGGTTCCGCCAGTCGGGCTTGGCTGGACTGTTCTCCGGGATAGCAAATCCCCACTTGATTCCTCCTAGGAAGGAGACAACCATAGCACCGTATGTAATCTGAGCAAATGCCAGCTCGGGGTAGTAGGTCCCTTGGACAGCCATTGCCAGCGGCACAGAAACAAATGGAAACAGTCCTGCAAGGCTCAAGTAAAGGGCTGGCTTTGGAGAATCCTTTATCGACGCCAGGCGGTACTTCTGGGGATCCAGCTCTTTGTTCTCGGGCTCTTTGGGTTTTTTTTTCTTTAAGAGGGGGATCGAAGTGTGAAATGCCTGGAGCTTGGCTGCATATATCGATGTTTGGTTGAAGCTTGGAGATCTTGAAAGAAGAGAAACATCTCTGTGCAGATGGAAGATGAGAGGAAAAGAGCAACTTGTCTTATTCTTCCCGAAGTGCAGCAGTCTGGAACCAGTTAACTTCTGGAGCTGCAACTACAAAACTTGTTCTGAACACTTTGCAATTAAAGCGTTTTATCCTACAGTTACCTCACACAGGAAAATTTGTACCAAATAGTTTTCCAGGGAAAAGTTCCTCCACAGTTGCCCTTCTCCTCAGTTTTCAGATGTTTTTAACCAGTTAACTGGCTTGGCTTTCATAAGTAATCTGATGAAGAGCAGCTAAGGTCTTTGTAGTGAATAAGGAAATCTGAAAGATAGGTATAGCCACCTATTTTTCCACCTAAACATTCTCTAGACTTCAAGTTAGAAGTACCGATCTTTTTCAGAAACCCTTTTGACAGAAGAGTATGAAATAATTATAGAAATAGGACAAGTGTCAACCCAAAAACTAGCTACTATCCTTTCACCACTAAACAAAACCAGAGATAACCGGAGCTGAGGAATGCCCCTTGGTTACTAAAACTTGACTTTTATAAAACAAATGTCTTAGCTTTGGCTAAATGCTGCCGAAAAATCAGGAGTTCTCTCAGAAAAGCTTACTGTGATAAAAGCATGCCTACTCTAACCTGCAAGTCATCCTTTTTTTTTTTTTTCCAATGCTTCAATTATATCTTTTACTGTCTATTTTAAAGAAAAAGCAAAAATGCTTCAGGGACTTACTCTGAAAGGTGTCTGGAAGCAGCACCGTTGTACAAGTCGGAACATACTTGCTTTATCAAGGCTCTAAAAAAAAAAATCAGGAGACCGTGTGAAGGTGATGAATAGTTCTGATTTCTTTACCAGTGGTAAGACTTTGCATGCTTAAGCATTCTGTAACGTTCCTTATAAACCTTAAAAGAAATACTTCATGTATTCTATTTTTATTTACCAGCTGCAGGACGTTTTGCCCTGGGAACTGAAGTCCCAAGCGTGCAGACGGTTAGCAGAGCGGTTTCCCGCTAAGGAACCCACCCAGGCGCTCGATCCCCACGTACGGCCCCGCTCCGTCACACGGTACAAGGGGCTGACGGGGGTGGAGGGCCCCGCTCACCCGATGCAGGAGCCGGTGCCGCGGGCTGGGCCAAACCTGCCGGACAAGGGCACCCGCCCCCTCCCGCCCCGCGCGGCCTCCGCAGCTCCCGGCCCGCGCGAGGCGGCTCCCGCGTGGCGCGAGGAAGGTCCGGGCGGAAACAAGCGCTGGTGATCGCATTCCGTCATGCCTGACGTGTCCCCCTCAAAGCCGGGCCTCGACCCGAGATCCCGGCATACAGAGTGCTTAAAAAGCGGGATCACAGGGTCAAAGATAGGATCCCCTGCAGGAGGAGGCAGGCTGGTACTCGCGCCCCTTGCCACTGCCGCAGCTCGGCTGGCGAAGAACAGGCCTCGTCGTGCGGGGAAGCTCTTCATGCGAGGAGGAGCCTGCGGCCGGCAGAGTT
>NW_010576445.1:0-20902 GCF_000705375.1 Tinamus guttatus | reverse complement strand
CCGCGTTCCCCCCGGAAAAAGTTACCGCGCTGCCTCGTGAGCCCTGCGGGCTCTCCCGCGGGCTCGGTGGGAGCAGCTCTGCTCGCACCTCCCATTCCCGAGAAGTATTTGAGACTTTCCGTGTAAAAACGAGTCAGCCCGGGACAATTTTAGAGCAGTTCAGTGGGTGTTTGTAGAAGCTGCAAGTTGTTAAGCAGCTTTAGGTGAACGGTCGTTACTAAAATCGTTGTAGGCGACGGGGCGGGGAGGGTGCTCTTTTAAGAGCTCGGCTTAAAGATGTTTTTAGATGAATGCAGCCAGGTAAGTCACCCTGGCCAGCCCCGCCCCTAGGCCCGGGTGACACCGGCTTCGTAATGCCAGGAGTATTCGGAAGCGCTGGAGGAGAGTGCGGAAGTTGCAAAAGGCGATGGGAAAACAGCGGAGGTGACGGTCGCCAGGCCCTCGGAGACGCATCTGCTCCAGGGCTGACGTTGCCCCTGTGAAACGGTGGCTGGTTAGGAGAAAAGCTTGTGGAAATGCTACTTAGCGAGTGAATTTGGCCAGTATCACAGTGAAAGGTGCTCTGTGCTCATGTGCTCATCTGACTGGAGACCGGGATTTCCAGCTTCCAGTGGCCAAATCAGGACAGAAACAGGTGTAGGGGAGAAAGAGGAAGTAAAATTCCCAGTTTTATGAAAAGCTGTCTTTGCTCCCTTGCTCTTTCGGCTCTTTCTTGAGACATGCCTCAAGAAGTTTTTTTTTTTCCTGTTTGGAATAGAGAAACTTCAAGTTATTTATTCATTTATTTATTTATTATTGCAATTATTATTACAGGAGTTTCCATCAAAGCCCAGTCTCTGCCTTTTTACTTCCTCTGGCTCGTAGTGTTGATTCTATATGACATGGAAGTTTCCATTGCAGATCCCACAGTAGGACTTGAAGTGAAAAATATGCATGGAACAGATGGCATTTGGGGAAAAAAAAAGTTCTTTTTTTTTGTCTTTTTTTTTTTTTCCTGTGGATGTCTTAATAATGAGAGAGATGAGGGGAATGCAGATGTGCTATATAATAGACCAGCACAAGCTTTCTGGTTTCTGATGAAAAAGACTTTACTTTGAGAACATTGTTGCAGGATGTTGTCACCTTGTCTCATAGATTTGGCTGCTTAGAAGGTGCTATTAGTGCAACTCTTGAAACTCCTCTTTTACACTAGGTAATGAAGACACTACAGAAAAGTAGTCTTTTATAGAAAAAAAAAACCTATTTTATAGTAATCACTATCACTTTCATTACATGTTAAAATATTTGAAGATCTGATGAACACTAGTTTTCTTAGTATTGGAAAATACCATTTTTTGATCTGCAGATTTCAGGAATGTTGAGTGGCAATTCTTCAGTAAGTAAAGAAAGTGGAGTTTTGTTTGTCTAAAGGGTTAGAAAATGCTTTTTTCAATTTAGCTTCAGTGTTACAAGGTGTTTGGAGTTGTATAATTGTTGGATTGGCTCAGTCTGTGAGGTGTATGTACTTCAGAGTTGCTTCACTCATTTGTTGGAATGAGCAGATTGGAAAAGGTGTAGTAATATGAAGTAGAGCTAAAACATGAGCACACCTGTTC
Organism: Tinamus guttatus; assembly: GCF_000705375.1. Next base: position 19,307 of record NW_010576445.1, on the reverse strand, counting down.
AGTAAATTTCTGGCTGTTCTTGCATGGGCATAGCTTTTTTTCCTTGGTTTTGAAAACAAAACTCACTGAAACGTGAGGTAGTTGTTCCTTTAACTTATATGGGGTAAGTTCAGACTTACGTTGCTTCACCAGTTGCAAAATTCAGTATCTCCCACCAAGTTTTAGTTTCTTAAATTTTTTGCTAACTTGTTTTGCTGCCTTGTCCTGGAGGCAGGAGCCATTTAGATTTCGTTTAGCTAACAAGAATGTCAGTAGTTCTAGTGTCACTCTTGCAGGGACCAGGATACCAGCTAAAGAGTGTGTGTCTTCTGTTTTGGTTAGAGTAATAAAGTGCGTGTTCTCTTTACTTGTCAGGTTTGATGAAAGGCTGCGAGGCTGGTAGAAACAGGGCTCTCCCTAGACTCCTTCCTGAATGCCGGGGTGTTGTTTAACTTGTGCTCCATAAGTTAATGTTCCTGCGAAAATGCACCAGTTACTGTATGGTCAAAAGATAAATGTGTATTTTGGGGAGTATATGTGAAGATTGATAGCGCCTAAGTCCCAATTGGCCCATATGTATGTGTGCAGATACTGCTCATGCCTGAAAATTAAGGCTGGGTTGAGACATTAGCATGGCAATAAATGAGAGAGCATATTAATCATATAGATTAGTGGTCAGACTTTATCACTCTAAATTGGATTTTTTTGATTAAATCAAATATTTTTCCCTTTTTTACTTCCTGACTTATTTGATTTCTAAAATCACTAACACAGAGGAGAATTAACACTTTAGGCTTTTTAGAGTTGGCTGTAATTAAATAGCAAAAAGACTTTGCAGAGCCTTGGTGCATGCGGTTTTACAAAATGACTTATCTGAAATAGTGATATTCCCATCATTTTTTTTTTTTTTAAATACCTTTGAACCAATGAGTCCAAATGTAACTAAAGTTTTCTATAGTAACTTATGTTCAGAAAAGAAAAACTGGGGTGCCAATCACCTTTGGAAATGGAGAACACCAGAAGCTACCAAAGTTCTAGGGCTTGGGGTCATTGCAGCAAAAATGCCAGTGTGGTGATGTTTTGTTTGTTTGTGATTTTTTTTTTTTTTTTCCCCCTGGCATCTTGTTATGTCTTCTGGTTTGGTGTTTTTGTAGTGTTTCCTTCCATTGTAGAAGGAGTATTAAGATTATAGTGCAGCGATCATGGCTTTTAATAGGCAAAGCTGTGAGTTTATATTGTTGTCCAAATGCACATTCTTGTTTTCGAGAATCCCCTGTTTTTCCAGAAGAAGAAATAAACACATTAAAGGAATTTTAGAGTAACCTTGCCTTCAGTTTCTCTTCGAAGTCCTCATATATAGTAAGTATTTGGGAAGGATAATAGTGTGGCTGAGAATAACTGCCAGTGGGATCAAGAGTTTTCATGTGACAGAGGCTGTTTTCCTGCATATTTGTGTGACCCTTATAGCATAGTTGCAACATACAGAGCGTGTGGCAGTGACCATCACTCTTTGGACCCTTGTAATCCCCAACTTGTTCGGAACAGTTATCTTGTAAATAAAGGGCCAGGGCTGCCCTAGAGCTATGGGCACAAAGATTCTGAGTACACAGGAAGTTACTGATGAATTTTTATGGTGAGTGTTATAACAGGTCCGCAGCCTTTCAGCAGAAAGGAATGACAGTCACCTGTCATTGAAGGATTAATCAGTGTTAGCAGGAGGTGCTTTGAAAAGACCATTGATTATAATCTTTAAAAACTTGATGGTGGAGCCCCACCAACAATATTTGTCTTAAATACACAGATGATATGATCTTGATACACTGTGTTGATTTCAGACCATTTCTTTAGTTTATTTTAGCATAGACAAATTTGAGTTATGAGGTTAAGGAATATTACATTACACAGCAAAGTAACAGCTGGCTCGGCAGCAGCTCCGTGGGAGAGAATCCAGGGGTTGTGGTGGCTCCTGAGTTGTCATGAGTCAGCAGCAGTGCCGTTGTGAAAAAAAGGTCTTGTCATACCAGAAAACATATGCAAAAGAAGGCATCCTAAAGGAGCTAAGGAGGGAATCTTTCCATTCTCCTGAGGGTTGGTAGGTCTGTGGCTAAAAGTGTTTTACTGAGTTTTCGAAACTGTTACACTTTGAGAAAGATATGGCTGAATTGCCAAGGATGGCAAGGTCTCCAAAAAGATAGACCCTTGAGTGATGATTGAAATAAGAAATTCACAGCTAAATAATTTTATTATTACTATTATTCAGCTTGTGGTTCATCAGGCGGTGATCTGGAAAGTAGCTATCTGCAAGTATAACTGGGGACCAGCTCTGAAATACTGCCTCTGCCTGCAAGCTAGCATGTTTGGTAGGTGGATCAGGCTAATTTTTATCATCATCAATACTTTGAACTTAAAAGCCTGTAGTTTTGGCAATGAAGTTAGGGAGTTGGGGATTGTTTGGGTTTTTTTTTTTTTTTGCCTGTTTTGAGGGGGGGGGGAAAAAAAAAGGACACTTGTGTCTGATCCCAGACACATCCTTTTTTTCTGCTGCCAAGCAGTGTTGTGATACAGATGGCCTGTGGGCTTTTCCCACTCTCCCCCTCAAAAAAACTATTAGGATTGAATTTCAGTAAGAAAACACTGAAGTTCTGGCCTGGAGAAAAGATATCCTAAATCGTAGCTGCAAAGAGAAGTTACTCAATTTTCCAGTAGTCATTGTGACAAGGGCGAGTAGTTATAGGCTGAAATTACGACAACAGATATTTGGGTTATGCATTAGATGCAGGGACACTTTCAAGGTATAAAGATAATGCAAGCAGATTGTAAGATATGCTGGAGAACTCTGATATGCTAATATTCTTTTGATTTACAGCTCCCCCAAAATGTTCCAGTGGCAGTATGAATACCTGCATAATGAATTCCAGTCCACTGATAACAAACTTGTTTTTCTGATACTTTGAGACATCTTAGGAATAATTTGTGGACCCCTGGAGCTCTGCAGGCTGAAGATCATGGTGCAAATTCTTTTTTTGGAGGATTGCTTAATTTATTTTCAAAGACATCTGATGAGAGAACATAAAGCTAAAGTCTTTTAAGCCTCAGGAAATGGGGATGAACTAGATGGGTTTATATTTTATAATATATTTTATAATATTATAATATGTTTATTATAATATTTTTTCCCCACATGTTTTTCTACTGTTCCCTAGTTTAGAGTAGGACACTAGGATAGAAGGATGGCATTAGCTTCTGGCCTGTGCAGTATGCCTGCAGAATAACAGTGTAATGTGCCTTTGGAAGATACAGAGACCAAACATGAATCAGACAGATAACACCTGGCACAGAACTGCTTGCTTTATTTTATTCAGTATCTAAAAGTTGCACTGACTAGGTCAGAAAGAAAGCTCCAGCACATCACAGTGAACATCCAGAGAGGATATATTCCAGCTGCAGCAAATGCAATCTATAGTTAGGGAGAAAAAGATGCTGTGTGGTTAGGGATCACTTGTTCCTCATTTATTTCAAGTCTAAGGCCAAACTAACAGAATATTTATTCCCTGTTCATTGTGCTTTACATGTATAGCCCTTCTTTTAAATGGAATTGTCTTCAGTGACTTTTTGGTATGCATACTTTATTAAAGAAAGTGTTGAACATTTTAAATTAGTAGAATGGAATACTTACATGTATTACAGTTAGTAAAGTTTATACTGTTATCATATGCTTACTAAAAAGTGCTGCCTGAACGTATCTATCATGTCCTAGTTGCAAATGCAAATAAATGTGGACTTTTTGCATGTTGTGCTGCTCTTAACAATCTGCTTGCTTTCCCTCATTCGTGAGCTGTTTTCTTGCTTTTCCTAGGTGTCCCTGGTCTCGTTGGACTAGGGTGATGGTACTGAGTTGAAGAACTACTACAATATTTTTAGGAGAATGGTGTCCTATTTCTTAAGGTCCTCCTTTGTTCATTATGTTGATTTTCTGTGCGCTGTCTCCTTTGCAAGAGAACTGCCTTAATTAAATCTCTTTATATCTCTCTTGCCTCATCCCAAAGACTTTGGTTTTGGTAAATAGTCTGGTCACATTTGATGCTCTTTTCCAAGGGAAAATGCTTTTCTTATCCCCATACCAAAAATATTTAAATACAAGTGTGCTGTAGTAGTGATAGTCACATTGGCAAAATACTGTGTACTTTATCCAGTCACCCTGGGTGGGGAAACACCTTTCCGATATCATTTTGGGGAGGGGGCTAGAGGGGGAGTGACTGGAGAACTTCTTACTTTGCTTCTGCTTAGGATCTCTGCATCCTTGCAAGCCAGGTAGGCAGGAGGTATCTATTATGCAGCAGGGATGAGCTGCTAATTACATATTTGCAATTCCTTCTTTATGATGAGGAATATTATCTTGGTGTTGGCTATTAAGAGAGAAGACTTTATTCATATAAGGCTTTGAGCAAACAGTATAGATATGCTGTTCGTTGCTATTTCTTCTCCTCTGTTGTCATGAGGTTTTGGGGAGAACAGTGTTGTCTTTAAAGGCAATGCTGAGAAGGCTCTCATGCCTTGTAATGTTCATGGTAAAAGGTCTGTAAATCAAAGTGCACTGCAAAATAGATGTTTGATTTCATTCCCTTCAAGGGCTTAAAAGACCTTTGGACTTGAACTAAAACTGTCAGAGCACCTTCTCTGGGTTTTAAAGTATAAAATACTAAAAGAGGTTAAAAGTTCAGAGCATTTTTCACATTTAAAACCTGATACTATTTAAACTATGTTTTCTTATTTTGCATCAGTGGTGTCAATTAACACACTCAGCACAGGTATATGTAATCCATGGGGCCCCCCTTCCCTCCTGCAGAGGAGAGCAAGGAGCAAATTCTGTTATTTCGGATAAATACTACAGTTCTCCAGTATAAACAGTGCTGCAGACTGTTAAAGGACTGGTACAGATGAGTAAAAAGTGGAATATTAGAGGTGTGAGGCATGATGGTATTGTCAATGGCTGTAGGGTATAAAACATCCAGGAATAATCTTCGAAAGGCCTAATATACGGGACCTCTGTGCTGTCCCCATTCTGTGCTTGCCAGAAGTTAAAGAAGTTCAGGGTCTTACTTGTCCAGGATGGTGCTATCTTGGTGCTTCAAGTAAACTCTTAAAAATAAAAATCTTGCAATTGAACCATTCTTGTTTATCACACTAGCTGAGGTTCCGAGTGTTGTCTTGTTACACAGGCTTCTGTACGGGTTCCTCGAACTTTCCAAAATATGCAAAATGCAACTTGCTGTTGAAGATAAGCTGGCTGGCTTTGAGGTTGTGGTCTCCTCAGTGCATCTGGTGCTTTTGACACAGTAGTTGCGCAGTGATATTGTTGATTGGGGACATTTGGATCAGTTGAGGCTAAAAGGGACAAACAGCAGCAGTGTTGCTAAAAAGTATGTCTCTTGTTACTGTTTTCTTATTTATTTGCTGGAGAAACTTTCCTTCCTTGCGTTCCTAGAAGTTACTCTTCTCTCGTTATGCTACTGTTGTATGGCCCTGTGTCTCCAGCTATTGTTTAAAAAAAAATAAACTATCTTCTTCCCCTGCCCCTTGTTACATTCAGCATGTTTGAGGACATGCACAAGACCTGGCTGTTAAAGCTTTGCAAGGGCACGTGGCTGGACAGATGTGTGTGTGTTTCCTGTAGGATTCACTATCACCTTAAGGGAAGTGGCAGGAAAGCTGCTAAGTGGGCAGGTCTGCACGCAGTGAATGAGATTCCTGTGGGAGGACTTTCAGAAAAGATCTTTAGTGTATGAATGTGTTCAAACAAACTTTTCTTGAGATATTTCAATGAATTGGGACTACTGATTTGCAGAAATAGTCAGATACAGAATGTAACGTATGCACTCTAAGGCTGTCTGCTACTCCGGAAAAACTTTTGCATAGGGAAGCTTCTGGCATATTTTGATCTTGGAATAATTAGATCACCATGTTGTTTTTGAATGCAAAACAATTCTGATTCTGCAAAATAAATTAATTTGCTTTAAGCTTTGCAAACAAGATTTTAATCTCAATAACAGCTATTTTTTATAAGAGCTTTCAATATATGTGGGAAGATTCCATTCTGGTGTATGATTAGCACTTTAATTCCCCATTCTAGTGTATGATTAGCACTTTCATTCCCCATTCATTATTTTGATGACTACCCATAGCTCTACAAAATATGGTGCAGGTGATGCTTGGTATTTTTAGATGTTTTTCGGCTACTAGGTGGCGTGAAAAATGTTGCTCAGGTTGTGTTTCTATTTAATACCCTGGTCCTTTATATTCAGGTGACATTTTTGTGTACTTAGTTAAGTGATATGCTAGAAAAAGCCAAGTAACGCTGGCAGATGTATATTACAGTTATTTTGACACATAATAGCTCGGGCTAGCAAGCACTATTAGTTGTACGTGTCGTTTGGGAACATCTACATTTGTCCTTTCAAAACTGTTTCAGTAGTGGAGACAGATTGAAGGTGCAGCTCGGGAATAGTGTTAATGGAAGCTGAAAGCGGAACGAAAGTAAGTTTGTTTTGTAGGTACTTCATGCGAATGAACTTGCCATTATCTGCAAATGCGTAATTTAACTTGAGGACTTAGCTCAGCAGTTGTTATGACAACTATTGAACTAGCAGTGCTGCAGGCTCGTCTCTTCTAGTCAGGTCTAATAACATATGCGAGGTTGAAGCTATATTCATAATTACATTATTTTAAAGGTGTTATGAATGTGTATGCTCAAATATGATTATCTTAATAAAATATTTATAATGATAGTCATACAAAGGCATGATCTGTTTCTCGCAGAACCAGAGAATGAAATTTCGTGTGTAGCCTTTTGATATCCTCAAGGAAATCAGTAACACCCCTGACTTCTCCAAGGTTATACTCTGACTGTAATTCATTATGTCTGTGTATGTGTTTGATAAATTTTAAAATGTTAGGAAGAGATCATATTCTGGTAAATACGTAGGAGGTTAATTTCTGCTTATAAACTAACATAGGCCTGCTAAAATGACACTCTGCTCTGAAGAGTAGCTAGGTAAAAAGATCTGTTATGTATGTTTAGGCATATCTGTTTAAGTAACTTTAGAAGAGCTGCACAAAAAGAAAACTGATGAGGAAGTAAATTCTCTTCTGCCCTATGCGTCCATTAAGCTGTTTGCTATTTTTTTGTGAATGCCTTTGCAAACCAGCTGACATGTGATCTTTAAGAATATTACAGAAACCGCATTTGAGTTTGTAAGGATTGCCAGTTAGAAAAACAATTTTACTTTTTAAATAAGCATTCTATTTAGAGAAAAAAATATAGAAATACAGTGAAAATACAGAAATGAAGTGAAATGAAACTGTGGCAGGGATAGGTAGGTGTTGTGGGTATAATAGGCAGTAAAAGCTGACTTTTACGCTAGGTTCCCAGTAGAAGTTCTGTGACTTTATGGCTTCTTAATGCAAGAGAGGAGAAAGGGAGTTAGTGGCTCTAATTAAAAGGAGTCTGTGTAGACACTGGAGCTGATGAGACCTGGGGAGGTTTGCAAAGAACTTGGAGGCAGTAGGGGAACATCAGTGAACACGTCTCCTTCAGAAGTTTGCACTGGAATTTGTAGAATGAATAAAGATGAGGAGCACTGATTCTAGTTACTCCCGTTAAGTAGCTGTGTGTTGGAATGGCATTGCCTAGCAGGCAGTTTTGTGCCTGTTAAGTGGTGGGGCAGATCTTGCTTTTGGGTGGGCTTTTGCAGCGCTATAGGCCTGGGAAGGCAGAGGAAGGGGAGGAAATAGGCACAGTGTGCTGGTGCCCTGGCTAATATCTGCACTTTCTTAGAACGTTTGAAACATCATGATCCCTTTCCAGTGAGTAATTTTTCATCTCAATAGCTCACATGCCTTGGTAATTTTTAGCTTGTGTCAAGCCTTGCTTTCTGGTCAGCACAGATCTTGGCTTCTGTACCTTGTTCTAATATTGGGTATATATAGGAAGCTCTGCTTGAGACTCTAAGCTGTAGAAACACTCTGTTACAGAAATGACCTCTGGCCAAGCCTGTGTTAGCAGAAAGTCATTAACAAAAAGATTAAAACAACTGTACAGCTATATTCAACTGTAACATGGTGGGAACACTTTGTGAATGGGCCTTTTCACCTGAGCTCTGCTTACTTCCTTATCTTAGTCTGTGCCTCTTTTAATTTAAAATTCTTGTATGTTCCTGTCATTTTCCCATTAAGCCTTTTAAATTTATTTAGACAAATGCATAGGGAAATTTGGTAATAAAATAAGCATTTGACCAATTTCACTGGTTTATCTGACTTGGTGATAGATCTGGTTTCTTTCACTTGCGGAGTAAATGGCAGGTGTTTAGGCTTCATGTCTAAATATCATTCAAAGGAAAGAAAGTATAGTTTTATAACAAGCTTCTAAGAAGAGAAATAAAAGTTAAATTATTTTTATATAATTGCAAAAACTGAGTGGAGAAATAACAGTAAAAATATTTTACCTAACTTGTAAAAACAGATAAATTAAGTGATCTTTAAAAAAGATCAAAACTTAATAAGTCAAAATTCTATTAAGTTGATCTTTTGATATATATTAATGTCTGATGCATATGCCTCATATAGTGAGTATATTCTCAATTTCTGATTTGTATTTCCAGAGGTAATTCAGACATGAATTCATTTAAAGAAGAAGAAAAAAAAAAAAAGAATTAACTTTGTACTGACAAGTACCTTAGTACTCCTATTTCAAGGAACTGGGAGTGTCTTTTGGACCTAATCTTTGTCCTTGGTGTTTTACACAGAGAAGCAGTTAGAGAGACCAGTTTGGCTGAACTGCAGGTGTCGTATGGAGAGATGTGGGAACTTTGATTTCAGGATATGTCTGAATGTCCCGCACACATGCGCACGTGTGTCATCAAAGCAAAGCAGGTCACGCGTGTACTCCGAGGAATTGCTTTCTTTATTCATTACTGAGTAGCTGGCAAAGGTCGTTTCAGTTCTGTGTAGCAATCAAAAGAGAAACTGAATGTTAGGTAACAGGAAGAGGCTACAAAAACACAGCATTTCCTGCTCTGAATCTGTCATACTTCCAGATCTTGAATATTTGATGCGGCTCTGGTTACCCTGTATCTAGAAGATACAATAAAATTTAGCAGGGATAATAGAAGTGTTCAGAAAGCTTCTGTAATTGGTTGGAGTAAATAGTCCAAGTTAGGTTGGAAGAGAGATGACTCATTATGCATATCACCTATAAAACCATAAGTTGCATGAAAAAGTGGATCGGTCACTTTGGAAACATAAGAAAACATCTAAATGAACTGAAACTGGCAGTTTTATGACCAAAAATTGGCATTTACACAAAACATAAGTAAACTCAAACTGCCTCATTTAATTTGGGAGCCAAAAGTATATAAATGTGTTTAAATTCTTTGAACACATTTACGTACAAGCTTGAGGTGGTAATAAACTTTAATACAGGCTCTGACTTAAAAGTCTGCAGAACTGAGAGAGTTTGCTGTGATCCCTACTGCTATCCATATTAATTTGTTATAGATTGAGGTTGCACTTGACTTACTTTGGTCTGACCTATTTTGATTTCTATGATATTGATGGTAGTAGAATGGTAGGGTGCAGAAGTGGTCTGTGGGTGGACTGAAGGTATAACATGATTGTGAGAGAAGAGGTTGATTTTGGAGAATGCATGCTGAAGGTTTTTGGTGTTACTTATTTACAAAATTCATCTAACAGCAAGTTTTTTTTGCTTTAGCAAAAAGAGAGCATTGAATGTTAATGAGTCACGTTTCAGTCTTTTTGTGCAACTTGCTACATTCCAAGGGAGTGCTTGTGTACGAGTGAGTACATTAATGGTGTAAGACCAGCTGCAGACTGCATGGCATAGAGCTTTTTCCTTTTGGGGATGACCAAACTATTGACTTTGGGAAGGGCTCGTGACACAACTTGGAATTTCCTACCTGAAGTGTCTTCTGTGCCCTACCTGCACAGGAGCAGGTGGGTGGAGATTAATTTAAGCACCACTTAAATTTACTGTAGCTTCTGTGCAGAGGTTTCTAAATCTCCCAGCGAGAGACCTACAAGGGACATGGTTTCAGAATTAGAGTTACACAAGTATCAAAATAAATGGTGAAAGGTTTGAAATGATGAGCGCATAGTCATTCTCCTAACAAGTATGAAGCTTTGGGGTTTGTCAGTGCATAATTTGTTCTAACTGTGAAACCGTGGTTTGCAAGGCTTAGGAAGACATTGGTCTCAAATGTTTCTCTAAATTGCACTGGACTGTTCAGCTACATGTCAGACTTCAATGAACTGCCCAAATCACTGATCTTATCAATGATACCAAAAGAAGAGCTTATGAGACCTGAATCTTCTGCAAGATATAAATTGATGGTTGGAATGAGATTTTTTGGTTTTTGGGTTTTTTTTTGATTTCGTCTTTTTGATCTGATATTAAAAGATGTTTTATTACCTTCCCTTTCCTATTTTTGAACAGTGTTTAAAAAAAAAAGAGAACTTGGTTCAACATAGGTCCTGTATTTTTATGGTGCTTTTGTTATGTACCCAGACCTATTTCTTACACAAATGAATACCACAGATTGAGGTTTTTACTTAGACACCCTTAAATCCATTACTGTGTGTGTTTTGTTGTTGTTGGGGTGTTTGGGCTTTTTTTTTGTCTGCATAGATCCATTTTTCAGCTCATTGTGAATAATTCTTGAGATTCATTAAATCAACTTCTTAGTGCAAGCGTTTTGCTTTTGTCAATAGTTTGGAATGGCTTAATTGCTATAGAACTTGTTCTGAAAAGTGTATTTATTCAGAGAGTAATGAATCCTGTTTAAACATTCAACTGTGTATTGACTTTGTCCCTGTTTCTTCTCCCATTTACTTCTCAAACATTTGATATTAGACTCAGAAGGTCACACCTAAAGTGGTTTTGTCCCTGTGCAGAGTTCAGCATGTTGGGGAAGCTGTTTGGTCTGCAGCGGTTACTGCTGCACCTCAGCACATCCCTAGATCTCCAGGGGGGAAAAACCTTTTTAATAATAGTTGTTTGGAAGCTAACACTTTTCTTGTTAGCAGTGTGTGACATTTTCTAGCTTGTCATACCAGGTGAGATGTTCAGGCAATTGCTGGGTCAGTATTTGTTGTGGCCAAATCCCCTCTATTTGTTCTTTGCCTTGGTCAGGAGACTTCTTGGTGCTGCACCTGCAGAAATCTGACCGTGGCTCACGTCTTTGGGGCAGAAATACCTCCCCTTATAAGCTCCTTTGCACAACAGTAACATCTAATTCGAGGAAGAAAAATGGTATGGGAATGAGAGAGCATATTAAAAGGACTGATGCAGAGGGTAAAAAGGTGGCAGTTCTTAGGATCTTATATGTGTTTATTTTGAGCCTCTATCTTAAAGACTTTAAAAACACAAACCAGCATGCTTAACAGAAAGAATGAACAGAAAGAACAATTGCAACTGAAACCGAAGTTGTTCAGAGTGGAACCTCATCCAAACAAGGAGAAGAAACTCTGACTAGTCAAAAAGACATAATAAGGCATGCTTGAAGGCATCCTGAAGAACATAAAAACAATAGTAAAACCTTTCAGGAGCAGAAAACCTGTTGGAGGACCTGAATCTGGTTAAGTAAGATGATTGAAGGCCATACCAGAAAAACTAAAATATTTTTTGTGTATGTGTTTTTGTTTGTTTTTCTGTGAAGGAGTTTATGGAATTCCCTAACATGGGGGCTCTCATAGCAAGAGTAGTTGGAGGAAATGCCTCAAACTGATGCTTAGAGATTTTAGAACAATCAGTAAAATAAATCAGTACAAAATTGCTAGCACAGATGGCATTTGTCAGAGAACACTAAAGGAACTCAAATATAAAAATTGTGGACCTGACAGTGGTGTATTCACTTAGGTCAGTTTTGGTAGCAGAGAAATAGGATATGTTGCAAATGATACCTGATTTCAGAAACTGGGGTCCAGCCATACAGCCTTAAAATGAGCTGTTTTGTTAGTTGGGGCTTGGGACCGTTGTGGATAGAAGAGCAGCATCATGGTTCAGTTCTGACTGAACAGTGTTAAAAATCACTATGGAAAGAAGAAACTAGTGATACATTGCTTTCTGTTGCAGAAAGCTGTGGTGTGCCTACATCTTGAACGTTGCATAAAAGCCTAGTCTCGCCAAAGGGGTTGAGTTCAAAGGTATGAGGAAGGGTGGCAAGGATGAGCAAAGCTACGGAATAACATTCTTACAAGAAGTAAGAGCAGATGAACTTTTCAGCTTGGAGACAAGAAGTGACTGGCAGGGGATATAATGTCATGAATGACATGGAGAGTATGAATAGGGCAGGAATATTCTCTTTAGTTCTGCTGTTTGAGGGGACGCTATATGGATTTCTAGTCCTGTCCAGTCTTACCCACATCTTCTCTTTACCTTCCTCACAAAAAATTGTTGTAGCTTTTTTAGAGTTCCTAGTAAGCACTCTTATAAATAATATGGGGGATTTTATTGAAGAAATCGACAGTTTTGCAGTGGACTAAAGTATCTCAACGCAGTGTTCCCTGGAGGAACAGCTTTCAAAGGCCCTAGTAATCATAGGACATCTTTGTATTTCATATAAAAATAAAATACTAGAATAATGCAATAATTCCAGAGGAAGACAGAGAGAAAGGTGGTACATTTTGGAGTGCTTAAACATGTGCTGGTTGTATGAAAGGAAGGAGAAAATTACTATCATGAGTAAGTCTCTTGATAAGGGAATCTGGCTATATTGAAGCAAATGAGGAATGCAGCGGGAGCATAAAGATAGGGCATGTGGCAAAGCCTGCTTGCTGCCAAGGGTCTCATGATATTATTTTAGCAGCAAGTTTAAAAGTTCCTATGAAATGTGGGGATCCCCTTCATCAACTGCAGGTAGTTTCCCATTTTCCCTTATGCTAAATCAGCTATTTGAATTGCTATATTCTAAACTAAATCTGGACAGCGATCTTTAAAAAGCATAATGCCCTTTTCAGGGAGAAGGTTTTTTTTAATTAGATCATTCCAGTTTTGTTTGTGATCAGAGATCAAATTACTTTTGGCACTTGCACTATATTTGTTCTCTTTCTCCTTCTGTTCTTCTCTCTAGGCATGCTTTATGTCACGTTGCTGCTATTTGTATTGATGATTTGTGTTTTGCTTTTTGTTTTTTTCTTCATAGTGACTACAGTTTCTGTTTCACCTCTGATGGAAGAGGACTATGACCCAGAAGTGAACTCTCCATTGTAGAACAAGAAGCTCTTGAATAATTTGTCTCCCTTTTAAAGCAGCACCCAATCTACAAAAAGTAGAGTAGGAGAGATCATTTTTGGACCTGGCATTTTTCTGTTCATGTGACCTATGTTTCAGCATGTAAATGGTGAACAACAGAGAGCAACATTTGTGCCTGCTTTTGAGCTTTGCATCAACTAGTGCTTAGTTCTGTGGAGCATTTACTAAATTACGTGAAGTCCAGAGTATATCCAAACATTCATTTTTAAGATATTATACTTTTTTTAGCAACTGTATGTGATAAAAATGAAGTTTATATTTTAAGAGCATTTGGGTAGATGCTTGTTTAGATTTCAGCGTTTCAGGCAAACATTTTTATATAACATAGTTTTTTTTTCCAGAGTGTTCAGCTCCATCTGCTACAGACCATGAATTATCCAGCAGACTTGGGTGCATCTGTTCAGTATTAACCATGGGGTTGCTCTGAATGTTGTCATGCAGCCTTGACAAACGTTTTTGTAATGTAAAGGCTGACTTCTGTAGTACCACGACCAGAGGAAATTTAATGAGGTGAATGTGGTCGTGGTTCTTTTTTTTTAAATATAAATTGCCTTCTGAGGTATTTTTTGTAGTGTGAGTGCAAAGAGAGATTAAAATGAGCAGCTGAGGGGGTGAAGGGCACAGTTGGCACGAAGTGCGGCCTCTCGTGCTCTGCTTTGAGACGCACTGTTGCCTCAAGGCTGGCCTTACAGCACTCTGGAGAAAGAAGGAACCAGGAGGTCTGAGTGAAGCACAGAAAAGAGTGAGGACATTGGACTGCGGAGGCAAAACTCTGCGTAAGTGATCATATGTACTTTTGTCCTTGACCTTACAGTTTTGACTTGTTCATGGCCCAAAACAGAGTAACACTAAAATAAGAATTTTTAGGGTTTTGAGCAGTGGAATCTGCTATGACATGTTGGAAAGAACAATTCAGTTTGATTCCTCCACAAGGAATCCATCTGCTGGTCTTCAGATGAACTTTCATTAAAATACAGATTCTTTGGCCACCTTCTGTTGTGTTCCTAACCACTTGGTTCCTTACCTAGAAAGTGTTTTAAGCTCTGGTATGTGGAATTTGGAGAATCTGGATAGAATTTTGAATTGTGGGTTCAGGTCTCTGAACTGCCCTCAATGTTTCTATCATTTTTATCTGTTTATCTGTATTTTACCACCTCTGGAGTAAAATAAGCAGTGATCATCCTTTTGTAGACAACAAGCAATGAAGGAATGGATCCTTAATCTGGCATATCTTTTTTTTGTACATCTATATCTTGAATGGTTTGTGTATACTTCTTATCTCTGAAGTTCATCTTAAAATGAATTTCCATTAGAATGGAATTATTAGGAAATAGTAATTGGGAATGTTTAAGTTCTTATCTAGCTTGATCAGAAAGATAAAGTCAGCAATAAAAGCTGTGTTTAACTGTAACTGGAAAAACTTTAGCACTTTTCCCTTATTTTAATATAGGCTTTGGAAAGTAGAATTATGTGGTTATTCTAGTTTGGGGGAAGATGACAGGGGATGTTTTTTTCACTGACAGATCTTGGCCATGAGGTTTGATGCCTCATTTTATTGAAAGGAGACACTGGACCTAAATGGCGCAGCATGACTTTGTTCCTGCCTGGCTTAACTTCTCAACGCCCCAGTCAGCCAAGGTAAACTTTAATGCAGATCAATTGCTAGTTACAACTCTGAAAATAAGAAAGATTCAAAAAGTGCTCCACTGTTTTGCTGAACTCGAACTGCTTGATTTTTAGTTTTTTGTCTTTCTAAATATCCGAGGTGGGGGGAAGCTTTGGAGAAATTTAAGGTAAAAATCATGTTTTTTTGTTTCAATGCTTCTATTTCAGAGGAGGAAGAGTCCTTTGCATTCAGATGTGGAAGTAATTCAATGTCTTTTCCTTGAGTTTTGAGTGAAATCTCGTGTGGAAAAGAATTAAGGAAAAGGCTATAAAACTGTGGGAGGAGGTGTCAAAACTCAGCCTGCCATTTATTTACAAATTAGCATATAACTCTTTGATTTTGATTTATAGAAATAATCTGGCTCTTGCTGGATAGCTTTTAGTAATAAACCTAGGATGTTTGATCCACTTAAAACTAACCTCTGCAATTTTTATAAATGAAAACAAGGCAAAGAGTAACTAATAGATTAGTATTTTCCACAGCATCATACTACTTTTAGCCCAAGAGTTGTCTTCACTTAAGCATCTCTGAATTTTTGTCAGACTGTCCACATCCTCTGTTGCTTCCAGTTTTTCTGCCTGGGGTGGGGGGATGGAGGGCATCAGCAAATTAATGTGTGTATGATTCGCAAGATCTCTTAAACTCTGCAAGAACTATGTGTTTATGAAAACATGCTGCACTTACCAGAAGAGTTAAGTTCTTCTTGATTTCGTGTATTATGGAGTTGTATGCCATTTTGATGGTGTTAACCTGAATGTTTTGATGTTGTCAGCTAAGCAATACAGATGCTGTATTCTAGTAGTAGAATATGGGAGGGTGTGTGTGTGGTTGGGTGGGGTTTTTTTTGTTTGTTTTGTTTTGTTTTTCCCTAAACTGTCCTGCTGGGTCTGACAGGCTTCTGGGATGCCCTAACGTTTCATTCCATCACCCGTTTTTTTCTGCAGTCTCCTGCAGCCAGCTTTGAGAAACATGGAGAGCATCTTTCACGGGGAGAGGGCCGCTTTGGGGTGAGCCGTAGGAGACATAATTCTTCGGATGGATTTTTCAATAATGGGCCCCTCAGAACTACGGGAGGTGAGTAAAAGGGATCGGGACACAGTCTGAAAGTCAACTTCCTGGCATATTCTACAGAATGCAGAATTCTGTGGAATGTAAGCAATATTTTTCAAACTGCCCTATAAGAAACTTGCACTGTTCTTTTCTCCTGTACCATGTGTTTAGACTTCAAGGGGGTTCTGTGGTAGCTGTCTGTGTGTTGTTGAGCTTGATTTTTTTTTCTTTTTTAAATAATCACATTATAGCACTGACTTAGCAAGAAAAACATCCTGATATTTCTAGATTTCTGCACACTATGTTGACTTATTTGTGTACTTATCTCCTCTTGTTTAGACTGCTGGCATCAGCCATCCCTTCTTCGCCACGATTCTGTAGATTCTGGTGTTTCTAAAGGAGCTCATGTTGGCCTTTCTGGCAGTCAGCCTGGCTGGCATGGCTCCTCACGGGGCCATGATGGCGTCAACCAGCGTGGTGGAGGAGGACCCGGAGTTCATCGCCACTGGAATGGCAACTTCCATTCTCGGAAAAGTTCAGCCTTTCAAGAAAAGCTGCCTGTTGAAGCCAGGGAAGATAAAAAGGAAGATAAAGAGAAGCTACAGTTTGAGGAAGAAGACTTTGTAAGTGTGTAGCTGCTTACTAGAATTGGCAGTTGTGAGAAGTGGCTTTTCAATTTTTGTATTTATTAGTTTTGTCAGACTTGCATTCCATTCTGTACTTGAGATCACTACAGATTTAACACAATTATTTCAGTGCTTACAGGTTAAATAGTATCCAGCGTCCAAGGACTTGATGACCTGTTGAATTATGGGCATGTTATTATATTTTGCCAAGAGGTTACTGTGGACTGAAGACAGCATTGTAACACACAAGCCACATCTTGGTGAAACTCAAGAGTTGACATTTTGTTCTGCCGCAAGACTAGGAGCTCTATTGCTTTGTGACTTTGCTTGCAGAGCCATTTTTGCTCCTTAGTATATTGATTCAGCCTATCCTCAGCCTGCCTGCTGTTCCTGTCCCCTGTATTCTGGTACATGTTACTTTGTGTGACATCCTTCCCAAGGTTATTCATGACATGTGCTCAGACCTTTGTAACCATCTGTCTTGGATTTTCTAGATTAGTAATTTCCTACGGGACACTCATCTGGTAACTTATCACTGTTAATTTAAGGATCAGTGTTTCTTCTCAGCCACATCTTTCATCAGCATCTCCAGCTCATTAGCTTCCTTTTTATTCTAACTTTCTGATTCATTTGGATTATTAGCAGTACATAGTTCTTATATCTAGACTCCATTTTTACTAAAATATCTTTTGTTTTCTAAACTCTACTGAGTGGACTTGTTGCTTAATTCTTACCATGTGTTCCTTAACACTAATGTGTGCCTTCTATTTTTTTTCCTTCCAATTTAATTATTTGTTTCTCTTGTCTTCTCATAAGGATTTTATTAATATTATTTTAGACCAAACATTTTGTTTTCTGTAGGTAGTCTCTGCTCTCTCTAGACTCTTCTTGACCAGTGTAGTGAGCCCATCATATCCAAAATTCCAGGAGCAGGGTCCCTCCACTTAATGTGATTGCCCTGACTTTGTCTCGTGGTGCTAAAGCCATTGCTTTAAGCAGTGAGAGAGCCCACTGATGGTAGGCACAGCTGCTTGTTTTGTAGCTTTGAGCTTTTTGCCTACTCTTTCTTTTATTCAACATTGACATGGGAAAGCTGGCTACAGCTAAAGCTTTTGCAGCAGTTTGCTACTTCTGGGAGGTGAGGAGTTGAAGTGAAATATGTGAATGCCATGTGGCTGCTTCAGGCTTGAATCTAGAAACTCCACTTAAATTGCCACATGAGCCAGTCCGAATTAAGCTGCAAGGTTTTTCAGTCTGGTGCCCAGGGAGTGATTGTATGATCTGTGTTGCCGTGGTGAGTGGTAGCCTGCTCAGAGGGTAGTCTTGGTGGCTTCTGTTAATCCGGTTTCTTAAAAATATTGTGATTAAGAATTTTATAAGCATGTTCTTTAGATTATCAAAAACTTGCTGAAATGTATAACATTATGGTAATTAGTTAGACACTGTGAGATTCTATCTGGGGCTCTTTTGTGTACCTCTTCATTCTCTTCAGTGCCTTGATGAGCATCTTTTCCGAAATTCATGTCTGTTCCTTCTGTAATGGCTTCCACATTCTCTCTCTCGTAATGCCAAACACTTAGTGTGTAGTAGCAGGCTTTGCTAAATAACTCATATGGTTTTACCATTGTGGTGAAACTAATGTAGGCTGTAGCTAATTATGTAGCCGGTAGGGCTGTGCAGCCAAGAAAATGGTTATGCTTTTCCTGAAAGATCTGTAAAACTGGCTGCGAGCCTGAAGATCCCCTGCATTGTGAGCACCACTACAGTTTTCTTTTTCAATTTGTAAAGTCTGAGGCAGTAGTTTACAATATTGTTTATTTTTTCCCACCTTGTATAGAATAGGGATGTCTAATATTTCAGAAACTCATTATTACTAGCTTATGCTGTAGTCTTAGTAACTGATATATGAAGAATTTATTAAAAAGAGGAAAAAATAGTATTTTGAAGCTGTTTGGACTGAGGAAAGCGTAATAGCTAATGAGGAACGTTTGTCATCAAGTACTTGGATTTTCTGTACTCTTGCTTTGAACTTGGATATGACATTTGTTCCACTGGTACTACTGATACTAAATCAAAGGTAAGTCTGCAGAGAACACAGTTTACATGCAGTATTTTTCAGAAGAGTGAAGCTTAATATAAATAATTTGCATGTAGCTTTTTTATCCGTAAACATAGAACTTTGTTCTTCCTGTAGACCAGGAAGCCTAGAATGGTTGCTTTGTTGGCTGAACTCTAAATGTGAGCCTTGTATAAAAATATCTCTGAAGTGAGAATAGAAATATCATATACTGATGATATCGGTTCCACTTTATGCTGTTGAATAAATAATTCATTAGTATTAGTTGGCATTCATTCTATATTAGTTGGCACAAGCTATTTATACAGTAGAAGAATAAGACCATATTCTGAATGCCTCGATAAGTGTGTTGGAAATGGAGCAGAAGCCAAGGAGAGGGAAAAAAAATGATTTTAGGTATTTTGCAACAGAGCACTAGCTTCTAATTCAGGTGCTATTTGGAGAAATCTGTCTGTTGGTAGACTTTGTAGTTGTTGAAATCCGTTTTGTGTTTTGGGTTCCTAGAAGTGTGATACTGTGTCAATACAGGCTCTCTTTTGTTACAATGATGTACTCATTTGGATTATCTTTTTACAGCCATCTTTG
>NW_010576444.1:29436-44636 GCF_000705375.1 Tinamus guttatus | reverse complement strand
CGTTGCCTGCTGTGGCCGGGCCCCGGGCTCGAGCTGCCTCTGCCGGGAGACACGAGGCCCTGAGGGGAGCGGGGCTGGGAGGGGAGTCTGAGGGCCCTGCGGGGTCCCTGGGCCTTGGGGGGGATCCGGGGAGCTCTGGGGGGTCCCAACGCTCCGGGGACAGGAGGGGACTGAGCGGGCAGGGGGTCCGTGTGGCCCCTGTGCTTAGGGATGGGGGTTAGGCCTTGGGGACATCTACGGGGCTCTGGAGGCCCCTGGGGACAGGGAGTGAGGGGGTCCCTGTGCTGCAGAGCTGAGGGTAGGAGGCCTTGGGGGCGTCCAAGGGGTTTTGGGGGGGTCTCTAGGCCCTGCAAGGGGGGGTCTTGAGGACACCAGGCCCCGCATCCCCGTGCTGAGCCGCCCGGGGCGCCCGCAGGGAGGAAGGAGGACGCGTGCGGCCTGCTGGACCTGGCGGAGTACACCAAGAACCGGCCCTGGTGGCGCAAGGTCTTCGCGCCCAGCTCGGGGTCGAGCGCCGAGAAGTACAACGTGGCCACGCAGCTGGTGATCGGAGGCGTCACGGGATGGAGAGGCGCTGGGGCGCTGCCGCCGGCGGCACCGCGCGGCGTTTTGGGGAGCGCCTGGCAGAAACAGGGCGGTGGTTTAATGTGGAGCTGAAGATGGAGCGTATCTCCTGGGGGAGGAGGGTAAAGCAGCAGCAAGCTTGGATTTCGGAGGGCAAATGGGTCGTTCTTCCCAACTTCTGGTGTGACGTGGAGGTCTGAGGGAGTTCTGAGGCCTCTTGGAGAAGAGGTTTTTCCATCCCTGGGACGTGGCTGTGCTCTTGGGATCTGAGCACAGAGTGATCCCGCAGAGGTGGATTTCGGGATCGAGCCACCGGAGGAAGCGCTGGCTGCGGCCGCCTTGCAACTTCATTCCCACAGTAACACGGATTGACTCGAAAACTTAGTGTGTTGACGCTGCTCTGCTGGCACGTCCCTGCTTCTTGCCGTGCTTGCCCTCTCCCCATGCAGGAGCAACCATTTAAAATAACACACCCTGTTAACCTTCGAGTACAAATACACACTGGTCACTTCTCTCTGGTTTCGTCCAAGTGCATCTACTCAGGGCAAGGGAGAAGGTTCCTGTGTTGTTTTGCAATGTTGTTAAGGAAGCTGTGGTCGAAGCAAAGTCTGTCTGAGGTGACAGAATGTGTCACCCCTGCACTGCAAGATGGAGCAATGGGGTGACACTTCCTGGAGCTCTGGAGGCTGCAGGGATGTTCTGCAGGTTCAAGTGCATCTCGCTGCTGGAGGCAGCAGTAGCTCCCGGGCTCTGCTGTCTTATTACAGCCCCCAAATAAATGAAACTGGAAAGCGAGCAGACATTACAGGTTGCTCAGGCTTTGCCCTGTGGTCCATGGTCAGTGCTCTGCCAGGGAGCAGAGGCTGATGTGCTGCCTTGAACTCCTATTAGAGATGATGCCAGTTTAAAAAAGAAAAAAAAAAGTTAATTCCAGTGAAATCACATGTTTCTGGAGATGCTTCTTGGAGGCCCAAAAAGGTTTTTGAAGGGAAAAGAATCACATCTGTTAAATGCTGAGCTGTGGTGGTGAGAAGTAAAAGGTTATGGAGCGTTTGTGCATTTGGCTGGGCACAATTCTCCTTTGCTCTGAGCTCTTCTGGCTTCTACCGCTGGTCAGGCTGTCTCAGAGCCCTGCACAGTTAATGTCACACACTGTCCTGTGGCTGGAGCATGGGGGGTGTGCGCTTGGGGCCCCCTTCTCCTCACCGCATCCTGGTTTATTTGCAGGTGCACTGGATTCATCTTCCAGAAAGTCGGGAAGCTGGCGGCAACGGCCGTGGGAGGCGGCTTTTTCCTGCTCCAGGTACGTGCGAGCGCCGGAGCCTTCCTCTGTGTCTGAGGAGGAAGACTCAGCTAGTGATTATCGTAATTAACAACTGTGCAACTCAACAGGTGATCCTAATCGACAATAATCAACATGTCCCAGCAACTTCCCTGTTGTTTGGACACGTGGGATCAGATTCCTACTCTGCCAGGGATGTCTTGTGTTACCTGTGACACAGATTCCCATTCCCATGGGTAGTATAAAGCATATTAAAAACAGATGAAAGCAAGTTCCTCTTGTGGAGTTACATAAGGACATTTTAGAAACACATTAGATCACCTCAGTGGTGCTTCTAACTTGTATTAGCCAAAGATGAGTCAAATCTGTAAAGACTTGGAAGCTGTTTTGGCGTGGTGGCTCTGGGCTCCTGATGTGCTGAAGGGGCAAGGCCTTTGCTCGGATCTCTGAATAAATTCCTTGCCCTCTGTAGCAGCAGCAAAGCAGGAACAGTGTGCACAGGATTGCCAAGAGGCCCTTTTTGCTTAGGGACTGCTAACAAAAGCTGGACAAAGGCGTGTGGGGCTGTCACTGCAGGGGACCTGAGCACGGTGGCTGCCTTGGGAGCAGGAGCCAGGCTAGTCCAGGAGCAGTTCTGCACTGTTGCTGCGGACCTGGGGTCAGAGCTGGCTACTGGCCTCAGTTCTGTGCTGGGGAGATGGGAGTCCCTGGAGAAACAGCCCTCAACGTCCAGGGGCTGGTGTCTGGTCTGTGATGTGCGTCTCCAAGCTGCCTTCCACAGGAGCTGAGCTAGATCAGAGGAGGATCTTTATAATGTGCTGGGAAAGAGGATGGAAACAGAGATTTCTGTCTCCTCTGACTATTTTTTTTCTGATTTCTAAGAAAACTTGCTCTGGACTTGAGCATCTTGGACGCTGTAATGTAGCCTGTGCATCCTGCAGGATGCAGAGCAGGTCATAGGCTCCCGCTGCCATCCTGTTTGGTTTCCAGTGTTGTGTCTCATGTGTTTTGTTCTCCCTGCCCTTCTGGTTCCACTTGTGCTGACGGCCCAGAGCTCGCCCCGAGCGGGGAGAGTCTCCCCGTTGAATCACCCTGACCAAATGAAATGCTTAGGGAGGAACAGCCTATTAATAACAGCAGCAGGAGAGTGAGGGCCAGCGACACACGTGGTCGTTGCGAGGGGGAGGGATGGCAGCTTTGTGTTAGGAGAGGCTGAGAGGCAGCGACGTGCCCGTCTGCTCGAGGATTACCACGGCTGGCAGATGTTGCAGGGAGGTTAATGTAACGGGACGGTGCTTTTTCCAACCCTTAAGCTCGTGTGCTCAATCTCCTTCCTCCCAGCCTACTGAACTAGCCTGTGGGCTGGCTTGGGTTTGGGGTGACAAGGGGTTTAGCCGTAGGTTGGGCAGGATTTCACTCCAGGAATATTCTTTCTGTCCCTCCGAACCGTAGGTCGCGAACCACACGGGATACATCAAGGTGGACTGGAAGCTGGTAGAACGGGACGTGAACAAAGCCAAGCAGCAGCTGAAATTTCACGGCAGTGGTAACAAAATGTCTCCAGAAGTGAAAAGCAAAGTGGATGAGGTGAGACAGCTCTCCCAGGGTGTGTGCGGGCACCCAGCTGGATGAAACAGGATCAACTTGGGGGTTTTAGGGATCTTCCCCCACTAGGGGCTTGCATAACAACGGGAGAGATGGCAAAGCCACCCAGGTCAATTTGAGAGAGCCAAGGTGGCTTCTAGGCACGATGCCAGCTCCCCATGTAGCGAATTCCTTGGTGCTGGAAGAAAATTCCCTGGCATTGTGGGGAGCTCAAGAGGAATCTCTTCAGTGTGACGAGCACAGCTGAGCACATCTGGAGGCCGCGTGGTCTGTGCGCCCCGGGCTCTGCTGTGTCCCTGTGTGGCACACACGTTCGTTTCACTCTGCCACGAGGGCAGGACAAAATGTCCTGTGGCTGCAGCCGAGCCCGGGTGTGTGATGCAGGCCTGGATACAGCCTGTGGCTGCTCTGGGATGCTCGTTGTGCAGGATCCATATGTGGGAATGGGAGCACAGAGGTCATTAGGGAGGCTCCTTTCCTATTGCTGAGCAGTGGCCGCTCTCCCAGCTCAGGGATGAGCCCGAGAGGTTCCTTATTGTGGGGAGGGCAGTTGAGTGACCGGCTGTTGCTGAACCCTTTTGGCTCTGCTCTCTCCTCTTAGGTGATCACGTTCCTGAAGAAGAATGTTATCCTGACTGGAGGCTTTGCTGGAGGATTTCTGCTTGGAATGGCGTCGTAGGAACTGCACTCGGCCCTCGTTTCTTGCCCGGCCTCTATGTCCTCTCCTTCGTGTTCCCTCTCACTTAGAAATCAGTGGCTGTTGCCAGCAGGCTCAATCGCTTCTGCTCCCAGGTTCCAACCTGTACTTTTTACAATGCTGCTCTGATTTCCAGCTTACTCCTCTGGGCTGTTTGGGTGCTGGGGTTGGTCTGAAGCTCAAGACCCCCAGGATATCAGTTTGATTCCTGTCCACACCCAATATGCCCAGATTTTGGTAAGTTGCAGCCTGATAGATATATAGGGGCAGAGAACTCTCTAAACAAGCTTCTTCACGGGTGCCCAGGAGCGTTACATTTGTTTGTCTGCCAGTATGTATGTACAACAGCTATGGGTTGTTCACTGCTGCTTGGCTTTCTCTTCCGTGGTACCCGTAAAGCCTGAGCTTCCCTCTGCACTGGGTGCTCTGTGAAATCCACATCTGCCCGACTGGCCTCAGGTGGAGGCAGAAGCATCAGGGGGCAGTTTGGGCTCTGTGCCGGAATGGGCTTCTGGGCTGGTGGTTAGGGAGCCGGTTCCAGCTCTGCGTGAGCCTGGGGCGTTCTCCTGCGCCCCCGTGCCCTTGCACTACACGTAGTGGCCATTTGGGCTTCTCCTCTGCTGTTATTTATAACCTTTACTGGAAGTGCGGCGCTGGCACTGCTGATGGAAACTCAGCCCCGCGTGTGGCTCTCCAGGCCCTCTCCTTGTGTTATCTGAAAGTCACGGAGCTCCCGCGCTGCAGGGGACAGTCGGCTTCGTGCTCGGTGGCTGCCCAGCCCCTGCGCTGTCCGCGGGGCCGCTCGGGCAGCGCCTGGTTCAGCTCTTGCTGTAAATCATTACCCTGGCACTAGGTCTAGTGTGGCCGTCCCAGTGTCGAGCTGGTGGTGCCCGTAAGGATGTGACTGTGTGGGACAGGATGATAGATAGGAGATGCATCCTGCTTTAAGGTACGTTGTGTTGGTCCAGGATCCCTGTTGCCAGCTTAGTTGGAATGGGGGAAAAGATACGAAATCTGGCTCAATCTGCTTTGCATGCGGCCTTATCTGCATCTGCAGAGTACAAATCCCATCTCCCTGGTCTCTGCAAACTCAATTGTTTAATCTCTTCAGCATCTGCATCCTGGGGGCTGCTGTTGTCAGAATGGTCGGGCTGCCTTTCTGTTGTGTCCCTTGGAAATGACAAGTTCCTTTGGATGTGTTCAGCAGTAACTGCCACCTCTATCCCTTCCCTAACCTGAGACTGGTTACAGAGATGCTGCTTGGAGCAGCTAAGGCAGCTAAACTTCTGCTTCCCTTCCTGCCTGCTGAGGAAAACAGAGTTCTTAGGCCTAAATGTCCAAGGTAGGAAAATCAAGGAGTATTCCTGTGGCAGGAGCAACTTCTAGCTTTCTGCTTCTGAAGGATGTTCCTTCTCTCTTCGAGCCTATTGGCTTTTCCCCCTTTCCACAGAAAGAGCTATCCACCTGCTTCCCTAACTCTGGTATCTGCAGCCCTTTCCCTGCAGAGAACAAGGCAGTCAAGATGCAGAGGCTGTTGGTTTGGGCCCAGCGCAGCTGTGTGCAGAGCAGAACTCTAACCTACAAGAGAAAAGGAAAAAAATACAAAAAAAAAAAAATTCCCTTAGAGCTGTTCTGCATTGCTGGTGCTGGGTTGACGTTGCCTCCTCCGTAGTCCAGGGGTTTTGCAGCAGGGTGGCAATGCCCTCCAGCAGGTTCCATGGATTTGCTCTTGCTGAGAACAGGTTTTGCTGCTGGAATTTGACCCATCCGACTTCAGGAAGGGGC
Organism: Tinamus guttatus; assembly: GCF_000705375.1. The sequence goes on along the minus strand of NW_010576444.1, from coordinate 38,703 downwards.
TGGAGGATGGTGAAGCAGAAGTGGGTGTCTTTGCTCCTGTCCTGCCACACGTGTGAGCAGGCAGGCTCGCATGCTTTTAGTTATGGTTGTCTTAAAGGTCATCAAGGGCTGGAGGAATTTTGTGAGGCAGCAGATAGGTCCTTGGTAAATCACTGCTTGGGAATGGAGTGTCAAAAGACTGCTTGTTTGGTTGGATTTTTTTTTTGAGGGGGGTGGCAGGAAATGCAGCGTAATGTGGGAGAATTAATATATATGTATTGCAGGATCTCCCTTGTTCTTGTAGGGGAAAATAATGTTACTTGATCTCTGCCTGGCGTGTTACCTAACACAGTTTTCAGCTTAGGCCCTTTTGAAAGACAAAGCTCAAAGTAAATAATTAACAGACCTTAGGGCTCAAATCCATGTTATTTCTGCTCCAGCCTAGGGAAGGGTGTCTGGGTCCTGTTCCTCAGGTCTGGAATTGCTGCTATGGAGAGAAAATGCCCAGACGTGGCCCTAGTCAGGCTAAAATGTCTTGTTTCCTGCTGGAGGGGGGAACAAGTGGTTGAGACAAATTCATCGTGAGTTTGGGGCAAACACAAGCTGGGAGTGGGCAAGGATATCAAAATCCAGCCAATCTTCCTGCTCTTCCAGCGCTGGCCTCGTGGCCGGCACCGTCCGAGCGCTGTGCGGCTGCGCTGGCGGTTTCACGCAGCATGAACAGTCTCCACGGGATGCACTTGTGTTGCTGCGGGTGCCAAAACGAACGTCCTGGCCCCTGTCACACGTGCGTGCGCACACACAAACCTGGACTGGTTTCAGCAGTTTCTGGCGCCCATTCCAGTATGGGAAGGTTTAAAACACACTAGGCTTGTAAAGTCTTTTTATATATGGTATGTAAATGCTTGTTGAAGTGATATTTTATTAAACAGTTTTGCTCTAGTTGCTTCCCCGTGTGCGGTTTCTTCGCGTCTCAGGAGCCGGCCCCTCCTCACCCCGCCAGAACAGGGCAGGATCCCTCATCCTGCGGGTGGGATGAGCTGCCCGCGTCCCTCTCCATGATCCTGGCACCCCTCGGAGCTCCCTGCACCCGCTGGGCAGGGGGATGAGGCCTCTCCTTCCTCGCGGGTGCCAGAGCAGCCCAAGGAGCCGCTTTGATCGCGTCTCACGACTGTCTGCAGGAAACACGAGCTGCTCATCGGGTGTCTGAGCCGCCTCATTGCCTTGTTGCTGTTTCCCCTGATCTTCAAGAATATTAAAAACCCTGTTTTCTGTTTTTCCCTGTGCAGAAAGGGAAGGCTAGCTCTGAATGAATTCTCCTCCCGAGCCCTGGATATAAAATTAGCAGGCAGCTTCTATTTAAACGCGCTGTTGTCACACGCAGCTCCGGACGGCGGCCAAGCTGCCTGGCGCTGTGCAGCTGCGTTGCATTCTCGACAAGCAACCAACCCCAGACTGCAATTTGTTCCAGTCATTTATTTGTATCATGGTATTTCAGAGCAGTGAATACAGATGGTTTTGCTCTTCTAGGCTTCAATACACTCATCTATTGTGCCTAGACTACAGTGGTCTGTTTATAGAAGCTGTATTTAATAAATCGTACTTGATCACAGCACAAAAGTCCTTTACGGCTAGATCTAATGACAGAGTTAGGAGCCTAGTGGGTTCGAAGTCTGTTGTGGAGGTGTCTGGGCCCTGTAATGGACTTGGCACCCACTGAGGTGCCTGGACTCCTGCTACAGTGGACGGAGAGACTTGGGCAGCTCTGAAGGGTGATGCAGGAACCTGTCTACCAAGCTCTGCCTACAGGTCACAGGAAATTCTGCTGCACGGCGGGGAGTGTCTGAAAAGCCCCCTCGCCTGGGGCCCAGACACGGAGTGCCTGCGAGTGGGAGTCTGGAGCGCTCTGGAAAGCGAGTGCCGGTACCTTGTTCTGTGAGGGCACCTAAACCCGTTCTTGGATCTAGCCCAGGGCTCTGGGTACCAGAGCATTGAATTATGCTGGGCTCACAGCATATTGCTTAAAGGTGCTCAGTTACACGTAACAAATTTATAAATCTGTTTTTATATCAACAGTCAGATTTTTCCAAATGGATATTGCTCTTTTAAAAATCCTATTCCTGTAGCAATCCCTGAAATAATGTTCCTGTAACATCTTTATTATCATGCAAATAGCAGCGTCTAGGCAATCCCAATATAAAGTAATCGGAACTCTATCCAGTGGGAAGGAGAGGCACTTAGGCAAAGTGACTTGTAGTCACTCAGGATCTGTGTCAGAACTAGGGACAAACCCCAGATCTGATTCCCATTCTTGAGCTTGAACCAGTGGACAGCTGAATGTTGTCTGGAACTACTGCAGGATGGCAGCGTTCCCTTTGCTATGTCAAGATGATCATTTCATGTGTCACATTCCAACTCACTCTTTTAAGCGTATTTCCTGTACCTCCCACTCCAGAAGTCAGAAAGAACCTGGTTCCAGCCCTGCACGTTGACATTGAGGACGGATTAGAGGAGGGTAAGCGTTCTAAAAACACCACGTTGACTTTTCACAGACACAGGTGCAATGCTAAGAGAAGGTAGATAATGTTTTGGTAGAGCAAATAAAGTCCGTTAACCAGGCCAGCTGTTGGTTCTGCATTTTTACTTTTTGGTGCACGGGATGGTGTGTTCTAGGAGCGATCTGGCTTTCCTGGAAGTCTACAGAAGGACCGAAAACCAAAAGCAAATAGGAGCCCTGCAGGTGAGTCCGTGCCCTGGCACCTGCCGGAGCTGCCGTGTGTTACTGCCGTGGGGGGGGAATTCCTTCTGAAGCGGCCTTAGGCTTTTCTCTCTCCCTCTCTTCTTTCTCAAACCCCGAGCAGCAGATGGACCTGCCCCTGGGGTAGCGGGCACAGCACCTCCGCATCTCCTGCAGCACCGCTGCGCACTTGGACTCCACGTAGTTGTTGGCTGGAAAATCAGAAAAAGGAGAGTGAGGCCGAGCCGGTGCTGCTGAGCTCGCCCGAGGGGACACAGCGAGCCCGGCCCTGCCCCGGGCATCGTTTCCCTGCCTGGCAAAAAACCCCTCTTTAGGTCACTTGTCTAAAGCTGCTCCGAGCCGGCCTCGCTCTGTTGCTACATCAAGAAGGGAGCTGCCCTTGTTCCTGTCCTCGCTCCCTGCTCTCCTTGTCCTTTTAAGCTGAATCCCGTGATCCCGTGTGCCACGTTAGTGCCAGGGCTACAACGGACACCAGAGCACCCGAAGAGGCCGTGGTGCCAGCCCAGCCGTGCGGGGCTTGCGGGAGGAAGGAGGGGAGCAGCTGAAATCACCGCTCTGGCACCCTGTAACCTGCACTGGGGAGCAGGGCTGCAGCTCTGCAGCACGATCCATGTTCCTGTCCGCGGCATGGCAGGCGAGCGGGAAGCTCATCCAGGTGCTGAACGGGAGCTGCACGGCCACCTTCCCGTGAGAATGCTCCAAATTTCAAGCGCAAGAGCAAAGCAGACACTATTTCCTCAGACTCTGGGGGCATGGAGAGCGATTTGCTTGAGCCCTTGCCTCAAGCAGATCACAGCTGCCAAAATTAAAAGAATCCTGGGAAAGACAGACAGCTCCCAGAACGTGCCTGGGGCTTTTCCCTCGTTTCTTCCACCGCGGCATCCTCCCAGGCTCTTCCCCGGATGCAGCCGGCGGCGGCAGAACCGGCTCTCGCCTTCCCCCGCGGAGCCTCCCCCCACGTCACGTTGTCACCAACCCACGCGCGGGCTGCGCGGAAGCGCAAAGGGGACACGAATTTCTGCAGAAACGGCCTCTGGAGAACGCGCTTCCAACCTGCCTTCTCAAAATCCCTTTTCCAAGAAGCAACAAATTTTTGCAATTATTTTTCCTCTGTAACAAGGCAACTCTTCCCAACTCAGGCCACTGCAAGCCCTCTCCCAAACATCAGCATCACATAATCTCCCTCTCCCTTATAAATGCTCAGCTAAGCAAACACGAACGAGCTGATAATGTTCTCCAGAAGACACCAAACTCTATCAGCTCAGCTCACACAAACCTAATCCTCAAACTGACACACAGCCAAGTCTGACCTGCCCCTAAGACACCCCTAGAGCCGCCGTCTTCCCATAAAAATCCACTCAACACCACCCTATCCATGCTGTATCCATGTTATAATGTTTAACTCTACCTACCTACAGCTTAGTCCCAACACCCAGGCACTGACCAGAGCATGGAGAAGACTGTTTGAAACAACACATCGCTGTTAGGAACGCTTTTGTGTTGTGCTAAGGGTGTCTTGTTATTCCAAAACACAGGAAAAGCTGTTAAATTAAGCTACTGTTTGCTTGGCAAGCAGGTCCCGCTAACGGCCTTGCTTGAGGTGAAAGAACAGGGTTAATTTAAAAGAAAAAAGCTCCATCAAAGATCAAGACAATGAAAAGACAAAATGATGCTTGGTACCTTGCAAGCATTTCTGTATTTCACAGGCTTGTTTCTGGCAGGGATCCTTCTGGGGCATGGTCAGAGAACTAAAATGATAGGAAAATGTTACTGTAGAAACAATGGGCTTTTTCTTTCTTTTTTTTCCTTCCTTTTTTTTTCTTTCTGGGGGAGGGCAAGACATTCCCTTAAAACCAAGACTTCTACGGAGCTCCCAACTTCCCTGTCTAGCACAGGATCTTGGGCCACCTACTGCAGCTCGCACACGATGCCAACGTGCACAGACAGCAGCTTGGCAGGTGCCTCCGTTCTGAAACAGCTCTGCGTCTGGCTAGAGGGTGGGAACGTGGAGATACAGGGGAGTTCCAAGGCCTTTTTGCTTTTTTTAACCTTTTTCCCTGGTCCAAATGTGTGCTTTTGCACTTGGAAACACAGAATTCCCTCCTCCGAACAGACAGTTCAATGAACACAGATGGTTCTATAAATACAGTTCTATATCTTCAAACCTTATACTGAAACAAGTATTTGTGTAAAGGCCTTCCCTGCGAGCTCTATATAACCAGCGTTTGGTGTCTGTCTTACAACTGCACCTGGAGGAGCAATTTAAAGAACAGTTGTATAAGTCCTGTTAAAATTATGACGGTTTGGACTTTTTTTCCTGCTTTGTTTTGGTTTTAGAAAAACCTCTTGAAATCTCCCCAAAGAAACAGATTGGAGCGGAGCTGCATCCCACTCGAATCACTGCAGGTCCTCAGGAGGACCTTCTGCAGCTGTGACACCTGTGACCTCTCACGAGAGCCAAAGACGAGCAAAAGCTGCTGGGATCAGCGGTTGGATGGGAGACCTCAATGGAAAGTGCTGCTGCTCCAGAAAGGGGTGCTGGGCCCCGACACCCTCCTCAGCTCCTGCCCCACGCACGGGAGCTGCTGCCCTTCCAGCCTCCGTCTGGGACCTGCCCTGTCCCACAGCCCTTCTCCATAGAGCTAAGGACTCATCTCCAGCATCCTGGCCAAAGTCCGCCTGGGGTGATGAGATTCTGCCTACCTAGAACTCCCCCTGATGCTTCCCTTGGACACGATACTCTTCTTCACTGCCTGTTCTAAACTCTCGTGTGATGGTGCTGTGTGTTGTTAAACTGCTTCCACCTCAGAGGTGGCTGCATTTCAGTGGAGAGAGAATCATAGATTGTACAAAACATACAAGGACCTCTTCCTAGAGCCACTGCTCCTGCAAGACAAAAAGTCACATTAAAGAATGACCAGGAATAAACAGAGCACAGTACAAAAGCAGGGTAACGGCCACACGTACCAGATTAATCACCAGGCACGAGTTTAAGCAGCAGTTCTTCAACACCACCGAGCTGTAAGCGACAAGGAAAAGTTCAATACGTCTACAGTTACCCTGGCTGAGCTAACGGACTTCAGTAAAATAACAGTCCTTTGCCGTCCCTCAGGGAGCTCAAACGACTTCACAAACAGGAATGACTATGGTCTAACGTCGCCACCATCCTTACCATGAGATGGTGCTCTATCTCCCAAACGCGAGAGTTACTATCCCTGTACTGCTCACCCTGGGACAGCTGCCACATATGAGGCAGCCGGGATGGGGGGAGCTGGCTGGGTCGCAGCGCCTCACCCAGGGGCACCTGAACTCTTTGGATCCGGGCCCTCAGCATACCTTCCTCCTGGGGGAGAGCAACAGAGAGAGCACGCGGTTAGCGGCGGCGCAGCGGGGGCACCCGCGTGGCCTCGCCATGCCCTCCGCTCCCGGCAGGCGCCGGGCATCAGCGCGCGCGGCGGCTCCGGGGACATCCGCCGGGAAAGCTCGCGGCTCCGGAAGGCACCTTGGGGGCGGCAGTGACGGGATGAGGTGCTTTTTTTTGCTGGAACGTCCCTAACAGTCAGATCTGGGGGGCTAAGGGGGTGCCGGAGGGAATCTCATGACAGGGCGCACGCTGGGACGCGCGTGCTGGGTTATGGCATCTGTAAGGCATTTTGGGACACAAGGTGCTCCAGGTGCGTGGTTAAACCCTGGGAATATTGGCTTTGCTTACTCCACTGCTAGTTCTGGTAACAGTCTTGGCGTAAAACTCGGAGGAGGGAAGGAGAAAAAAACGTGATTTAAGCGAGACTTCCGTGGCTAGTGATGGTCTAAATCGCAAAAACAAAACTTGTGACAACGGGTGAAATGAGCCTAGCAGGAACGAAGGTCACTCTGGAGACAAAGCACAAGACTCCACACGCACGGGCTGCTCATGCTTGGAGCCTGCAGAGCCGTCATCGTGGAGGGTCCTTCATCTCCCCTCTGCTAAGAGGATGGCAGAATCGTCCATTCCCGCACGAGCTTCTTGGGAACAGCTCTCGTTCCTCTGCGGAGTTCAGATCTTAGCTGCTTACCATGAGCCACTGATAGCAGCAGGGGCCAAGAGATCTTAAACATTGAGACACTTCTTCCTACTAGAATTTTTGCCTACCAGCACATTTAGCTGTTTACTGGTTAGACCAAGCTGAGCCATCAGCAAGTGAAGGTCAGGGGAGAGGATTCTCTCTGAACCCTAGAAGAGGTAATCAAAACGGGACTGACAGTCTTCATTCTTTATCTGGGTTTAAAGTAGAGTGGAATTAAGCTGTAACGTGTATAGCATCTTCCTGCCATGAAGCAGCTGGGACTCTCCTATCCCAGGGAAACACAGTGATCTTCTCCTGAAAACTTGTGAAGTTAAGGCAGATTTCAGACAGAAGAAAGAAAATCTGGGTACAAAATAAAGCAGGGAAGGTCAGGGAGAAAAACACTGTTAAACATCAGGGATACATACATAACAGGAAACACACTTCCATGTAGCCTTCTATGTCGTATATCAGATTTTCTCTACTTTTTTTCCAATCAAAAGATCACTCAGTTTTTGAAAACTAAACACCAACAACGGCTCAGCCTGAGCAGCACAGTCACAGTATTTTAATTTATAAACCCAGCAAATTTTGAGCGTTCTTTTATTACTTCTTTTTCTCCCATTCTGTTTGTTCCCTTGCTTGATGTAGGGAATGTGTATGTGCGTTATACGAAAGAAGAACTGTTCTGAAGACATCCTGTGATCCCCTATGAACTGCAACGCTGCAGAGCGCCGGACTGGGAAACGCTGCCACGGCCCTCCCAGCACTTGGATCACTGGCATTAAAGGAATGCAACAACACAGGGACTAGCCCAGAGGGCCTTCAGGAGGGAGTTGTGAAGCTTAAAGCGACATTTGGACACTTGTCTAAGTCCCATTCGTTCTAGTGTATCCCAAGTTGCTTCCTAAATTTAAGCCCATGTGCGACCATTTTGCCCAGCAGTGAAATGCAGCACAAGCCACTGCTCACTTGCAGCCAGCAGAATGTAATCACCCAGCTTGGAATTTGGCCAGGATACTCTCCTACTCGGTGGCAAAATGCCAAAAGCCCCCTCGTGACCAAAAACGCCCCAGAACTTGCTTGCCTACCCTCTTTGAAGCCAGAATTGCCATGGCTCAGCATCCCCAGGACCAGGAGGCACTGTCAGCCTAATGCTGACTTTGGTACTTGGAAAACTACCACTCAGTGAGCAAATTCCACTACTTCCTATAGCAACTAACTTTCCGGGAAGGTCTCCTATCCAAGTGCTAACCTTGCTCAGCCTTGCTGAGATTGGACGATTAAACCATAACACAGATATTTGAATTTATTGCGTGTGATCATGGTAGAAATGCACGGTAGTGGTCTGACAGCAAAGGTCTCACGCAGAGGACACTGTGCAGAATGGGCAGCAGTTGTTAACATGTGTTTTTGCTCTTTGTCCAACTAATTTGTCCCAAACTTTCTCCAAACTCCCCAGCCCGGGGTTCATTTGCCAAAGTTCAAAGGCCCAGTCTGGCCTCTCTTTCCTGCAGTCTCTGAGACTACCACAAAAATATCCAGTTAGTGCCGTGAATAAAAGCTCGAGGTCAGGCAAAACCGTCCATTGGGTTTGAAGGGAGACAGGTTTGTCTTTAGCACTCAGAACATACAAGCAGGGAGGATTTCAAAAAGCAGGCGCTTAGACATTTGCAACTAAAGCCTTGAAAAGGGCAAGACATATGCAATGCCCATTTCTGCTGACTTTATAAGGAAATCAAACAAGAGCCTGGAGGAAGAAATGGTTGAAAGGAAAAGTCAGCTTACTTATATTTAAAGCAAACAGTAAAAAGAGCGCCTTCTATTAAGTCTGTGCCACAGTCTATACCAAAAGATCCAAGCCAACAAAAACCACTCCAGCTTAAATTTGCAGGATTGCAGTGTCATCCTGTGACACTGGTTTCAATGCTCTCATCAATACAACTGCAGAAGATGCAGCTGTTTAGGGTCCTGCTGGGGGGATTCAAAGCTCAGGCCCCACTGACAGCAACGAGACGTGGAGTTTTTGTGTCTATCTCAGCACCAGAACTCAGATGTTTATCTCTGTTCTGGGGCACGGGGGGTTTCTGAGCCATAAGGTATGTGAGAAGCATGAGGATGGCCGGGAAGAGGACTGCGCCTTGTAAGGAAAACAATTGATTTGCTTTTAAAGCAATGGACATTACATGAATATACCCCACCAAAACGACGAGGGGAGGTGCTCCAGCTGCAACCTGGGCCCTTCCCAGAGCTGCAGCCCGGCCCGCTGGCCAAAAACTCCTGTTATTAAGGGTTATTTTAAACAGGGACCAGCTGGGATTGTTAGAAGAGTTGAGCTGCCAGTTAGGTACCGAAAAAAGGCGGTGCTGAAAGGGGGCACAGCACTGTGCTAACCCGGCTGCGAGGCTTCTGTGCCAAAGCTGGCCTGGGGTGGAGCGAGGGGGCTGCTGCCCGCGCGCAGCAAACGGGGCGCTCGGCGTTCCC
>NW_010576444.1:5796-19766 GCF_000705375.1 Tinamus guttatus | reverse complement strand
GGTCCATCTGCTGATGAAGAACTGGAAGCTGGTGGCCCCGCCAGGGAGAGGGAAAAAGAAAAAGGAAGAGAAAAAGAAAAAGAAGGCGACCATCGTGCCCCAGCTGGGGGGCTGGCCCCTGAGGATCCATCCCGACATCGCTGCGGAGCATCTCTCAGCGCTCTCCATAAAAACGGAGCCCCTGGAGGAGCTCAACATGAGCTCCCTGCGCCGCACCGGCCAGAGCCTGGCCCAGATCCGGAAAATCCACTGCTGGTGGAAGAAGAGCAAGGTCAAGGAAGAGGAGCAAAAGGGAAAACATTTCACACTGACGCTGTCAGGACAACTTAACATCAAACACAGGCAGGTGAGTGCGAGGAAAGGGTTCGGACAAGCCCACATCTCTCTGCATGGGTCCTTTTGGTCTGTAACCTTCCCTCCCTTGGGGCCAGCAGCTGTGCCACAGTGTCGCCCTCCAATAGTCCCCTGCACCCTGGGGCCCCATGGCTGCTGCTGGCCGACTCCTGGGAGGTCTTTGCAGAGAGAAATGGAGCTGTCTTTACGTATCTCCCTTGCTGGTTTCAGCTCTTCTGCAGGAACTCGTTCCCTAACCTGTGGAAACCCGAGCTCACACGAGTGGAGCTCCTCAAGAACGTGAAGAGCAAGCAGGACCTCATGGAGCACCTGGTGGTCCACAGCGCCAGGAAGGAGTACAAGAAAGTGAAGAGAGTTGTGACATGGCGAAGATATGTGAGATTGGATCTCATAGAGGAGGAAGAAGAGGAAGACGAAGAGGAAGAAAAGGAAAAAGAAAACGAAGAGGAAGACAGTTCTGAAGACATTGCAAGATCGGACGACTCGGTGATCTATGAGGACCCCCTGGACATCAAGCTGTGCAGCGACGGTTCAAAAACCGTTTGGGTGCCACGGAAGCAGCCCAAGAACATCTCGGTCCAGTCGATCTGGGCAAGACCCAGTTTCCTCAGCAGGGTGCCCCGCAGGGCCAGCCGCCCCTCCAAGAAGCTCCTGGGCCTGGCGGTGCCCACGGGAGCCTTCGCCAGGGCCCTCTGCCCCTGGCCCCAGGTGAGGCGGGCGCGCGGGGCCAGGGCTGCCCTCCCAGCAGGCCAGGCCGGGGTCTGTGTGCGGGGACAGAGCTGCCCCACGTCACGTCCCGCCGGCCCGCAGTGCCAGGCTGCCGCCCTCGGCTCTTTGCCCGCTCTGTGGGCACCTGGGGGAGATGCCTGCTGCAGCCTCCGGACCAGCCCCGCGGCCTCCCCAGCCCCGTGCTGGTTCCCCTTTATCCCAGGATGCCGCTGTCCCGAGTACGGCCCCACAGAGGGGTTTGTTTTTCTCCCTCCCGCTGCAGGGGGCCCATGCGGCAGAGCAGAGCTCGCCCTCGTGCTCGTCGGAGGAGGACGATGCAGGTGCGTCCGCGGCGCCGCGGGGGCAGCAGCGGGGCTGGGAGCGGCCCCGAGCTCGGGGGTGCCCGGCCGGCCCCTCTCCCGGCTCTGGGGGTGGCTCTGGGACCAGCCGTGGTCCCCTGGCCTCGGCAGGGGCAGGGATGCAGCGGGGGCTCCCCGGCCTCCCTCGCTGCTACGTCTCCGTGACCCACGGCAGCAGCACCCCGGTGCTCCGGCCACGATGCCCCAGGGGAGACCTTGGTGACGGGGAACAAGAAGGGAACAACCTGCCCTTCGCCCCCGCAGACCCTCACCCTGCTCCCTCCTCCGCCCCAGTTATCCTGAGCTCCCCGGCTTCCCAGCGGTGCCTCTCGGCTCTGGGGACGGCGCTGCGGGCTGCCTGCCAAGCCCTGTCCTGCGGCTGCCACCGGCGGCAGTGAGGGGACTGGCACCGGGACACACGCGCCCCACAGCCCTGAGGGTGCGCAGAGAACAGCAGAGGGGACAAGGACAAGGCCGGAGACCCTCGGCGTGTCCCACGTCCTGCCTTGGCTCACGGCACAGGGGGACCCACCTGCTCAGGGGGCAGCCAGAGCGACGCTCCCTCCCGGGCGCTGCAGGAACATCGTCCCACCAGGCACCTTGTGGGGGGAAGAGCCAACAACGTTTGTTAATAAAGACATAAAACACCAATGGGTCCAAGTGTCGAGGGGCTTGGTACCACTGAGCACAACCCGCCCTGCCCCAGCGCGGGGGCTGCTCGGCCGCCCCTCTCCCCTCGTGTGCCCTCAGAAACCAGGGGGGACTGTGCAGAGGAGGCATCGAGCTAAAACCAGAGAAACCCCCTGAACACGAGAGGCCACCAGAAGAGTGTGACAAGAGAGGCCTTGGGGCGCTCCAGCCTGACCTGCTGGCGAGGTCCCATCCATGCAGCTGCCCCTGTGCAGCTCTGCAGCCGTTCCGCGGCAGCTGTGCCCACCCGGGCCCCGCTCAGGGCGCCGGTTTCGCTGGTGCAGGCGGCAGCGTGGGGACAAGCGCGGTCCAAGGCAGTGCCCACAGCGCTCACCCTGGGGGCTCCTGCCCCCCAAAGCCCTGCGGGGCACCAGGAGCCAGGAGGGAAGCACTCCAGCAGCACGAGGAGGGCACATGTTTTTGCAAATACCTTGCCTTGGTAGCGGGGTCACAGTGACTTCTGCAAGGACAGTGCAGGGTTTTTTTTTGCTAGATAGGCCTGCAAAGGCTGAGGAAGCATTACCGGCTTCGTTTCCATGATGTGCTTTAAAAACCCATGGGGCTTTTTCTTGAAAATGCTTCCATTCTCTTTAAAGTTACAGCTTTCCCTTGCCAGACTGGTCAGCTCATGAAACAGCCCCAAGGGAACAGAGCCAGAGAAGATACCAGACCCGCTGCTCTGCTCTGCAGGCACCAAGGGTCAGCATGAAGCTGCCTGAGCAAGATTGAGACCAGAGCTGTTCCTACCAACAGCCCCTTTTTATTTGTGCACACTTATTTTGCCAAGAAAAGGAACACTGAAGAGCCTGGGGGCAAAGCCATTTGCTCTTGGTACCTTCCACAAGAACCTCCCCTGAGCTCTGCAACCGCTCTGCCCAGTCGAGATAAGGATAGAGCTCCAGATGCTGGGGGCCCGCCGGATTCAGGAAGCGAGTTCTGCCTGGATCCAAGGCTTCTCTGATGCCAACAGGGTGTGAGGTGTCATTTCTAACCATGTAATAGGCAGCAGGAGTCAGGGATTCGGAACAGAACGTTGCAGGTGCCAAGAGGATCCAAACAGCTCCTGCTCCGAGGCGGCCAGGGGGGAAAGGGCCCAGGGTGATGACTTCTCTGCTTGGACAGCAAGCACTGGCAGGCCCAGAACTGCCTCTGGCTGCGTGGACAGAGATGCACAGGGAAGAGGAAGCTGCATCTCCTGAGCAGCTGCCTCTTAGCAGGGCCAAGGTGCGATAAGCCCAGGGCAGCACAACTGCTGCAGGGGCTGAAAAAGCCTCAGGTTTGGGGCACGATGCAAACGCCAGGGTGACCTGCTGCACGTGGAACAAGGAGCCAGGAGAAACTGAAACATCCAGGCACCGCTTACACAGTCACCGTGAAGCAGTAAGAAGGAAGATGCCACAGGTGGTAGGAAAATACATTTATTGATGATGCAAAATTGCTAATTGCCTGAGCAATTTGTTCACAGCAGACAAACACTGCAACACTGACACACACATTCATTCAAGTGCTACAGGAAAGGTTTAGTTTCTATAAAATCTCTATTACTGAGGAATAAATGCCCTCAAAGCTTCATGATCAAGGTAGCTTTGATCTCATTAGGGTCCAGAGCGCTTTGGAGAAAATTCACACTTTCTCACCAACCCAAAGCACCCTTTTTCCTAAGCTTTCTTGAATGTTTTCCTTAAAAGTAACTCTCCTTGGGAGAGCACCTGAACTCATGGTTAAGTCTTCCTCACATCTGCCCTTTTTCTGTCTGAAAATCACCCAGACACAGAGGACTTGGCTCATATACCTGAGGGTTTTTTTTTTAACATCTGTCTATCCCAGATATACGTACACTGTTTATCACATGTACATAGAATCTAAATACACCCACTGAGCAGATCCACTACCCAGATGACCCCCACAGTAAAACTTTTGCTCAGCAGAGTCACTGAGCTCACGCTGTGAAGCACTATGTGTAAATAGTGTGCAGAAAATTCCAGGCAAAGATGGCAACTCTGTCCTATAAAGGGCCTAGAACTGCTTCTTTAAGGCAGTATAGCACCATACTGTTTATCTGAGGTATAAGGAGGATACACAAGCCAGTAAACTGTAAACGAGAGTACTGATACCACTGATTCCCCATCATCATTACTTCTTGTCCACTGTTACTTCCATTGGAAAAGGCCTCAGGATCTTAGTCTGCCAAGCTATTAAAAATGTCAGAAATCTTCTAAAAAAATATATATATGCATGTTCTGTGTTAGGCAAATTCATTTTATCGATACATACAAGAATTAATTAGCCTCAAGAAAACATGAGCACTGAGATCTCACAAGGAATCCTGAAGCCTAGTTTTCAGAGCAAAGTCAACACTGAGTTTTCTCATAACTTCTACGTGGCTCAACCCGCCCTGCTCCTTTTTAGCAGACCCATAATTTTCTTTCACGTACTTTGCAAAGGGCGTGAGCTGTGTCCTGGCAGGAGCACCGTCCTTCTGAGCGAGCACCAGCTGCCCCCCGCACTGCGCGCACACAAAGCGCTCCGTGTCCAGAGACTTGGAATGGCGGCCAATCCTGAAAAGGAAAAATAAGGAAAACAGGGAAAAATAAGTGTCTCCACATTTCGGTAGGGAGCATTTGTGGGAATGGCTTTTCTCCTCTGCTGGACTAATTCAATCAGGCTCCTAAATAATCTTTATATAACAGAAAACAGAATAGGAAACAGAGTGATCAAATCTATATTAAGACATTTCTCACCTAAAACTTTTTCCACTGTCTTTTCCACATTTTAAAGGTCTGATCAAACATTTAGCTGTCCAACTTAAACCTAAATTCAGATATCCATATTCACGCCCTTAATTTACATTTCGATTTTATGAAACAAAATCTGACAGCAGTGACTGAATCACAGGTCACCTAGCACAATGGTTCAGGGGTGCTAAGTGCACATTTGTTTGCAGATTTTACTTTTGAAATCTATGACCACTTTACTGATTACAACCTGATTCTACTTATTAATAGAGCAGCAGACCTAGCACTTGTACTAGCACCTAGTACATTCTACAGGGTTGAGCCAGAGCTGGCTAGGGCAGGTTCACACACTTACAACTGCAGGCACTGTCCTCTGCTGTTAAGTTTATAATAGGCTCAGTGTTCACTGTGAAATCACAGAAATATGATCCAAAAAAATGCACTAAGTTTACTTAAGTGTTTCACAGATCATTAGTAGAGGGAGAATATGGGTTTGTGTCATTTGAGTGCTGCATGAAAGAGGAGAGTGGCCCTGCATCTTCCCCCCTGGGCCCTTAAAGTTGAGGCAAGCACCCTGGCATCTCACTGCTTGCTCACTGGAGGACAGTTCTTCCTGTCCTGACCTCTGGATAGTCTGGAACTACTTGGAAACAAACACATGGAATCACATGGTGAGATTCTGCAAGCTCAAGCAAGGGGAAATGACAGTCCAGACAACTATCCCAGGCACTTCACAGTTTAAGAAGCTCTTAATTTCTAGCACATGAGACTGCCAAGTCAGAAAAGTTAACAGAAAACCCTACATGAGATCACTCATCAAAGCGGTACTCACGTGTTTTTGCACGAGACACACTCATATGTGAACTTGTACTTGATCTCATAGGTATGGCATCGCGTCACCATCGGCAGCTCCGGATGAATCAGGGCTGACTTCTTGGCATAGAATCTCCAGAACCGTCCATGTCCATCCCGAACACCGTTGATCAGCCAGGTGGCTGCATGGCAAATCTCATGAATTAGGGTGTCTCGAAGACGGTCTTGAGGTAAAACAAAAAACAACAACAAGAAACAGAGTCAGATGGATGTAGGGAGCTACAATCTCCCACTGTTAACTCACTGCTCTGATGTTATCCCACTGCCAGGTATGATCCCTATAGGACAGAGGCTTCCTATGGTAATACTGATCTATCCCAAGTCTTTAAAGACAGTGCTGTCTTCAATATGAAGAACACGAAGATAACTATAAGCAAAGGACAGCTAAGCTGTTTCACTCCCTTTTTAAAGCATTGCTTCATAAGAAATGTTAGGTGTGATCCCTTCAGGAACCTGGCAATATCCATAAATGTGAGAAATAAGATTTTGTCCAAATGGTGCTTTTGTGTAACTATCAAACTGCTACAAAATGTCAAGACACTGTATCTGGGAAGAAAAAAAAAAAAAACCCAAAACTGTAAACTGTTTTTAACCTGCAGGGCACACAGACAGAAATTAGCACCTCACATTTTTCAAAATGTAACCCATACAGACAATCCAAAGACTGCATATATTTTCTATTCCACAGCTAATAAAAGCTGCAAATGCTATTATTATTCCTAAACTGATAACAAAAAGGAGGGAGAAAAATGAAACTTCAGAGAAGGCTTACTACCTTGCCTTTAGCAGTAATCAATGGCAGATGAATAGGGAATTGTATGACAGCAGGGAACAAATATTGCAGTCGTTCCTTTAACTGCTCTCCCAGCTTCTAAAAATAAATGACTCGGGTTTCTGAGCTAGAGATGGTATCTTTGTATGTAGCAATCCTCTACAGGTTTTCTATTGCATTTGAACCCTATAACTTTTCCAGGGATCACAGCATCCCGCAGTCTGGGATTCCACAGTTTAATAACATTCTGCATTAGTCACATCTCCATGCTTTGACCTTAGTTTCATTTACTGCATTGGTGTTTTCACACTTGGTGAACTCATCAAGCCTCTTAGTAGCACACACTCTTATAACCCTCTACCTATGCATTATTTATTGTTGACTTATTTATCCAAGGTGGCAGGAAATTGCAGAGCAGGGGCTTTTGCACAGAGAGATCAACATATCTTTCCCTTCACTTACCTGCAGAGTCGCAGACTTTCTCAGACAGTTCTATCCGAGCATAACGCTGCACTTCAGGACTTTTTGTCTGCCCAGTTACACAATATCCTGCTGTTTTTCTCATTTTCTTATTCCAGTTTATTTCCATTTTCTCTGGTAACTGAGAAACAAAACAGTGCATGTGATCTGCCCTCTCCTATCTCCCGTATCTTCCTCAGGCATACCACAAAACTTTCTTTTCCAAGTACACTTCTTCACTGCTAGTTGTCTGAAAAGTCATTTGAAAGAAAACACCTCACTGAGCTGGAGGTGGTTCCTTAGGATTAAATAGCTCAATTAAAAAAAAAAAAGAAAAAAAGAAATTTTAGCTTACACAATAGACTGTGATCATAAATTCTACAGCTTAATTTACCTGTCAAATGTAATCACCTCTTCATTGTTCTGAACCTGCAGCTTGTCATTTTAACCTCACGTACCCTCATTCTCATCTGTGAAAAGGTGAATAATCACTGCCTGTTTATCCTCTGCACTGCTCCTGGTTTTATAAGCCTTCATCATATCTCTCTTGGTTAGCTTTTTTGTTGTTGTTCCTACCAGCTTTTGTTAAGTTTTAGTTAGTTGTTTTTAAATTATTATTTAAATTTAAATAAACTGTTTAAGGTAGTTAAATGAGCTCAAGGAAATGGTTGAACAGTGAAGTGCCAGGGAAAGCACAGGGAAAGGACTGGCACAATGGAGAGCAGTAGCTTTCATTTTCAGCAGCAATAAGCCCTTTCAGCTCCAGTTCATGTGAAACCGTGGCCTCTGCCTCTCCTTGGTCAGCTCAGTGTTATCTTCTCAGATGCAGAGCTGAACTTTTCAGTTTGAAGCACAATTTATTATCAGTCGCCTCTTCAGAAATGAAACCGACCCAAAGGCTTTTCTGAACACCACCTGAATTGTTCACTTAAGCAGTGGATGCCCTCACAGCTGGGAAATTTGTCTCCAAACTAGAAAACCTCAGCATCACAGTGGCGACAAATCCCCTTTGAAGAAAATAGTTTGACCTAATGTAAACATAAGCCCAACTCTACCAACTGAAGAGAAGAAAGAGCAATTGCATCAAAAGGCAAGGAGTAACACTCTAATCAGCATTTTATCACTGCTGAAACGTGATTTTTTTTTTTTTAAGCCAACCTTCCGCTCAAAGATGGTGTTGTTATAGAGACGGTAGAGCTTCTGTGTCAGGTCCTCTTTATTCTTTTTGAAATACTTCACATATTGGGATGTTGGGTTTGAGAGATCTTGCAAGAAACAGCCAGGCACTGAGCACGATTTACACCTGCGAGAGACAGCATTAAAACAAAAATAAAATAAAAAATAAGTTTAACAGATTAAGTTCAGAATAACAAAGCTCCCTTTGTAGCCACTGAATTTCTCAGGAATGCTTCCACAATTATACCAGAAGTTGATCAATATATCAACTGTCCTAACATCACCACCCATGATGAACACATATTTTCAGAGACATGACCATAGATGGGAATCACAAGCAAAACTATTCATCCAGGAGAAGCAGATATGCCAGCAGGATGGCTTGTTCCACTTCAACACTTCGGTTGTATTTTCCCTGTCATACTTGAGTCTAAAGCTTTAAACACCCATTCTACTTAATTCACAATTGTTCAGTAGCAAAAGTTTCCAAATAAAAGGCAAATCAGAATGCCATCCTTGGCAAAAGACTTCTCAGCATCTCTTCTTCCATCTTGCAACCCTCCTGGAACACAGTGTAGGTGGAGAAACACTTACTTTTCCTTTGTCTGTGTTGACGGCGTGCAACTGCCTGATTCACTGCCAGAACTTCTCACAGAAGATGTTATCCTGGAAGGTGTTTCCTCAAGTAAAATGGAGTTTGACTTTGGCTTCTTGTCTTCCTCCCCTTTTGAGGGCTGAGCACCTTCACAGGAAGGCTTACGGCTTTCTAGCTCAACAGAAAAGTCAAAATGTTACACACTGTCCAAGAATCAGGAGCACACACATCAACAACCAGCGAGCTAGGAAACAAGTCACACATTCTGTCTCAGTGTGCACACTCCTCCTATGGCTCTGGTCATACTTGGACACAATTGATAAAAATGATCACTTGCCAGATGATTTAAAATCTCCGCTCATTTGGAGTGTCCCTCCAAAATTTCACATATTTGGCTAGGGCAAAAGGGAAGGGAAAGCATTTGTGACTTCTCTCAGCTTTTTTTTTTTTTTTCCTGTGACATTTCACCAGTTCAAAATGCACCATTGGGACATGAAGAGCAGTAATGTGCAGATATTATTTGAAAGAGAACAATAAAATTCAAACTTTAATTATGCACCTGAAGTCATGTTGTTTGTTCTTAAAAAAAAAAATAATAATACTCTCCTACATTACAACATAAGCAGGTTATTGCAATGACTCGAACACCCTTATCAGGAGCTAGCCTCACTAACAGTATTACACAGACTCTATAATCTTTGCAACCTCTACCTTTAACCCAACAAAAACAGACAAACAACTTGTGAGGGGAGTAGGGGGAAGTAAATAAGCTACAGTGGTTACAGAACCTGCCTCTTCCAGTTCAGACAAGAACTGCCATGCTGACCCAGACCTTTGGTCCAAGTTCATTAAAGAGAAAGGTTTAGGAAATTGCATAGAAGACAGATATGGGATATGTTTTCCATAGTTTTTTTTTCTTGCAGCTGCCTATTTTCACAGATCACATCTAGATTGTTTAAACTGGCCCTGACAGAAATTATTCACTACTTCAAAGTTTACAGTTTCAGCAACTGTTCTCTCTGTTGGCTCTTCTACAATATCCCAAACCCCCAAAATACAGATCTGCTCTTTGCCAGGACATCTTTCTGTGCTGTCACCAGTCTCTTCCACACTCTTCTGTAAGTCTCCCCATCTTGAATTAATACTTGAGGATGGCACCATATGTTTAACCTTCTAAAGAGATTTGTTTTTACCTGCCCTTACTCAGCTATAGGCCTTTTCCAGCAAGTCTTTTCCCTCTTTGCAGTCTTTCAGTTGGAGCTCTCTTCCGTTTGTCAAAGAAGAGATGCTAGTGTTTTATTTAAAATCTCACCATAAACTGAATTTAAATTACAAATCCACATAAACACTGAATTAATAGCACCCAGACTGTTCAAGATTTCAGCATTAACAAAATGACAACTTCATGTTAGCTACTATCATATGTTAAAAAATGACATCTTTGAAAACTATCAATTTAGCTTTGTCTTCAGAACAATTAAAAAAAATAAAGCTAAAGAAAAGCTTGGCAATTATAAGAAATATGAAAACAAGTGACAAAGAAAAGCTCAAGTCTTGATATGGCAAGGCTGGTAGAATCACTTTGAGTGCTCAGAGGAACAATTTCTGCTAACATCAAACAGAAGAGACAGGCTGGGTTGTGCTTCATGCCACACACGTGAACAGAACTCGGCAGGTAGTACCAACGTTGCTCCTAAAAGGTAACCCTGAGGCTAGCTTTGATTTCTTACCTATTGTACTTGGCTGGTTCACAGTTTTACTTGTGCTTAAGAGAGGTTTCCGGGACACACTTTGTTTCCTTATCCGTTCTATTAAGGATTCAAATTCACTGCCAGAGCTATCTGATTCTAGCTCTGTACTTTGTCGGACTGCTAAGGCTGGCGTTTTATCTTCTGTTCTCTCCTTTCCACAGGCTCTTTCTTTCTCTCCAACGAGCAAATCTGGACTATACCTGGAAATTAACTCTTTCTGATTTTGTGGAGGAGGGAGTCTTATGCATCTCTCCCTCAAGCCTTTCTCTCCCTGTTTTTGGCAATCATGCCATAAACTGTCTACTGTGATAGAATCTTCATCATCACTGAAAGCATCTAAATTCAGCAATTCTTGGGAACAAACATTTTCTTTTCCAGAACTCGATGACTTCTTTGGGGTCTGAAGATCCTTCCGTGCTGCAATTCAAGAGAAACGGCTTAAAGTTTTGGTAAATTCTCCTAGAAGATGTGTCTTGTCTTAAAACAAATATCTTCCTTGAAAATCAGGAAAAGGAGAAAATGAGAGAAAGGCATCCTGCTATTTGCTTTATTGTGCCAGTCTTACCTAAACTACTTTAGTAAATGTAATTTACTAACTAAAGTACTCTGTGGTTACTGTAAAAATAAACAGTGTTTACATTACATCAGCCTTTTGGCCTAGCAATCTGAAGGAACAAAAACCAAAAACCCAAAAAACTGAGAATAGCTAGCTAGCACTCGCAAAAACTTAATTCTTGGCAACAAAAGCTATAAATATATACACATACTATATATATATACACACACACAAACACACACGTATAACAATGTTAAATATTCAAAGAAATAAGCAGCAAGATTGTACTAGAAAAAAAAAGTAGTTTCAGACAAGCTGGCCTAACCAAAACACACGTCAAACTGATTTTTAATGTCAGAAGCAGCCAAACATGTTTCCTAATTCAAATTCAGGACACACAGAGAAGGTAGACAAAGGCATGTCACTACTTTGAGCCCTCAACTGTACAGGAAACATTACAGAAGGATGGAGATCTAAGAAAGAATGAGGGTAACAGAGGACTGATGGCAAAGAAGGGCCAATATGACCTGATTAAATAAGTTCCCCTCCAAATTTGTGGTTTTTCCACCTAGTAAAATTCCTGCTCCATATTTGTTGTTAGATGATTACTTGCCACTCTTAGTTGCGCTGTTTCCCTTTTTAAGGTCCAAGAAGTAGTCATCCGAGTCATCGATGAAGTCCTTCAAACTGTAAAACAAGCAATAATATGAAATGCCAGTGGGCATGAGCAGGAAAATAGCAGGGTAAGTTTGACTTGCTAAAGCAAGCAAACCATCTATTACATGTTTAGGAGCTGCTCACAACAGATGTTACCAATTACTTCTGTTGACAGGTATTTTCCTAATTTAAATTTGAATTGAAGACTCAACTCCACCTTGTTAGGACGCTATGAAAGTTCACAGGTCTAACAGGTTAACTTGTCAGTATTCATATTTGAGAGGTGGACAACAATTTTTCCAGTAAGTGCAGATAAGGAATCCTGAAGATGAGATTTAGGAAACTCTACCAGAAAATAAACTCATGCGTAAGTGCAGATAAGGAATCCTGAAGATTAGATTTAGAAAACTCTACCAGAAAAACTCATGTTGCTGTACAACAGAAACAACAACAAACTGCTTTGAACATGAATTTGTGTGAATCTTACAGTATTTTAAAGAATATTTTATTGTTTATTCTCAACTATTGTAACCTATACCAATACTTCTCCAGCAAGATTACAGAACAGGAGTCTAATCCATTAGATAGCAATTTTTCCTACCGCAAGGTGAACATATAATGCCTCTTCCCACGCTGAGACCATCAGCATCATCTCTGTTTCTGCTGCTATGTTATAAATGTCTAATGCTGACAAAATTGGTCAAGAGCAAGTTTGAACTGTGTAAAACTGCATAATCTAATAAATCCTGCATTTAAATGGGTGAAAGCTGAAAGGTTGATTTTTCACAAGCTACACTGCCTTCTGAAACAGCAATAAAGCACATATGCTTCCAAGTGATCTATTTTACATGTGAGCTGAACACACAGAATTAACACAGACCAGTTCTGTCTGTATTCACTTCTACACTCTCCTCAGCCTATGACTCACTAAGTTTTTTTGTTTGTTTGTTTGAAATATACCCGGAGTATTAAGAGCTAACACAGAAAACATATAGGAATACCAGAAAGTCATTTAGTGCAGCACCAACCTTGCATCCTGTTTTTTGGAAACTGGACGTGCCACGGATTTGGGAGTTTTCATTTTAACCAAAACTGTAACAACAAGAGATTTACCAAGAACAATACTTCAGTGGTTAAATTATGCATTTTTAAAGAGAAAAGCTTATAACTAGTACAAAACCTAGTACAAACACAAGCTATTACTTACACATTTCAAATTCATCATCGCTGCTTGAAGAAAAGTGCAGAGTAAGGCTGGAAAGCAAAATGTAGAATAGCATCAAGAACATTATGTGAACAGGACACAGATCCTCATCTCCTCTGGTGTGAAACACCTGTGCATGGTGAGAACCAGCCATACTAGAAAATAGTCTCAAACAGCCTAAACTGTCTCAATTTTTAAAAACAGAAATATTAAAAACTTGTCTAGTAGAATGTATAATGCGAATACACAGTCCACCTTCAAGAAGGAATTTATTGCTGCCAGAATTTGAAAGACTGAGCTATTTGAAGACACTAACTTAGGGCATTATGCTGATTTAAGTTCAAATTGGCTGTCAAAAGTGACAGAAACATTGTTTCTCATTTCACATATGATATATAATCAGGTGGAGAATACTGAGTTGTATTAAGACTGGAATCTAGAAACATGCAACACTGAGAAACAAGCTGTGTTTAAGTGTAATGTGCTTAAGTATGATCGTCATGAACATCTTTATTGAAGCTACTGCTTCCCTCTAGACATGTTAAAATGCAGAACTGATGCGACACCACCTGGACTGCAATTTCCAACTAAACATAGAGGCAAGCCACAGTATTCTGTTTTACCTGGTATGTTCACCATTTTCTGACCAAACATTAGCACCTTGAAAAAAAAAATATACTATGCAATAGCTTAAAAACATGAGGACACCTCTTTTAAGTTACCTTAAAATTAGTTGCACCTTAAAGGTTCGTTGGGAAACATGCTAATATCTATCAGTCTTTCATAAGCTGGGGATGCAATCTCGCATGTTTGCATTGATAGCCAATAGTTGCAATTAATGATAATTATCCGGTAGTATACGAAAGGTTGTTATAGCAAGAGGAGGGGAAGGCGGATGGGGTTTGTTCTGGTTGACCCGCGCCTCATCAGCCCCCGGGTACCGACCCACCCCGCAGCGGGCCCGCACTTCCCCCTTGGAGCGGAGCGAGGTAAAGACGAGCGCGGAGCCCTGGGGCCTGGGCAGAGGCCTCACCCGCCGCCGCCGCCGCGCCGCTCCGCCGCGCTCCTGCGGCCGCAGGAG
>NW_010576443.1:294359-343105 GCF_000705375.1 Tinamus guttatus | reverse complement strand
GCTAGTTTTAAGAAGGGGGGTGGTGGGAAGGGGTGGTAGAGAAAAAGCTTTTGTCATGGATTAAAGAAAAAAAATCTTAAGAAGTATGTTTTGTTTATTAAATGTTTAGTAGGATTGTTCGTGTTTGTAGTGATTTGAAAGCCTAGTGTACAATAGTGCAGCAGAGCAAAACTAAGGCAGACTAATCCGGCCTGAATAAATCAAATGATATACATATCCTGTTGATATTTAAATATTTTAACTTCATTTTTGCTGTGTTACATGGCAGATAAACACCATGATTTCCATTAGGGATTTCCATTTACTAAGCCCCAGCATAGAACATGATGAGCTTTAGTTTTCAGGGTTGTAAATGATTGAAATTGAAAATTTCAGTTGAAAAACATGTGTATCTTGTCTTGCTTTTTTTAATTTCTGTTTTTCTGTTTCTTTTTTCCCAATTCAGACGGGATTGATTCAAAATGGACCTTTGGGAATTGATGCTGCCTTAGCTCTGAAGGCAGTGAAAGACAGCATGGAGGCTCTGTCATCACCAGCTGGATTGCCAGCATCCCAGCAAACATCTGAAGTCCTTGCAAGGTAGGATCTCATCTGCAGTTCAGAGCCTGTGTAAAGGAAGTGTGTCCACCTACCACTTCCGCTTAAGTAGTTAGAGTGGCCATTTGGATACAGTACCTGTTTTTTTTGTGTGCTAGTAAACCGTAATTCTTCCTACAGCATTGGAAATTTTCAAAATCAATAGAGCAGCCAAAGTATAGTGTGCATATTTTATATAGCATAGTTTGAAGGGGAAGAAAGCATTTTTAATTGACATAATTAAAGGAAAAACGAATTGAAGCAACAAATACTAATGTTGCTGAAGTTAGAGGTGAAAATATTGTCATTATAAGTGCTATAAAGTTGTTATTTTTCTCATTATCATTTCACTTCAGTTTCTTTACGTGGTTAACATCTTTTAGTGCTAGGCTAGACCTGTGGTACGAACTTACAGTATTTGAATCGCTGTTCAAGGGTTTGTTGTGCTCTCCTCCCCCCGATTATTTCCAAACTGTAAGGAAGCCAGGAAGCAACAGCTGTAGAAACCTTTTTGTCTGCTACCCCTTCCCTGCCGTGCCCATGAGGCACTTAGCAGTGAGCTGAGTGAGTGTTTTTACAAAGGGAAGGCTCCTGCAGTCAGGTGGTGGATGGCAATCAAGCTGCTACTACACTCTGTGAAAATGCTACTCTTTGCCCCTCTGTACATTATCCAATTGAAAAGTCTGTGTGTTTTTTTTTGAAATCCTTCATAGCAGATCTTTCTGGAGCAGTGTATTTTACAGGGCCTCATTTTCTTCTTTTTAGCCCGATAACTGAGGATTCTACAGCAAGGACGAAATGTTTACTCACCACTGAACTGTAGAGGAAGGAGCTTGTGCACTTCCCACCTTGTGAAGCCTCGAACCTTCTAACATCTCCAAGGAAAGGACTTGTTTGGGATCAAGCTCTCACTGAACTGGGTATCAAACAGCCAGCTTTTTTACCAAGATTCAGGAAGAGACTTCCACGTTTTATCGCAATCCAACTGGAATTACAACCTAACCCATGATATGAAACCACACAAAAGTTTCATCTCCCTCAGGAGAGGTGAAATACTACACTGGAACTAGTTCTGGACATAAGGAACAAAATCTAGATGTGTTCCATTCAAACTAGGCTTAGTCTTGCTTTTACCATGTGCTGCTTCATAAGTGTTAATGGAAAGTGTTCACTGTGGTGTTAGCTGAGTAGTGTTTGAACACTGCATCCCAGGTCTTGATAGCTTAATAACAAGGTTAGGAGACCTTGTAGGGCCACCTTGTGGCCATACTGTACTTGGTGGCTCACAATAGTGATGACTGTTTCCCATAGCCAAGATCACTTTCTTCTGTGTGACTATTCCCACTGTTTTTTCTTTGTTTTACCAGCACATACCTGCCTTTTTGGCCTTAAAACCCTTTATAATCTTTGCGCCTCTTGTTACAATACCTGGAAAGAATGAAAATCTAGTCTGTGAGTGACCAACTACTTTGACTGGATTTGAGCTGCATTTTGCAACCAGGAAAAGGAGAACTAACCTGCCAAAAGCTCATAGCATTAGCAGACTACAGCAGAGGTCCCACATTCTGACCCTGCTGGTTTCGTTTCTTGTTTGACTCAAATATGTGCATTTTAGTCTACAGATGTGTGTTGAATTTTGAGCGTTCAAGCAGTGAAGTTGTGAGTACAACTTACTTCAGAAGCAGCTTGCTGGTTCATTTTGTTGTCATTTAGGGCTAGGAAGGAAATGTCTTTTCTTGTTTATTTTCATATCGTTTCTAGGTATTGTCTCCAGATGCAGTGCTTTGGGAATATTTGTCAGGTGTGTTAGCAGCACGAGGGTACAACTAGAACAGTTCTTAACACCGCCTCAAAACCTGTTCCAATTCTCTTCTCATAGGTGTTTTTATGGGACAAAGAGCAGAAAGAATAAGGTGAAAACAGGAAAAAGCAATGACAAGTTTCCAAAAGCAATTCAGGCTCTTCAATGTTAGGAAGGTAGGACACTGCAAAGCATTCTGCACGGTGCTAGTGAAGGGTTTTGGGGGCTGAGGTGAAGTTTAGGATATGATATGTACTGTGTGAAGAGCTCTTTTGCACCCTGAGCAAAGGATCCTTGTGTAGAAACTCAGGGGTGATCCAGTGAACCTTGCGGGTTCATCTTGTGAAAGTTATCAATGCAGAGCCAAGAGAGAAATGTAGAACTCAGCACTGAATTCCACATCTCCTAGCAGGAAAGTGCAGATTGAACAACTCGGGTTGTCCCTTCTTAAGAAGAGGCTTGTACATATGACTAGAGTTGGAGAGTCTTTCCTACGTAGTGTTACTGTTTATAAATATTTATATCCGTGTGTCTCTTGGAAACAGTTTTAAACGTGAAAGTTCTCAAACCTGAAGGCACAACTTCATTCCCGCACTCCTGCTGTGTTTATGTTTCTCAGTGTAGACAGAGAGTTGGACCAAACCACTGTGGGTTGTGTCAATCTGCTGGTGTCCAGCTAGGCTGCTGCTTCCAGAGTGGGGGGCCCCTTGGATGTTTTTACTGCTGCTTTTGTGCTCTTGTTTGCAAGATGTTGAATGAGAGTGTTAAAGACAGAGACCACTCAGCATTTACATGGCCCACCGCCGCTCCTCAAAACCCCAGAGGCCTTAACAGAGGAGCATAGAAACCATGGGGAGCTCTGAAGACTGACATAGCAGCGTGGCTGTCTGCAGACAATATTTGCAGCCGTTGCCACAAGGAGCAGGAGCCAGGGCTGGTGACAGGCGTTCAGGTTCCCCTCCTTGCCCGCAGCGGTGCGGGGCAGGCGTCCTCCCTGCTCGCAGCACTGCTGGCCACGGGGAGCTGCTCTTCTGGACCTGGGGGAGTGTTCCTGCTCGCCAGCCATTCAGCTCTGTTACTTCCAGCTGAGTATGGGCTTTTTTCTTAATACTTTTAAGTCTGAGCCTTATTGCATGTTAAGATCTAGGGTTCCTGTTTCAAACATCAAATGTCTCAGTTGGGATAAGTGCAGTTGCCACCAACTTGCTGCAGAAGGGGAGCTGGGGCTGCCACCATGTGCGTCCCGCACGAAGCCGGTGCTGGGTGGGGAATCTTTGGGCATTTGCTCGTGATCTGTTTGCTCAGTAGCTGGGCTGGCATTTGCCAGCTGCGGGTGTTGGGTTTGAGAACAGGCAGAATGCAGTAGCCTGCAGGCATGTTTGATATGTGACTGTCCCCACTGGGTTCAGGAGCCCTGTGAGCTTGAACGTGTCGCAAAAGCAAATCAACAGGTTTACAGCATTGTCTGTTAAATGCCATACTTAGATTCCTCCCTAGGAATCCCATCCAGTAAATAAAGTGGTGATGAAAGTGCCCCCCCCTAAAATCTAAATGATTTCAACTATTAAGCTATTTCACTCTTAGTGTGACTTGGATGGGTGGGATTGTTGTATACATACTAACACAGCTAAAGAAAAAATCCAGTTGCTTTCAGTGGGTTTTTTACCCAATTTTGAGAGGACTGAAAAACTAATACATCAAACTTTCTTTAAAAAATTTAAAATCTTAAAGAGTCCAATTAGGGACCTACTTAAAATTTCTAGTGATATTAGAGGGTTGCAAATCAAACTGTTTCCAGTGATGTCCTGATACGTGGAGCAAATACTCCTTTTAAGTCAGCATGACTTAATTAGCTTTCTAAATCATGACTCTCATAGGGAGACCAGAGAGACTAAAACACCATGGTTGTATGATCTGAACAGTTCAGTGTCTGAACATCACTATTTCACTTAACACTTATGACAGATAAAATGCTGTGTCATGACTGGTTATCATAACAAATCATGTAGCATTACTTATCACCTTTGTTTTATCAAACAAATAGGAAAACTAGTTCCTGCATTTAATGTTATAACGTGTCAGTTAATGCCTTCGTGCCACTGGGAAAAAGTGGCACAACTTAGTATGGTATAACATTATTGATCCAATCAGCCTCTAAAAGTTTTAAGAGATTCATATATAAAACTTTTCCCTATTGTATGAATCTAAAGTTGAGACATTGGCAAGTCTGCCATCCACTCAGAAGCTTTGAAAGTTGGGAGAAATGAATAAATGCAGCTACATGTTGTGCTGCAGTCCTTTGGAAAAAGCCATCTCCCCTATTAAAAAAAGAAAAAATTCTTTTTTGTTTTTCTTACAAATTTACCACCTACTGACTCACCGATGCTTGTTCCAGTTTATGCTCGTTAGTTTGCCTTACCCTTTTGCTGTGTGTGGCTGTAATGCTGGTCAGATGGGCAATTTTAAATTCTATATTAAAAATGATCATTTAATTAATAACACAAAGTAATTGGGCACTTCAAAAGCTTTTATAGAAATCTTAATGTTTATTAAAAATCAAACCGAACAGCTTAACAACTGGTTAACCCTATGGACGTGGACCTTGAGCTCCTTTTCAGTCTCACTATTTAGCCTGAAAGAAAGAGACTGGAAGGTCTAAATACATGGAGTAAATGGTAAATACCTGCATCTTATAACTACATCCTTTTGATAGTCAATATTAAATTTTGAATTCAAATTTTAATTCAGAATTAAAATGCAGGCATTTAGGACCTCTTACCACTTGAACTAAGGGAAAATCTTCTTTAGTTCTTCAGTAACGTGGTTTAATACTAGGTAAGGCAAATGGTATCAAGTACTTAAATGATAATCAGCCATGGTTAATGCATTAGATAGGATGTATCTAATTTTAAGCTTGAACTGCACACATACTTTGTCAAAGCCAGACAGCTATCTACAAGGTATGTTTTGGGCAGTTTTTGGAACACAGAACTTTGGCAAGGAGAAAATTTGCTGTAGCAGAGCAGGAGCTCTGGTGAACAGTCCAGTTTTACTGGGGTCTCTTTCCACAAGCTCTTTTTCAACCCTGTGTCTGCACCTTGCTTGTTCTGGTCTCTTGCAAGCAAAGCTGTGCTGTTCCGGTCAGCCTTTCCTTCACAAACAGCGTGGGATGCGTTTTTCACACTGTGAACAGGTTCTGACACCTGCCCAGATCATCTACAGGTTGAGTGTTAGTGTCTCTGTGCCATGACCAGTTATCTGGGCACACAGAGGTGTTCATTAAGCTAGAAGGTTGTAGTGAAATGATGTAACTGTTAGACACGATTCCATCACAACGTTCAAATGCAGCTGGACAATCGTAACTTTTATACCAAAAACCAAAAAAAAAAAAAAAAAAGCTAATGGCCTTTCCATGATGCAGGTATAATCCATGTGTGTTTGGTCTGAATGTTAGCACTACAGAAATAACTACTGCCCCTTTTGCACCACACTCAAATGCAAGTAGATTTAGTGTGCTATAATTAATTATACTATCTCGTCACAGTGTTAAGCAGGGAAATCCCAGCAATTCAGCAATTGGAGCAGCCTGTTTGAGAGCCAGGATCCTTCATTCAGCAGCATGTTTGACTGTGCATCTGCAGGAAAGGAGGAGTGAGTATTGCTCCATGTATAGTAATGTGAGACCCTGCAAGGCAGAGAGCTGCAGGATTTTCCTACAGAGTTCACTTCAGTTTTGCTGTTTAGCTTGAGCACTTTGCCTCTGTCCCTCTCTGTCTCTCACACACAGACACACAAGCATACACACACCTACTTACAACTGGACAAACTTATTTTTAAGATATGTAAGAATATTTTTTTATCTAGATTTTTTTTGTTAAAGCAACACTAACTACTGTATTTTTACCTTTTATATGTAAAGCTTGGCAATAGCTCTCAATGTATAATTTATTTGTTTTTTATAAAGTGCACCGTCTTGCTTCTGTTTCACAAGAGTAGTGGTATATGAACTGCTGTAGGCACTGCACTGAGATCTGTATTGAAACTGTACATGGGAACAAGAAACTGTGATTTGTAGTCCATTCAACCCAGTCTTGAAATGTTTATACTGTAGTTTTGTCTTAAATATACCACATCAGTGCAAAAGTCTCATAGAGTCATCTTTAAGCACCGCTTTTATAGGATGGCACAGCTGTAAAAGCCAGGTAGGTCAGCCAAAATGTAGGAAGTGAGCAGTACATTTAGGGCCCGTGAGCTACTGCGTCCCTGAAATCAAAGCCAGAGGTGTGTGGTAGAGACGTGCTTCGTCCCTGAGTACTCACTAATGACAGAGTCACCGAGTTGTTCTTCAAATCCACTTGTAATTCACAAAGCGATGAACTAGGTTTGGCTTAGATATGTTTATTAAGTAAAGCAAAAAGTTATGTGTCATTCATAATAATGTCTGTATGTTAAAGGAAAAATCCCTCTCCTATTCATACGTTTTAAGACTCAGAAGCAGGGAGTGGTAAATAGAGAAAACACTCCTTGAGGCTGACAGATTTGTTCTCTTAGATGCAAGACTTATGATATAATGGTACATCTCTTACCTTGGAACAGTTTGCAGAAGAATGTTGCATCCTATTGCTTTTGTTCTACTGAGTGAATTGGGACTGAGCATATCAAATTTACATAAGCTTTTCTCAGAAATATTTGAAAGCAGCTAGCTTCAGTGGCAGCCCCTTCAGTTTGTGTCCAGCCAAAAATGATGTGATGTGTTTTGTTTCTAAATAATTGCCGTTAGCTGGAGTAATTCCATTCATTATTTCATGCAGGCCACCACAGAGCTTTCAGATGGCCATAGCTTTTTGTCGCTAGCTTGGGCCCAAGTTAAATCCTCATTACCTGCTTCTGTTATGGAGGTGCATTGTAAGAATATCCACAAAGCTGCTTGTGTTCTTTGCTAAAAAGGTGATTGTACCCAGTAGTGTAATTGGGGTCAAAAATAGAGGGAATGAAATCAAAGTGCTTGGAAAGGAGTTAATGTTAAGTTTTGAAGCAGAAGCTGGCCCAGGAGAAGTGATGCTGTGAGCAGCGTGCGCCGGTGTCGGGTGGTGGTTGTGGTTTGTGGGGAACCTGGGGTGCAGGCGGTGCCCACCGCAGAGCGCTCCCGATGAGGAACGGGGAGGCAGGTGACGTTTCAACCCCCTTCTTTCCAGGTGCAGCTCAAACTTGTTTTTAAAGCCCTGGGAACACGCCAGCACCGGGATACAATCCCTCCAGCGGAGTTGGTGAGTCGTCTGGCAACACGGGTTCCCACTTTCAATACTAGAGCTCTATTCTTCTCTACAGTGTTCTGGGGGCTGCTGCCCTCCTCGAGCAGAACTGCCCAGGCAGCCCCAGCCCACGTTTCTGCTGCCTCCAGGCCCCTCTCCTCTTCCTGCTCCCATCAGGATGTCTGCACCAAGCTCCTGCGCAAGGGCCGCGCAGGGGCCCGGGGCAGTTGGGCGGGTTTGGGAGGTTGGAGTTTCATTTCTTAGACAAAGACAGCGGGGATGTGGCCGGGGCGCTGGTGCTGACTTGGCTCCCCAAGAGGCGAGGGCAGGGAAGGGGACACAGGCACAAGCTGCCGCTTCCTCCTGCCGTGCCAAGGCCCGGCCTTTGGGCTGGCGCGCGTCCTGCCAACGTTGGCACCCAGTAAATGTTGAATCTCTTGGTGGGGCTGCCAAAGGGAAGGGAGGCTGCGGGGAGGACAAAAGGAATGGCGGAGGCTGGGTGGCATTTTCCTGGGGCTGCTGCACATCCCCAGGATACGTGTGCTTGCCAGGAGGCTGCCTCATTACTTGGAAAGTCGGTGGTTTATTATAGCCCTTTCCAGCTGAATTTCCTTTCCTCATCAATCCTAGATGAAAGTCCGTATGTTACAGTAGCTTGCTCTGGATAATGCCAAAACAGACGTATCAGCCGGTAGAAGAGAAATGTGCTACTGATTTGGGGTTGCTGTGCTCTGCATGTGCTTAGCCCAGTTGCTGTATGAAGTTCTTTCCAAACATACCTCCTCTTAACTAGGCAACTCGCAGGCCTCCAGGAGGGAAAAGTGTGGCACTTCTTTGGAAAGTCAAAGTCTGGAGGCTCGCTGAAGTCCCACGGGATGGGCGGGCACCTGCAGGAGCGTGGTGTTTATTCAGAAGGGTAAGTTCTTTTCAAGACTATAAATAAAGAAGTTAAATTCACAACCGTTGAGAAAGCAAGTACACACTGATGCTAATGTAGCAGGCCATTTATATGGCAACATGCAGTTCTTAATCCTTAAGTAGCTCTTTGCAAACTAATGGTTTCCCTTCATCAGTTAGGTGCAGTCCTTGGACACCTTCTGGACTGCTAAACTCTCTGCTGGGTTTTGTTCTCAGCAGTGTGCAGTGCACATAACACTCTCAGAAGCACACAAAATTTAAAAGATCTCAGAAAATGTTGCCATTAAGGATATTTAATTCATCAAATTATCAAATTCCTCGTAGTTCCCATAACATGCATAGGGTTGGTTTAAATCTGGTTTTATAGGTGAATATCTGTCATGTATTCTGCTGTTTCGAGATGATTAGCAGCTGGTGATCTTTCTGCTTATTCTTCCAGTGACTAAGAAATGTCTTGGAGAAATCTGAGGTAATTTGGAAACCAATACCAATTCCTAGAATGCAGTGATACATTTTAGGAGAAAAAATTGTATTTGTATTATTACTGAACTTCTTCCATGTCTGTGTGTGGAAACAGTATTTCCGAAGTTCCCATTAGGACTGGCTTTTGAGATCCTTCCACCAAAATTCAGCATGATTGCTACTAGCAAATGACCTAGCGTGTGAGGAGGTCCTTGGCAAATGCAAGAGAAAGCACTAGTTAGGAGGGGACCGACAAGAAGCATAACACTGAAACCTCTGTTTTTCTGCTGACTGAAAAGAATCCTCACTGAGCAGCTGCATTTGGACATCAGAATTACACTGCTGCTAGTTGCATCAGTGCAGTGCCAACATCTGCAGCAAACAGAGCCAAACGGAGCAAACTCAGAGCCCCATCCAGTTGTGGGGAAGGCAGCAGGACTCCGTCTTCATCTGCACAACTCCTACCACCACCAAAGGGCAGCATCTCCCTCTCCGCAGGCCACGCTGTCATGTGGTAAGATTTTAGTTCTCTGCTTCCTTGTCAGGTTAGTGTAACAAGTGGAATGCTTTGTGATAATGATATTGGACGAGTTGCTGCCTATAAGGCCCCACTTCTGTAAGTCCTTCTGTTCGCTCAGCTCCTTCACTCCTTCAGTCCATCATACACGGCTGCATGACAAACCACTGCTGAATGACCATGCTGAGGCCCTGGGCCACTGTTGTGACATGAAGTAGAAACACATATTTTCTTGTATCTTAAAGCAAAATATTAATTTATACGTTGCCCAATTTACCTAGCACTTCAGAATGGATTTATTTCCAGAACAAAGTACTGTTCTATTGGAGAATAAAGAGTTCTGCTCTGAGCTTATTATGGCATCAGTTAACAGCTTAAATTCTGACAGTGAAAAAACGTATTTAAAAATCATTTTTGAAATGTGTTCCTAATGAAAATGTCAGATGCTGTATGACAGATGCCATGGAAATGTTGTTTACAGAGCACTTTCTCCTGCTGCATTCTTAATGTATTAACTCTGACATGGACAGATAGTTTTCTAGATTTAAGAGGGAAAACAGTCAGCAAAAACATTGCTTCATTAATGGCTATGTGGAATCTGCTTGGGATCCCATTATTTACCTCAAAACAGTTACTGAGAGGCCATCAGATAACAACTTCCTATTTAAGAAGTCTCTGGGAATTATCTGATTTGCAGTTACCAGATTAGGCATAAATATGCTCGTGCTGTCCTGTCAGGTTTGGCTTCCTGTGGCAAACTAGATTTAGGATTCAAAATATGGCATTAGGAGGCCGAAGTCAGGGAAGGTCTCTGCTGCCATTCAAAGTTTTTAGTAATCCCTGAAGAATATAGTCAATAGAGGGCAAAACCTACTGGATGATGTTCAGCTCTGAAACAGCCAAGTACTGCAGAACACTCCTACAGTATAATCCAGTCCAGTTAGCTTCAGCTGGGTATTAATTTGACAGAACTGGTAATTAAATTACTACCAAACAGAAGCCACATCTAACTTGCAACATTTCTACTGATAAGAACTTTCCTAACAGAGTAATCCATCCTGCCCTGTGGCAAGAATGGGTTTAAACTGATTGTGCTGGGCACTGGACCAAAGTCTGAAGAAGCTTTTTAACTTTCTAAAATGGGAAGTCCAAAACTCTTGTGAAATGCCTCCAATGCCGAAGTATATCCCTGTTCCTCCTAGATGGGCGTGCTGGAATGGTACATGACTGCACTGTGGCCGTTTCTGTTAGCTGGTGCCAAGGTCTGAAACAAAAGTTGAGTCATGAAACAGAAAACGCTAACAGATAACGGCCTATCAGGAGCGACGTCTGTCTTGGAAACATCCAGCTATTGCAAAGCAATGAAAATCCTTGTGTAGAGTTGAGGGAAACTTATTTGAAAATAAGGAGTAAATCCACCCCAGAGATGTGTATTGATGCCTATGGAAACCGTTCCCGAATCTAAGCACCCTCCCTTTCTCAGCCCACCCCAAGGCCGTGCGCCGGCAGCCTCCCTCCTCTCCCCCTCCTGCTGGAACAACTTCCACGAGGCGCCGGGTGCTCCCCTATCCCTTCCCGGACGTGGTGTGGATGTATCGGGCAGCTCCTGGGAGAACAGTGGGGAGGATTAGCCCCTTCCCACTGCCCCCCGTGCTGAAGGATCTCCCATGTTGCCCGGCTTGGACTTGCCCCTGCCCAAGCCCCAGCCCTGGCTGGGGGAACCCGGTGGTTCCCACCACGTCTGCAGCGGTTCTCAGCGAGCGCTGCAGGACTCGTCGCTGTGGGGAGGCCCAGGTAGAGCTGGAGCAAGAAGGCAAAATATAAAATGAGTGATTTTTTTTTCCTTTGATACTGACATGGCCCAAGATGGCACCGTGTCTCCAGCAATACAGCAGCAAAGCAGAGTAAACTAAGGCCATGCTAGGGTTAAATACAGACTGAGTGGCTGATACGCAAGCAACTGCCCCGTTTGCTTCATGCTGTATTTAGGAATTTTTTTATTATTATTTTTACCAATGGGCCTGCAGTCCCAAACATTCCCTTGACTCCTCTGCTGGTCACAAGTAATCACAGTAGTAACTGTGTCAAATCTTAAGTTTTCTTCTGCAATTTCATCCTAACAGGATTTACCACAGTATGAATCTTCTGTAATCAAAAATGAATTACTTTTTTTTACACGTAGTGCTATAAAATCAATCTCCTAAGACCAACATGGAAATTTTTGCACTGAGGTTTTCATTTAAAAGTGGCAATATCTTGGTGCGTCCATGTGTTCAGAGTGAAGAAATGAGAAATGCTGCAGCACTTCACATTTCCAAATTTATTAGTGCAACTGCCAATCTGTTCTCACAACCCTTGCTTTAAAAGCACAGATTTCATGCACGGTTGCAAAGTACCATTTAAAATTGGCTTTCCTGATCAGGACTTGAGCGAGACAAAGCAGTGTGGAGGTCTAGGACTTCAATTCCTAGATAGGACTCAAAAATTCAAGAGCAGTATTTTAAATCCCTGTATTAAGGAAGCGATAAACCCTGGTGATGGAAAGCGCAGAGAAGTAAAGTATGTGCTCTAGCCACATGTCTCCAAAGAGATTAGATTGGAACTGCTTGGGGGAACATATTTCAAAGCAATCTGTTTAATCAACAAAGCAACAGGCATTTGATTCACACATTCCCCGCTCCTGGCTCCTTCCCGCAGGCCCTGCCGGCACCTTGCAGCACTCTGTCCATCTTGCAGGAGCAGGGGGATTGCTTTAATAAAGCGCAGTTTATAGCCCAGGCCGCAAGAGGACACCCCTCCAGCGCTGATTCTAGCTACTACGGCCCTAATTTTCAAGTGTGCCTCATCAGGGTGTTTTCCACTGACAAGGGTGAAGAAATCCGCTTGCCGCCAGCACATGGGACTGGAGAGAGACAAGTTCTAACAGTTTCTCTGTAACCTGTGCCCGAGACCGAACGAGATACCATAAGACATTTCCTATTTTCTAGTCACAGACAGGAATAATCCGTGATTTTCAACATTTTCTGGAGCCGCAGAACCTCCAGTTTTCCTGTGGAGGTTTGGCTCCTTCTATAACAAATTCACACTTGATGAGGATGGTCTGATTTTTGGTCCTTTTCAGAGGTACTTTTAAAGTACTCCTCAGACGGTAGGTCCAAATTCACTGGTCTGTATGTGCCCCATCATGAACTGGTGGAAACATTAGACACCCAATGAGGAGGAGAGGGAGGGACAAGTGTAAGCTGATATTTGTAAAAGATCTATTTATTAGGCAGTAGCTTAGACAATGACAGTGAAAAAGCCTAAAATCACAATGACTTTTGAATGGCTCGTTCACAGTTTTCACTGGTGAATACTATAATAAGATGCTTTCTCCTGAGAAATATGTTTGCTCCACGAGCCTATCTAAGCATCTCTCTTTTTCCAGGCAGGTGAGTATTTCTGTCTGACAAATAGTGGAAAACAGAGCAAGGATAATAAAACAGCCTGCTCATTCAGGGTTACATAGCGAAGGAAGAAAAGACACTGGGAAACTTTGAGTATGATCCTGCCACAAGATTGACTGGCTCAAAAAGAAAAAAATCTCAGTGTGAATCTTCCTCTCTCATATCAAAATATAGTAAACAGCCACTAGTATACACAGTATTTCCCCAGGGGCAATGTATAAAATGTATGCTATTAGTATTAAATAGAAAATTTGCACTGCATTTATACAGATTAAAATGAGAGAGATTCAAAATGTGGGTTTTTTAAGATAAAAAGATTGTGTTAAAAATGCTGCTGTTCATTCTCACCTTTTTATTTAGTTTTATTTGGGGTTTGTGTTTATTTGTTTCATCACTGTTGCTGGCACCTAAGGTATCTTTGCCAAAAATACAAAATGAGATCTAGTTCACCAATTTATGTTCCTCCAGAATGAACCAAAGTTCAATATAAAATGATAAAAATGTATATAACTTAAAATGAACAATAATTTAAATATTGCATTTAATAATTTTTGTTCTTTATGGCAAAACAGTAAACTTCAGTGGGAAAAAAAGAATAGAAATACAGAGACCACAAAATACATAAAAAGTTGCTGCGCAATAATTACTAATTAAAGGAAGAGCAGACACTTTGATAGCTTAATAGCCTAACTTTATGGCAAGGTTGAGCTCCCAGTTCTGCACACATTGCTGCTTGTAAAGGCAGGCCAGGCTGCGCTGCAAGCCCCCAGGAACTGTGTGGTTCTCTCTTTTAGCCGTTGCCTGGGGACTGGGAACATCCCATGGAAGATGTTGGCTGCACCGTGTCCTACCAACGTGTTGGATCCAGAGCAGGGGCTTCGCTTGCACGGAAACTGAACCCACCACTGCACAAAAAAATATACCGGGTGTCCCGCAAAATGCAGAAGTGTTTGTGTGGAGCCTCCACGTAGGCACGTGGCGAAAAAGTAATTCAGAAGCGATTCTGAAGTGAAAAGGGTGCCATCACTTAAATATAATTAACAAAAATGAGTGTTGTGATCTATTAATTTACAGAGCAATTACAGAAAGACACCAACTCTTAATCCCGTCTTTAACCTCTCCCATTAGGAAATGCTGATGAGTGTTGAGTTCTTTAATGGGGACAGCAGTGCAGAAGAGTTCACTTCCTAGGCAATCTGTGACAGCCCAAAGGATGGAGATCTGGGGATCTTAGAGGTAAGACTAGGTTATGGATATTTCTAGGAGGAGATTTTTGTGCATTGCAGCTCCTGTTATCCTAAAATCTGCTTTCCCCTCACAAGTAAAACTACAATTCTTATTTGCCTTTACTCCCCCATCCTTGTTCTGTGTAAACTCCGTCCTGAATGCTTTGATGCTGTATCTTGCCATGCAAAAGAATTCAGAGCAACTCTTACAACTATCCAGCTAAATCAGAGAATGTGCTGCCAAGGGCTTTGTTTTGTATTATTAGTATTTTTTGAGCATTGACTGAAGAAATCAAGTTGCTGCACACTACTGCAAAACTAAAACCCTCTTCCTTTATCCAGAAGGAGTTCAAAATATTTTGCAGCATCCAAAATTGCACTGGTATAATGGTCTTTTACTGGAAAATGTTATTTCACTGCATAGAAATATCTAGCATTTTATTTCATTGTACGATAGGGCAGTGTACTGTAGGATCTGGATAGTGTAAGTCTTGGTCTGCCACTTTATAGGCTATTAGTGAATGTTGTTCAAGTTTTTCTGGACCATCTCTAGGGCAATCTAGCATTTTTCATTTCTCGCTGTTAACCAAAGTTTGCCAAATAAAACAAGGCTCAGTTATTGCTCACTGTAACCTGTACTTGAAGAGTGAATACACAGATGAGTGATGTATAAATAGTTTTCCAGAACGTATTCAGGCTTACAGCTGCGAAACAGCTGAAGTTAGGATGCAAAAAAAAAAAAAAGGGGGGGAAAAAATATGAGCATATACCTCAACCTGCCACAAGGTGCCACTATATTCTCTGAAGTGGAAACAGCAGACACAACACTTGCCTGTTAATGCTCCTTAAAATACATCATGGCCACAGTTTGCAGATAGCTTATTTTACGAAGTATCAGAAAAATAATAATTGGACCAAATATTGCATTTTGTGTTTGATACATATCTGAGCTGACAAAGTCTAATGTAAATAAAAACTCTTATTTCCAAGGCTGTAGAAGTGAGATCCAGGTTCCAGTCTCACTAGCGAGGACTAGTGAGTGGAGAGGTGGCAATCTCCTAGTGTGGACAAGCCCTTAGCTCTTAACCTACTACAAAGCAGTGCCTGTTTGTCAGCAATTTAGAGTACTCTGTGCACTTACTTTACTCTTTTAAGTCCACAGATACTTAGTGTCCCAACGGATAAAGTTATGCATGTTTTAGGTCCATATAATAAATAATATGATGGTCTGTATAATGGCAAATCCATTATTTTGATTTGAGACCATTTTCAAGGTAAGAGTGATAAATGGAAAGTGTGGCAACATATCACAATTTCTCTTAATTAAAGGGGAAAAAAAAAGAGCAGCTATATTAAATTTGACCAGGATGTACAGCAATAAATCCATTTGCATCCACAGATAAATTGCGTTACCTCCATTGCTCACAGCTTTCCCGAACAAAGAAGTGCCAAGGCTCAAAATTTTCCCTGCATCTATTCCAAGCAGAGGTGGCTGCAGTAACACTTTTACAAAGCCTGTTAATTTTATGTCGGCAAGCAGCTGTGTAGGCAGCACCGGGGCCATTCATCAATGTCCAGCTAACTGCACGGAGGTCTTCAGCTTGGTTATGCAGAAAGTATAAAAATGCTTTTAAGAGGTGCCTTACATTAAAAATCTCAGTTCCCCAGGTAAATTCATAAAGACACTGTATAAAAGCAGCAGTGTGGTACTACTGCTGGCTGATCAGAAACCCCAGCCAGGGGAAGGATGAGAGCTGGGCTGTTTCCTGGAAATTGCCATTTAAACATGTTTTGGGCCAGAACAATTATTTAGAAAGCATAGCAATGATTAGTTTAGGTTACAAGGAGGCCTCTTCCGTAGATCTCCATCTGGGTACTTTTCCTTTATGAATCGCCACAGTTTAACTTATGAACCGTGCCTTGAAGTTCACCATGTAAAACTATATTTAGCCACAT
This sequence comes from Tinamus guttatus, assembly GCF_000705375.1. The sequence goes on along the minus strand of NW_010576443.1, from coordinate 326,951 downwards.
ATATGTCAGTGAAGGTCTACATAAGCACTGTTCACCTGGTGTGTATCTGATTATAGGATAAGGGGTTATTTTCTGCAGAGTTCTAGATCTCTATCAAAAGTTGCCTTTTGTCTTTAAAAAAAAAAAAAAGACTGATGTTGGGTTGGATTCAATGTAGAACAAACTATTAAAACATAAGAAAAACCTGCATATAAGAGATTCCTGTAAAACCGGTCTTATATGTCCACAAGCTTGCTGAGTTAGAGTGGCCAACTGCATAATCTTTTATTTAATCATTTTTTCCTATGTGTTTCTATACTATGCATTGCTTTCTACTTATCTCTCCAATTCCTGCACGTCTCCTTTTTGCTTCTTCCCTCTTGGCCCAGACCGTGAGGCTCCCCTGTCCCTGCACACGGGCTGCCCCGTCACCGTCCTGGCCCCGGCCCCCGGCAGCCCCGCCGTGGTGGTGCCGCTCCGGTACGTGCTGGTCCTGCAGGGAAGGCAAGGGCCGTATCTCAACCGCAGTCACTCCGCTTTGTGGCCCTGTGTGTGTGTGTGTGTGTGTTCCCCAGGCTGCTGCAGGGAGGGGTGTTTTTCAGCAAGCAGCAGTGGAAAATCTGGGAGGAAAAAAGCAGTAACATCTTAAATTATGGTTTAAATTGTTAGATTGCCCAGGCAGAGCTGGAGGTGCAGTCTGGAGCTCTGCAGAGCTAGCTCAGGTGTTGACTTGGTCACGGCATTCACCAAATGCTGCTCCAAAGCCTGATTTGCGGCCAGAATGGGAGATTTCATTGCCTGCTGCAAGGAGTCCAGCCTAAGAAACTCCAGACATGGCTCTGCGTGTTTTCTGACACTCGGATATCAAGAGATCTTATTAACTCAGCAAAGATCCAGGTTGGGGCCAACACTCTGCAGACTGATAATCCTCCTCTGCTGGTAGAAAGTGCAGGTGCTGATGGACACTGGCCTTCCTCTTTAAAATCAGCTTTAAAATCAGCTTGACTCCTTCAAGCTTGTGCTGAGCTGGTGATAAAAAGCCCTGCTGACCACAGGCCAGGACCATGGGTGGCATACAATGCTTATTTGCAGCATGAATATTATCCCAAATCCCACCATTTTCAGGGATATCATCACTGCTACTACCCTAGAAATAGCAAGTGACCTGTACTCCAGGGTTTCTCTGATATTTCTGACGTCTGTCAGTCAAATATTAAGAAGTTTAGGACACAGTGTAAATAAAATATGAAGCAACTGCTGCTTATGATAATACTGATTCCCAAAATCACAATAGCCACAGTGAAATACTTAAGAAAATGAGTGGTGTACTTGCAAAATGTAAAAGCCTGTATTTTTGTTATGCTTGAAAATTGTACTTACGTTTTTTATTTTCATTGTCAGGAATTGAAGGAATTGCACCCAGGAATTGTTTTCAGGATGAATCCTTGCTGCACTTCTATCTTCGGGTGTTCACAGAGAATTCTGGAGAGAAGTGCACATAGTTCTGGAAAATACAAAGGATTACAGTAAAACAAGTTATAGAAGGTAGCTACAGCATATTACATATGAAATACATATATTTCATTTACCAGATTCCTTGTATTTTGTGCTCCAGTATCATACTGGATGGTGTCATCTGATCTTCCTTTGCAAATTACCATTTGTAGGACCAGAATAGATTTAATGATGATATCCTGCTAAAGATTCTCTTTATAAGGCAGTAGCACTCACTATTCAATTTTTGTTAGTGGTTTTTGGGCCATAAAGCAGCACTGTAGGATGCCAGGGCACTAGCAGGTACGCGGCAGTGACGCATTCGGTGCGTGTCAATCCCCAAAAAGGCTGAAGCCATGAAATATGGTTCCTCTCCCTAACTCTGCCAAGCCACAGGGTAACTGTAGCCAATTCCTCTTTTTTTTTTCAGGTTCTTCCACAGTTAAATGAGGACAAAACCACCTTTTTAGTCAAGCACTTGAAATATGCTGATGCAGTGCTACATGAGCATGCCACAGTTTTATTGCTATTAATAATAATGATTTGAGGTGGGGAAAAAAAAAGCTGATGAGAGGTCTCTATCTACTAACATCTTTACAAGGTTAAAATAGGCTTGTGCCCATAAATGTTTCTATTTTTCCCAGGTATAAAACTCTTTATTGTTCTTCCTACAAACCTTGCTTCCTGTGATACAACCATTCAGAGAACACACTGGGCCTGATTTCATGTGGCCAGTTATCTACAAAATGCTCCCGCCTGCTGGTTTGTCTCGTCTACCCCATCTGAGCTGGGTGCAAGCGAGGCAAGCGCAACATGATGGTCTAAGGCCGGTGTGGGGTGAGGTGAAGGCGGCTTCCTTCCACCCACAGCTTGGGAGCAGCCCTGACCCTCGCAAATCACCATTTACTCCCTTGCCGGCAGGCCTACGGTCACTAAATGCATCAGTTAACAAATTGCTTCATTCCGTGGTTTGGAAAAAAAAGCACCTTCGGTGTCAACCATCTTGAATCTTGCATTTCAGTGTCAGTCTTAAACTATGAACTTGGCTCCTTGACTGCTTTTGTGAGAGGTCAGCTCGCCAAAGCTCCTCCACTGCCGCCTTACCAGTCCTGTCTGCAAAGGAAAACTGCTGCCCTTCCCAAGATTGGGGTCACCAAGCGATATTCACCAGGTGACAAAATAGTGACCGCTGCTTCAACTTCAGCATAATTTTCCCCCATTAAAACAAACCCCGACAACTTGGAACTTTTTCCACCAACTTCTCCAAAACAGCTGTAGCACTCAAAAAACTGTCTGCTGCTCTCCAAATTCTTCTGCCATTTCAGCCTAAAAATAGCAGCCGTGCAATCAGCCCCGATTGTTGAGCAGCGTGAGGATGTGTGAGAAGAGGCCCTAAAAAGCTGTAATTAGCATGGGAGCTGGAGCACAGAATACTTATCGATTAATGGCACTGCACTACTGTTTCATAATAAAAATAATTCAGGAAATGTGCAAAGACAGAAATTACTTCAGGAAATGTAGTTTATGGGCTCATTATATCGTTATTTATATTTTTATTAAACATGTTTTATCGGGCAAAAAGATTTACTTATTTAAAATATTACTTAAATAGATATTTATTCAAGTCTTTTTTTTTTTTCTATCTGGGTCACTTGTTTCCTTTCCATCTGTTTTCAATATACCCAACAAGGTTTCAGATTTAAGAGAATCAAGCCTTTGGAAATATTAATAAGATATGAAATCACACTTATTTGAAACAAAGAAAAAAAAACACAGAATAGTAGGATTTTCCCTTTTTCTTTTCTGTTAGTGGCCCACAGACCTTTCCTTGCAGAATGCTGTATTTCCATATTAGCAACTTGCTGATGCAGTGAGACTTTGCTTTTCCTTTTGCAGTTGAATAATATTGATATCTTTTCTTTTATAATTTTTCTACCTAACCTAAAATTTATTGGATAAAGAAGTAGAAATGTATTGAGTTATATTTTTACGTGCTGAGTATATTTCTCATTTTTAAGTATACAAATGCATTTTGGTTGGTGTAACACAGTAAAGATTTCACCTTTTTACCAAATATAGTGGAGGTTCTGGTTTTTGGAAAGAAAAAAAAAAAGAAATTCCTTACTTAAAATATTTCTGGAAATGTCACAGTTGTAATCTAGTATATTAATCAGGAAATCATCTTTGATAGTGTGTAGAGCAGTCATATTGTGTCTATGACTATGTGCCTTCTTGTATAGGCAAAAAAAGAAAAAAAAAAAAAGAAAAGCCTAAACCCTATAGACATTGCTTTACTTTCATGTCTTTCCCCAATAAATTAGATTTTTTTGAGTTTAGGGTTTTTTTTTTGAGCAACAGGACTTTTTATACATAAAGATAGAATATGTAGCTTGAATAGTCCAATTCAAAGTGGTTTTAGCTGTTACAAAAATTCCTTACTCATTTTTTTGAAATGCTTCTTTTAACCAATTCTCTATTCACTTGCAAGTCCTCCCCAGGAAATCAGTTAATTATGATCTCCAGGACTGCAATTAACTATTCGACAGAGACCTAATTTTAAATGAAGCTTGTGAGAAAGAACTTCCTTCCTGAAATACTCATTTTCAGGTGGCAGGAGCACAGCATATTTTGGACATATAAATCCAGTGCACCAGCACCAGTCTGATGGAAAGCTTATGCTGATAATGAATGTGAGTATTTATGGGTGTTAATCATTTTTGGTCCTTAATTGAGTATTTACTTGAGAAAGCTAATCAACTTTTACACTTTTATTTAAGGTCATGTTGCTGACTCCACGCACAAGTGTGCTGAGCATTCCTTCTGCATCGCGAACTCCCCATGTCACTGGGATAGGTGCCCTGACTGCAAAGTGTCACTGCAAGAAAAGCGTCTTTTGAATGTTAGCTGAGTTGAAACAGGTAATTTTTTATGTTCTAAATATGGCAGAGGGAGAAAACAGAGCTCCTGTGCGCTTCAAGATAAAGTAATGAGAAACTCCTACCGTGATCACAGGATGGTCTATCATGTATCTGGCCTTTTGTCTTTTCCTTGGATATAATATGTACCGTCCATTAGAAACAGGACATTCTAATAGATCCGTCATTCAGCCCCTGGAAATGGTGTATTTAATGTTCCTAGTAGATTTTGTTTGGGGCTTTCACAGGAACTGCAAGAATGCAAGAAACTTGCTCTCTCGTTGGGTTCCTTCATGACACAGTAGGTAAATTCAGTGACAGAGACCCATACTTAGGTGTGACTGAACGTGTCTTCTTGACAGCTTGTGAGTTGCTGTTTAAGCAACTTCCAAACACTTTCCTTCCGAAGGGAGGCTCTACAAAATTCACAAAATTTTGTAGGTTAGGAAACAATAATCTAGTAGATACAGGAGTGTATCTACCGAGTGTAAGTGGCTGCACGGTCTGCCTACTTTCCTCAGGCAAAAACTAGAGTATTGTGGTATACACTTGACAGCTGAGAGTGTATCAGTACAAAGCTGTTATCTTTGGTATAAAATACATGCAGTGAAATCTAATTGCTTGTCCTTTATATTTGCTGAGTGAGGAAAAGAGACATCTAATAAACACTCAGCTGTGCTCAAACTTCATCAAAGATAGACAATGCTCTCGTCCCTGAGACGGTTTGGCCTTGGCAAACAAGGAGCAAGTAGGTTGAGAGGACATACAAGGTTATGAGAATAGGAGAAGCGGTAGCTTGAAGAAATATGTTTTAGTCAAATATGAAGGAAGAAAGAGCTGGCATTGAGAGTAGTAAAGTGTTCCAGCTGGCAGCTATTAAAACACTTGGGTATCACGTTAGAATCAGTATGAATTTAGATTTACAATTTGAGAGAAGTCATGAAAGACTCATGAAAAAGAATCAGATGGCACAACTGGGAAGTCCATCAGTAATAACTAGGGAAAAAAAGTGTAAGTACAAAAAGGATCTTTCATGGGGCAGATCATTTAAACACTCAGGTAAAAGATGTATATGCATGAAGACAGATGATATGACTGCATAGCTGGAATAGATTGCATAGAGGGGAATGGCAGGTTTTTAGTCTGGCAGGGAAAAGAAGAGGAGTGAGGCAGGAAAATGGTAACAGTAACTTGATGCCTCACACTGACCTGGATGCCGACAGTAAGTCCTGGACTGCACTGGCAAATGGCAAAAACATAAACCCACATAATTTCAGTATATAAACTTCATCACCCAGAAGACAGTTAGGAAGCACAGAACTTTGCCACATACAAGTTGTCCCTCCAAATTCAAATGGAATTACTCAAGTGAATAAAACCAGCGATATGCATGAGTCTGCACAATGTAGCCTGGATACCAGAGCAGAAAAAAACGGACTAACTCTTTGTTAGAAGCCTGAAAAAATGTTTTGCAAGCTGTTTTCATATTCAGCCTCAGAATGACAGGGTCCATTTTTAACTAGAGCCTGTCTTTCTCCAAAATGCTTGCTCCCAACTAATGTGGCCGAGTATTCATCCCAAGCCAGATGCCGTTTGGCTTGGGTTTTGGTTGGTTGCGTTTCTTTGTTTTTCTTTTGCTCAGGAGAAGACGTTTTTGTTGCTTTACGCCTCTTCAAGCGTGGAAAAGGGAAGGAGCCAAAGGAGGGCCCTGTGGCGACTCCACCGTGTCGGAAAGGAGGAGAGGGGATGTGTGCGGGCCCCGGCGGCCACCCGCGCCGCGGGCTCTCCCGCCCGCTCCTCCCGCTGCTTTGCTGAGGGTGTTTTGCCCCTTTGGATGACAGGAGTCACTCAGACTGTGGTAGGAAAATGGCTCCTATGCTTTCCATGCCGCGGGGCGCACGCATACGAGCTACACCACGATCTTCCGTGCCAGGCCCGGAGCCGCTTCTTCCTCGGTGCAGGCCGCAGTGCGGCCAGGGCCTCTCTGGACACTCGTGCACCCTTTTAGCTGTGGGATTTGTGCTGGTAGCACATTGAGGAGGGAAGGAACAAGGTAAGAACAAGCCGGCCGCGCGCTCTGCTCAGACCCGGCCGTGTGTGGTGGCCAAGGACAAGGTGACGCAGGCGGCGGATGCTGTTTGGAGCCGTCATATTCTCTGTCCGGTGGGGAATAACCAAGGTCCTGCGAGCAATTGCTGTCACCAGGAGAAGAGCCAGCAGGCCACAGCAGTTGCTTAGCATTGTCATTAGTCCTGTTTTCTCCAGGAACATAAAAAATTTTGCTCCTGGCCCAAGCACAGCCTGGAACGAACTTTTTTTTTGGTGGGAAGGAGGAGAAAGGAGAGCTACTGTTTGTTTTTGCAACCCGTTCCAAGCCCTTTTAAGTCAGCATTTAGCCCAAAGATGCCTCTCCATGAGCTTTTCTGAGCGCCACAATCACAGCACTTGCTTGGACTTGTGTCCTTGGCTTTCTGTTCGTTTGCCTTAGCTTCTATGGGGTGGGTTTGGATTTTTTTTTTCCCCTCTATGTTTTTCCTTTACAGCTACATAAAGCTTCCCAAAACAACCGGGAATGAAACTTCCCCACCCACATGAGCCTCTCTTTTCCATGTTGACATGTTTTTTTTCTTTGGGGTGGAGGCTATTACATTTTGCTCCTTAAAAAAAAAAAAAAAAAAAAAAAAAAGGTAATTTTTAGTGTAATTGTTTTTTTCAAGTTATAAATGAAGGCCAATAGGTACACCTAGCAATGCAAAGCAAGTGGTCTGTGCTAGATGAGTTATATGGGCACCTTCAGTTATCACATATAATATACCCAGGTGCAATGGCAATAGGTGCTGCAACATATTTCACACAAGGGCATTGAGTATGACTGGGAGTCTGGTCTAGAGCTTCAGCACAAAACTTTCCCTGGTCTCTCTTAATTGCCTCCTGCTGGGAATTAAAAAAAAAGAAAACAAAACCTAAAACAAACCCACACATCTTTCATAAAAAGAACTCTGAGATCATTAGCTAACATTTGGAAGTCCCTCAAATTAACATGCATGAAGGACGGTGGCCAAACTCCCACTGGCTCCCATAAAAGCAGTAATCAGTCCTTTAAGCAAAATTCTCTACAAAATAACACCCAAAAGCCCCTGCAGAAGGGATTGCCAATCTCACCATCTGACTAGATTAAAAACAGCAGTACCAATGTGATAATTGACAAGAGAAGCTTCCCTGACAAGGAATGAATCAGTGTTTATTTTTAGCATTTTCCCCCTCCCAATGCTTTATTTAAACAAAAGATTAAGTAATTATTTCCGTCGTTATATTGTCCTCAGGAGAAACAGAAGGTGGCAGATTTCCTTGCCTATCTGCTCCCTTGCTGCAGACTGTGAGTGCTTCTGATCTTGGGTCTGGCTCCTCTCCGAGGCCTCCAGAGGTCTGAACCCACACTACTGTGCCTGCCACCCTGTCAATTTCTAAGTCGGACAGAGCAACCTCTAAAGAGGTTTCTCTTGGCTTTACCTCTCAGTTTAGAAACTCTTGCTAGCAATATTTTCAATTCTTAAATAGTTGACACCGAAAAGGCCTCAGAAAACATAACCTGTGGTTTCCACTATGTCCAACCTTTGCTCTGAAGGTTCACTTAACATAGAAATAGGTCAGAATGCTGCCACCACAGCCCTTTTGCAGGGACAGAGTATTCCAAAAAGCTACAGTCTGTCTACACAAGTACCTGTGTTTCCCTTCTCCAGAAGAAGGCAACTTACCTGGGAAATACCCATTTGTATCCTTTTACGGGACAAGGGTAAAGAAACCCTTCTCAATCCTAGTGACACCAAATAATATCTGTGTTTCTGGTAACAAGCTTTTGGATTTCTGCTTTGCTTTGAAGTGTGAGACTTCATTCCTTAAATTCTGAGTGAATTGTGGGTTGCTTTATGAGTTTCATTAGCAAAAAGGAATTAGACTTCTTTGGTAATGATGTGGCCATATAGTTTGGCTTTGTCCATTGCAGAGCTAGTATAAACAACTGGCAGTTTGTTTCATTTTGCTGTGTATCTATAGTAAGAGAATTGCTATGAAATATATAATGAGCTGATTTATTGCTATCTCTATGTCACAGTCTTTTACCATATTAAATTCTTAGCTCAAGTTGTGTGATTTTAGATTTAGTCATATTTTCAGTATTCAAGTAATCTTCAGTGGAAAATGTTTGTGTTGAATTTCTTTTCCTCAATCCTTAATGTTTCGGACAACTTGGATTATGAGTGCTAGGTCTACATTGCTTTCTAGGTGATTTTTTTTTTTTGGTGTCACTTTTGTGCATACCTGATCATACCAGAACAGAGTAAAATGGGCTTGGAAGTAGAATAGAATAGCAATAATGGAAAACTGGCAATCCCTTCATAGCTTGCCCATGGGTCTTTGCATTGTTGTATTGCTTATAGGAAGAAGATGAGACTTTGCCATCCGATCTCAGGTATTAGTGCAAGAGATGCTTCAAATTGGATTTATATCTAGAAATAAAAGTACCCTTTCTCCATTTTTTTCATCTACTGAGGGGCGTCTATGTCCATCCACTTCAGGAACAGCAGCTCTTTGGGCTGAGCTCTCCATCTTGCAAGTGGTGGAGGGGAGGCCACAGAACCCCAGGTAATTGAATTCCTGTTTAGAAGTAAGATGAATGTGGGACACTAATAGGAACATTGCACAAAGTGACTTAATCTGTCGACAATCAGGCCAAACAAATCCATGAATCATTCATAGCCATTCATATGCATCTACGTTGCAAAGTTAACTATAAAGGGAACTATTACAGATTTGGGGTTAGGTTGTGAGGCAGGTGATAAGGCAGAGCAGTAAAAAAAAAAAAAAAGCCTCTCTATATATTTTTTTCCCCAGTGTTATTGGTTTGGATTTATTTTATTGGCTACAGGACAGGTATAAAAATAAAAGGTATGAGGTGATGGCAGTATCTGAATTCCTAAGTCTAGAACTGAGGTGGTGAAAACCCCGGTGAGCTGGTGTCCGGCCGTGGGTCATGCTCCGTTTGGAAAGTTGCTGTGCGCTTTTGCATAAGCTCCTGGGGCAGCGAGCGTCTTCTCCAGTGCCCGGCACAGCTGCCGTTCCGCAGGGCTGGTCGCCTCCTACCCGGGAGCTTGAAATCCCGTGTTCCTCCCTGCAGGTTCCCGGAGCGCCTTCGTTCAGGAGGTGGCCCTTGGTCATCTCTAACGTACACCAGCGGCGCTGAGCCCGCGCCAATGCGGCTACGCCTGCTCCTTCGGAAAGGGCCTTTCTGTGACACACTGCGGAGGCCAGAGCATTTACCTGGGAAGTGGAAGGTCTGAGCTTGGAGCTGTTCCTTGCAGATCAGAGGTGTTTATAGCCATGCTGATGGATAGGCATGTGCATAAGTATCCACTGCAAACCAGCCTCACAGGACGTGTCTCCAGTGGGTGATGATGATGCTCAGAACAAAAATGCCCAAATCAGCACTGGCATCGTTCTCCCCAAACCGCGTTACGCTGCCCTACGGCATCAGAGAGGGATGATGCTGAGGCAGAGCTCTTAGCCCCAAAGCACGCGTCGGCGCGGTGACACCGCTGTCGTGTCCTGCCTTGAGCACACTGCTGCTTTCAAGCAAGCAACGACCTCATCTGTACCGTTTCAGTATGACTGAGATGTGATTTTAAAAGAGGGTGTTAATCTTAATGAGCCCTACTCATCCCAACCTGGCAATAACTGCTCTGCAGAGCTGGCATTTGCAGGTGTCGGATTAGCAGGTATAGACAGTTGTCAGCCTGCTCCTGGGGGACTTCTCCCACAAATACACGTTTAGAAATAACCACTGGATGGCACTCTTGTGCCATAGAGTATATAGCTTTCTTTGATTTTATTTGGCTGCAAATACATATTTTAAAGACAAAGAATCAAGTTCAACTCCTTATACCATAATAAATTTGGAGTGGCTTCACATAAGGCATTTGGTTTAATTTAGAGTTGCACCGGTATAGCAGAGAGAAGAATATGAACCAGATGTTGAGAAGCAAAATTTTGGCTATTAATTCTGTCAATAATCTTTTGAACAGTTTATGAAACTTAAATGCAAGGAACATGCATTGAACCGAAGACCAAGAGTACCCAGCTCCAGTTCTCCCATGTCATTGCAGACTGGTAAATTCTAATAATTCATTTGTATATATTTATGTGCCAATGTTATTACCCTTAAGGCTGATATGTTATGCAGTATATTCTATAAAGATACAAGACAATTCTTTTATGAGTGGCTATAAAACAAGAAGCTATTTTCATTCCAAAAGTCAACATTTGACATTTTTGTTTTAAACTTTGCAGTCTATGTATTTAGAATGTTAGGAAACTGTTTCATTCACTTCCAATCCCAAATGTTATATTTTAATTTTGAAATACTTCAAAAAGTGACTCAAATATTTTCACACAAAATAATGTTTTTGCAATAGTCAATATTTTTTCCCAAAGCATTTGGTACTTGATGGAAAGTGAATTCTGGACCAAATTTACTTTAAAAAGTTCTGATTCCCTCAGATAAAATAGAATCCTATCCATAGTAATTCTTTAACAGATATAATGTAATTGACTTAATGTATTCCACATGTGTTATGTATCAATGCAGGCTATGAAAAAAAATCAGGAAATTTCTGTAAATATTAGGGAAATAGCATCCCAAGGATTGTGCTTCTGCTTCTTCTCTGTTGTTCAGATGGTGACATTGCTCTCCACTGTGGGTTCCCTCAAGCCGAAATCTCTATTATCAGAAAAGTCAAATTCTTTCAGCAGTCTCACCTTCCCCACTTGAATTTCCCCAAAAGAGTCAATAATCAGTTTAAGCTGAACCATTTTCTCTTTGGGGGCTGGTAGCCTCTCTCTGATTCCAGCCAGGGAAGGAAGTGCCTGGGGCATCTCATCACAGCCAGTTCTTGTGTTTTACTTGGCATAACTGGAAGAGGATGTAAATCTGGGCATAAGTTTATTCCTGGGAAATACACAGTGTTTTACTTGGCATAACTGGAAGAGGAAATCATGTAAATCTGGGCATAAATTTATTCCTGGGAAATACACACTTCCAAGGTCTTAGGATCTCTAATTTGCATTTTTAGTTATCATTTGTATGCTGTCACTTCTGTGTTTGCAGCTTGAGAATAATATTGTTCTATTTCTGTGATCCTTGACCAATTTGGCGCATGTGGCCGAAAGCATAATTTGGATGCTCTGGGATAGTCCTTTAGAGCTGCCATAACACAGGAAACTCTCATATTCTCCACTGGAGCTTCCAGGTGCTGGTAGGATGGTCTGTGGCCCCCTGTACAGAACCTGTGCTTCCTCCACTCACTTTTATGTACTGCCCCCATTTACAGAATTAACTTCTTCTTTTAAAAAATCTGTTTTATGACAATACTGCAGGGCTATGATCTTATTTAGGGCTTCTTTGAAGTAGCTACTGTGCATGGAGGTCATGACAAGACAGACTTTCATGGAAAGCTTGCAACCAAAGGAGAACAAGTGGAGAACTGAGATCCAGAGAAATCCAGTGATTTCTGCCTTGTGGAGAGTTAGTCTCTGTCATGCGGTCACTGATGGGTGTAGGCACCATCAGCCACAGGAATGCTAAAGCTGGAGAAGTTCATTTGGGAGAAAAAAAAAGGCAAAAGAAAACAAAGACTTGCAAGAAATTTCCACTTTCACATTCTTTGAATATGTTGAAAATACATAAACTCTCGGCATCTGCATTTTAAAGTGTTGTTTCAAACTGGAATAACATCTGTTCAATGTAGCCACGAAGCATCTGGCTTTCCGCTCGCGGAAGCAGGAGCACAGGCAGCCCTTTTCCTGCCAGCTTTGCAATAGAGTGAAATCAATTCAGCAGGTCATTCTGTTCCCTCCGTTTCTTAGTTCTTAGTTTCCTATGAAAAAAATGGCCAACAACGAGAGCAAACAGAAGTAGAATGAAGATGCTGTGTAATGTACATGTTAGTCCAAGAAAAAGAAAAGCTTCGGTTTAAGTCAGGTAAGTGGTAAGAGCAAAGGGATTAAACACTGGGAAGAGCATCAGGGAGCGTACGGAGCTGTAAGATTTGCTAGCCCGGTATTACTTTATCTTCCATCAGTTGGAATAGCCGTGTGATACAAACTGAGCTCAAAGGAAAATCCTGAATGCCCCATCGGTTTGGCAACCCCTCCTTGCAGTAGAGTCAAGCAGATGACAGTGGGGGGGAACGAGCAGAGGAGTTAAAAGACCCTGAGTACAGAATGATACCAATATAAGAAGCAGCACTGGTATTAAAACAGATATCTGAAAATAATCTAGGCTTAAAGCTCAGTACCTTTTGCTTTTACATTCTCCATGTAAAAGCAGCTCCCTAGCACAGACTCGTTTACTCGGCAAGGCATTTTGTTTCCTCCAGAGCAGAAAAGGGGCTGTTTTTGATGTTGCTTTCCCCATCCCCAGTGTAAGTCCTGCATCTCTCTTGGTATCATGTCTAGTCTACACTGGCCACCATTCATGGTGCGATACTGCAGGGGCTGCTGCCCAGCTAGTCTGTTCTTATTATTATCTCAAATTGCATGTTGATACAGCCCTCCCATGCCCCCAGCAAGGCTGCAGTCAAGCCTATGCTTTAATTAAATACGACAAACTGTCTGTCAATACGGTGCCTATTTCACTTCATGAATAGTAATCGAACAGTGTAAGAACATGTGTACATCAAAAAGGCTGTTGTCAGGGCCTAGTGGTGAATGGAGGGACCTACTTGGTGGACTGTGAGTTTTGTAGCCTATTTTGCTCAATGCCCTCGTCATCAGCTCTCTTTAGAGTCACATGATTTTTGTATTTGATGTATATATGCTTTGTCCAAACGCAGTTTGGTTAATTATTCGTGGTTGGCACCTCAGTGCGTGAAATTGCAGGGATCTATAGAATCGCAGTGAGTCTTTATTTAATGATCAGTATTTATTACAGAAAAAAAAAGCCCTATGGATTGCCAACAGAAATACATTTCTATACAACTTCAGTTCCAACTTGGTCTTGCTGATTAATTATGTATTTTATTATATCTGGAGCTTTATGTAGGAACCAGGGACATCTAGTGGTTCAATAGCATATAGCAAATTAAGGTGTCAAGCACAAAAAGGTAACATTGCTGTGCAAAGTAGACATTTCAGCAAAAATTAAACTAGTGAAAGGCTTTTCCCAGTGGTTGAAGTGTAGTTTCAATGCAGAAAATGACATTAGTTGAGACTAAAGGACCAACCTCTTCCTAACTTTAAGTTTATGTCTCTTATCTTGAGCAGAAGTGACAAGAATTTGACGCTTATGCAGATTAGAAAGGTTTTGCTACCTGCTTTTAGATGGGTATAATAGTCTCATTTCATTCACTGGGAGAAGCTGAAGTGCTGGATGGATGGATGGATGAAAAACAGACAGATCACAGAACATGTTGCTTAGAAGCAAATGTATTTTTGTGCGTGGTAATTCAGGGTGTGATTAATTAGACCAGGTATTTGCTGAAAACTTGCAATGACTAAGAATAACTGCAAACAGCAGTTAAATGGAGAATTTTCCTTACCCTGTAATAATTTTCCTATTTTAATATTTAAATAAGGTATTTCTTTAACAAGTAACCTGCTCTGAGTCATGTTTTTCTCTCTTTCCTTCCTTCCAATCCTAACCAGTAACTTTTTGGCACCCCAATAGCTTTTTTGTAACAAAAATGGTGAGGTGCACATTGTAGAAGCAAGAATATCTGCATCAAATTATAAGCTCTTCTCTATGGCAAGTCTGTATTTGCAATAGGTTTTCCCTTTTGCCTTCTTGTATTCAGTACTGAAAGTCTGAGCTTGACTGGCAGTCTCTTGTGCTGCTTAGTCTAGGGATAGTTCTTGACATCTCCTGGAATAACTAGAATAATCAAATGGAGGGATGTTACTTTTCTACCTTTGAGTTTTAGGTCTGTATCCAAAGTTGAGGTTCATGTGGAACTGTCAGCCTATGTACTGGCTTTTAAATTAATAGAAGAACAGTAATCTAAGCACAGCTGAGGTGGTCTTAGGTGTTTGGGATCCAAAAGTTGGGTCCAGTCGTTCAGGCAGATGTTGTGTGGAGTTGAACTTCCCAAATTTAGTGTTTCATCACAGCACACTGAAAGCAGGGATTTCATAAACTCCATGGTGTTAATGAGTAGTGACCATACTGAGTATGTGATAGTCCCTCGGCTGCTGAGATCAATGAGGGATTTCCTTTAGGCAGCAGTCTTTATGTTTGCAACAGATTCCACAGGTTTGCAACTCCTGAAGTCCTAGGTGCACTAGGAGGGGCACAAAGTTAAAGTGTTGAAGTCTCATTTGTCTCCAGATTTATTTCAACAAGATTTTGTCACAGAGAGAAGTTCTGCTGAAGAGAGTTTCCAGAGAGACCTTTCTCTCTGGGCCTCTTAAAATGCTGTATTTAGGAGCTGATCACAGGCACTCCAAAACACTAATGCTGACAGCATTCAAACTGCATTTACCAATCACTAATGGAAAATGAAGTGAGTTTGTTTTAGCTGGCAAATAATCAGGTATTTCTATTGCAGAGACTTCGGGAAAGAACAGCAAAGCCAAGTCAGAGCTGACCATAGGAATTAGCTACCACAGATGTGGTTACTTAACAGAACAAAGAAAAAGAAGGAAAATGGGTCTTTATTGAATGGGAAGGTAACAACCTCTGATTTCTTTCTGACTAATGTTTGCTACTGACTACCGTGTTACCACTTTTCTGGGTGTTTAAGGTGACACAAATTGCACATAGAGTTACATGAGATTTACACTGGACCATTTTCTGTCTGAAAAGATCTAGCAACATTTAGCACTCCTGTATTGACCCAGCATTAGGGGAAGAGAGAGTGTGTTGGGGACAGGCTGGGGCACATCTTGCACAGACCTTTAGTGGAAAGTGTAAACAGGAGAGCTGGGATTCAGCACTTGACATCATTAGGCCTAAGGTCTCTTGCAGAGCTGGAAATCAGCCTGGGCCTCCTCTGCTCTTACTTCTGTTGATGTTGGATTGCCAACAGCAAACAGCTATGACTATTAAGTGCAGGCTTCCACCCTCCCACTGCCCTAATACTGTGACTTATGGAGTCATGGAGTATTTACCCTTCCTCTACATATTTACTAACTAGTATAGGCAGACACAAATTTCCAATGACTAATACTCCTCTGGCAAGGTGAGTCATCATAAAGAAAAGGTTGTTTCGGCTTGTTCCCGGGATCATGCTGGTTCATAATCCAGTCAGAACTCCAAAAACACCAGGCCAGGAGCATCCACACCTACAACACTCCATAGAAACAGAGGGAAACTTGGAAACATATTTGTAGCTGCAGGGAAAGATCATCTTCCCTGCAAGCTATTTGAGAGACGATGGCAAGCATCTTGGTATGAATTTAGCCTTTTTCGGTCTGTTTCCCACCTCTCCAAAAGGTATATTTTTTCCTACTTCCCAAGGTTATTGTGAGAATTATTCAGTCAACATGTTTACATCACTAAGTGCGATTTCTGAAATATTTTTCTATTCCATTCTAAACCACCCAGCTTCACCCAGACCACTTGAGTTCCTTGCCTAGGAATACAAATTAATCTCACCCTTGTTTAAGTGTTTATTCCTCTTTGCAGATACCCATATGCTGCTTTGTGCTACTGCAAAAAAGCCATTGATATTGTTGCTTTAGGACACCTAAAAGCATTTTAACAGCCACACTATTTTTTTTTCAGTGGTGATATAATCACCAAAGGAAAAGTATTTCTTTTCCAGTTTATTTTTTTTCCAGTTAGTGTTGGTGAATGAATTATACCTTCCAGTGCTCGCTACTAAAATTTCTAATTGCTGTGACTCTTTGGTGTTATAATCCTAGCACATGTTTATGAAGTACGTTTCAGTCCAGAGATCATAGACAGTTAACTGATGTAACTCACATCTTTATATATATCTTTTCTCTGGAAAAGAACACAATTCTTTTCCAATTACAAACCAAAAATTTTTGACTTATGTAGTACTTAAATATAAGTATATTAAAAATATATTTATAGTATATTTTGATTATAAACCAAAATATTTGAAGTGTTTTACATGTGACATGCACTAGCCAAATGAAATCACACAAGGAACCTAAGAAAGGAAAATGCTCTGCAGGTTCCTGTAATCAAGTTCATGCCAGCTCTGACAACACTGCCAAGGTATTTTTAGCTATGGCCCACAGTTGAAGATTTATTTAGGGATGAGAGAGGTTCCTAAATCTGGAGGTGGTGGCCATTTTAATTATGACCCTGCTGCCTTCTGATCATCCAAGTTATCCTCCCACACACAACCTTCCTTGGCCTGGAAACATCCCTTTCTTTTTCCCTCTCCTGCCACGATCCCTTTTGTGCCTATTCACCTACTGCCCTCTCCTGCTGCCCTCAGTAGTGCTGCAATCTCAGTTTTTCTTCATTTCTACCTATTGTGGTTCCCTCCAACTTCTTTCCCAAGCATCCAACTACTTGCCCATCCAATGCTGACTACCAGATACCATATGTTAACACAGGGGAACCTCCACAGTCTTGTATGTTTACAGAGGAAGGCGAGTTATCCCTTGTTTGGACTGGCATCAAAATGCTGAGTTCTAGGAAGCATCACCTCACATTTTTATCCCTATAAAAATAATAATGCTGCAAAACATTAAATTTGCTCAGTTTATATGGCAACAAGGTCTCAATACAAGTCTCATGGTAAAGGTGCAGTATGTTGTAATGAATATTGTTAGCATTTTTGATAAAACTGTTACACTGAAGTCCAGATATAATTCAAGAAGCAGCAGCAGCTCAATTTAGGAATCCAGCAGGTTCACAGCTGACACCCAGTTCTGCTTATTATGCTGCATTACTAACGGTAGAGTCAAGTGGCTGAGTAAAACGATTATTCCTTTCTATTTAGCATTTATGGGAAGGTATTTGGAAAACTGTGTCCAGTCTGGTGCTCCTCAGTAAAAGGGAGACTCCGAGAAATTGGAGCAAGTCCCGTGGAAAGTCTCCAAGATGGTTTTGGGTGTCTGAAATAGCCTGAGGAGCAGAGACCTGTTGTTGATCAGCCTGAAGTAGAGGCCTGTGATTCCTGCTTCCTGCTGCTAAATGTACAGTTAAAGAGAAGATGGAGCCAGACAGTTCTTGGAGTTGCACAGTGAAAGGCTGAAAAGCAAAGCACACACTGGCACCAGGAGCAATTGAAGGTAAATATAAGGAAAAGATTCATTTGCAATGAGGGTGGCCAAAGCCTTGAATAGGATGCACAGTGAGTTTGGGGGATTTCCACCCTTGAAGATATGCAGGCTGGACAAGGTCGTAGGCAAACTGGCCTCACATTGAAATTAGCCCTGTCTTGAGTGGAGATTGGACCAGATGATCTTTAGAGGTTCCTTCTAGCCAAAATTATTTTGTGATTCAGTAATTTCAATCATGTCTAGAAGGTAAATAGGGAGAGGAGGAAACATGCAAGAAAAATAATCTAATTTACGCTATATTTGCCCAATCTAAATTTGCCCCACTAGCCTTTACTACCAAGAGCAATTGAAGATTGTTCATCTTCAAAACCAGATTACAAACAGAGAAGCCCCTTGAATCTTTATGAACAAAATCATTGTGTGTTCCAGTTTATGTTATTGCTAATGCTTTTCAACGGTTTATTTAGAAGATGCATCACCATTAGCTAAACAGGCGTTGATAATACCAGCATTTGTTTAATAACTATTGAGCATACAATATTGTTCTTCCAATAAAACAAGTTCCTGAAATTGAAATTCCATTAGCAAAAAAGCACAAATAGAACGAGACCTCGCACCAAAATATTGCTGCTCAAACAATAGGGCTGGAAGAGCAACACCCGCCTGCACAGCTCAGTGGAAAAGGCTGGTCTGACAAGTAGGGAAACATGCCAAGCCCTACCAGTGGTCTGTTCTAATAGGATAAGATTCCCCCAAATCGAAGCAATTAAAACCAATACAAGGAGCCTGAAAATGATAGTAAACTGCAGTATGTTGCTCTCTGCTGAACTCATGGGTGGCTTAATGCTGAATCTGGGATGAATTGCATAAAAAAGGATTTTTTTACATAAAAAAGAGATTAGGAATGCAAGCACAATGCAATAACAGAATTCCAAACACAACATAAAAATGTTCTGTGCTTGAAGGCTGTACTAAATTTCCCCCTGAGAGTGTATTATGAGATCATAACAAAAACAAAAATATCCTCACAACTTGAGAGAAAAACGAGTGACTTATTAGACCTATTGATAAAGCTGGAAAGCACAGAGAAGCTTCCAGGCATGCAGGTGCCTCTGGATCTGGAATAGAAACAGCAGTCTTCAAAGGTTAAGAACAACTGTGCTGAGT
Source organism: Tinamus guttatus (assembly GCF_000705375.1). The sequence goes on along the minus strand of NW_010576443.1, from coordinate 308,142 downwards.
TAGAACACCTGCTTTGCTTGAATTATTTTTTTTCTTTCTTTTTTTAAAAGCTATAAATGATGATCTGGGAAATAGGTTTAAACAGCAATGTAAATGGATTCTTTTTTTTCCTAAAGTAGGGATGCAAGGAGAAAAGGGTCTATGGAGTGGAACTTACCTTGCACCCACAACACATGGATTTTCAGAGATATTTACAAGCCTATTTATTTACCTTGCTTTAGAAAATCTTGACCAAATCACCTGGCTGCTTTGGGAGGTTTTACTTGCACTGTGCAAAGCAGTAAACAAGTCAGGGAAATGCAAACAAATGGCTACGCACAGGTCCCTGTGATCAAACCCAACAGTGGCTATGGAGGGTCAAGGATGCCATGGCCTTAAAATTTGCCTGAATCGCTCTGGTTGCAAAGCCAAGGCTTAAGATGAGACATGAGCACAGTCAACAAGCTGTGACGCAGAGCAGTAAAGCATGCTCTGAGGTTGCTCAGCTGTAATGCATCTTTTAGGCTAGTTCTGCTACTAAATGAGATGTTGTCTAAGTTTGTCATTTGTATTTATTGCAACTTTTTATTAAAGAGGGCAGGGAGAGGGAAGCAGAAAAGTAATTTCCTGATGTTAGCCACACAGGAATTTTTGAAGCTGTAACTTTTTCAACCATCCCCAGCAGTTTCCTTGTTTTCAGAGCGAGCCCATGATATCATATCCTGAGCCCTTCCCTTTTCTTGCAGCTTGCCCAGGCACTAGGAGGAGTCCGGCCACGGTCGCCGTGTGGGCTGGTGCGGAGCAGCGCTGCGGAGCTGCCTCTGCCCCGCCGCCCGCCTGGGCCCCGCTGCGGAGCACGAGCGGCACCAGGAGCTGCTGAGCACGGTGAGTACCAGCACAACAAGCAGCGAGCCCAGCTGGCCCTCTGCACCACGGCCGGGTCACGTATGTGCGTGCGTGTTCGCGTATGTGCGCGGTGAAGGACGCAGGGATGAGCGAAAGGAGAACACGCTTTTATTTTCCATCGCTGAAGCAAGTTGTTTCCTGGCCCTGCTGGGGTGAGCAAATGGGATGGCAGCGGAGGAGGCGACTCCCGGGGTGCCAAGATGGGGCTGTGGGCAGGAAAGGAGCAAGGTGCATTTATGCTGGGAGGCAAAATAGCATTTGCTGTGGACAGACAGGAAAAAACAACTGCTAAATGTACACGTAAGCAGCCCTGAGTGAGCACGTGGCCGCGCATTAACACTATATGACAGGGATCTCTTCTCTCTTCTTAATCATGTTTGACTTAATGAATGCAGTAGTGCTAGCTAGTAATAAACAAAATAAAAGAGAATAAAAGAACTAGTTTCCTGTAGTAATCACTGCTCAACCCTAAAGCATAAAGGCTGAGTAAACATATTAACCATGAGTCATGGGTTCTTCTTAGAATAACTATATAATCTTGTTGTTGTTAATTCTGCACTTTTCCATCTCGCTATTTTAGTTTTGTAACACAGAATGAAAGAAAGTAACTGTAAAGTCTCTGCCGTTCTTAATGGAGGGTCTAGGTTTTGTCTTAGATATCCCTGCAATGCTAGCTGAGGAGAAACTGGTTACAGGAACTGCGTATTTGTAGTATGTAAATAATCTACAGAATAATGCTTTAGAATACACAGAGTAAAGAATGCTATAATTAAATAATCCACCTGCATGTCTATTTAGCAAATGATATTGTAGAAGTTAGTTATTAACACAGAAAATAGAAGGGACAGAACCCCTGGGTTTTTCCTGCGGATGCTTCCCTTGTAGAGCAACCAACACCAACTTCGCTGGTTTGCAACTGGTTTGTGAAACAAAGCAGGGATCGATCGTACTTTCCATAAAGGCCTTGTTGTGTTTTGGGTGGGACCAACAGGAAGCACTAGTGATAACTTTGTGGATAAATAAGATAACAGTAGCTAGCTTGAGATAAGTGTAAACAGTTTCTTTCCCTAAACAGTCTTTGGTGATGCAAACGTCTCAAGTATGTCATTGATCACACTGCTCCATCCGTTTTTATTCTGCTCACTGCGGTTTTGATCAGCTCCTTCACAGGGATACATGGCAACGTTGGTTGCTTTTTGTTATTTCAGCTTTCTTGTGAGCTTTTCAGTAAAGAAATTTAAGGTATATAAAAAAAAAAGTCTTTAATTTAAAAGCTGCTGTACTCTCTTCTGTTGCTGAGATAGATAGTTTTGTGACAGAATGACCCTGCCATTTCCCACAACATAGTTGTGGTAAGAGTGGAAAGATACTAAAAATGAGCTAGTGTGCTGCTTGGGCCAGCCAAGAAGCTTTCAGAGCATTGTGCCACTGGGCATGATAGCGATCCTCATGGTGAGGACACAAGTCAAACCAGATTAATTGGCTCTTGTATTAACTTCACTGATTTTTTTTTTTAATATCTACCAGTTATTAGTTGACTTCTGCTCAAAAACATGAAGGTTTTAAACCCTTTTATTTCTTATGATATTACAGCAGGTATTCTTGTGTCCATGTAAATGTTTGTTTCTTGAATTCACCAAGTTCTTGGTTCCAGCAATGTTTTACAGCAATGAGTTCAGTAACTATTTTTTTGAAGGAAGCATAATAATATCCATTCTCCAGGTAGAAATCTACTGCTTTTCATTTCCATTGGAGGTAAGGTACTTGTGGATCATGAGAGAGAAAAATTCACCTTAGTCTTTTAATTGTATTCCCTACCGAAAAAGCACCGTTTATTTTTACTGTTAGTTATAGTTTAGTCAGTGTCTAGTTTGTGGCTATACCTTTTTTTCTTTTCAATTTATAAACTCTTTTCAAGGGCTTCACCCACCATTTTTTTCTGTAGTCAATTATTTTGTTGTCATGGTTAAAAATTTCACAGATGAAAGAGATGTGATTTTCCTTTATAGAAACCACCCAACTCTGCTACTGTATCCTGTTTATATGTTTAATAATAAATTTTCTGCCACCTTCCATCCAAGAACTTTTAGGTGTGTAGCAAATGTGAAATTAATTAATCTCACACAGAACTTGTGAGGTAGGTTCCCTCATTTTACAGGTGAGACAGAAAGTGAGACAGTTAATTTAAATGACTTGCTTAATATCACACAGTGAGTCAGTGCTAAAGCTGAAAATAGAGCTTATGCCTCCCGGTTCCTTGCCCTGTATTTAATCATCAAACCAGACTTAACTGAAAAGTTGAGAGAACTTCTTAAATGACTCAAATAATTGCTCTCAGTGGCACATCGGGTTGTTATGTTTTAATTCTCCTGAGCAGTTTAAATGCTTTCTATCTTTGGTTAGGACTTTTTTAGTCTTTCTGACTGAGATATAGCTTCAGATTACAGCTGCACAAATTTTGTTTACAAAAATATTAAACTTTAAAAATGCTTCTAAACTCTGCCAAGGAAGCAAGGAGCACACAGCTCAGAGCAGTTCCTTTGCTTTCACTGTAGCAATGCCTCTTATCATGTTCTCAGCAGCAGTTCTGCAAAACAATATCCACCCCTCTAATAAATGGAGCAGAGTAGAGCTATTGCCCCACAGAAAGCAAGAGATAAACTGCTGCTTATGCTGTCATGGCTAATTGAAAATGTAGCCTGAAGCTACAACTGCAACTGCATCTTAATACCTGCTTAGATGTGCAATCCTGAACTCGATGCTGTGTCATCCTGGAATAAAACTTGTGAGGTCACTGTCACTATCTCATGAAGGGATACAGTGCTTCCAAACATGTTTAAGTGAATAGCACCTAGGTTCAAGCTAATGGTATGTGTGAGGCATTAGGCCAATGGTATAAAAAAAGTATATAACAAGACAATAAATAATGAAAGCTTTATAGCTTTTCTGAGCATATTCCACTTTTGTGCTGATGTGATATAGATTTTTCCAGTTCTCACTATTTTAACTGGTGTTGGGTCACTGCTTTTATTCTGTACAGGCCCAGAAAATATGTGTAGACATGAGAGAGAAAGAAAGTGTGAGGAAAGGGAATGGAGAAATAATATTGCCGTGGCTTCTTCCCTATCAAACCTGAATATAGACACAGCTGTCTGTTATGCAAGCTCATCCAGTGCTCAGTATCACATACTATTTCTGGCATGCACAAGAAAAGCAGTACAAGACTATGGTCAGCTCCAAGATTTTTACAAGAGCTTTTGGCATGAAAAATGCATGGGGCACTGCCATCGTAATTGCAGGTCCGCAACAAAATACCTTAAAAATTCACCCATTTCATTGCTGAAGGCAAATTACGCTCCTAGGTGGTGAAATCACTCAGGCAGCTTTGGCATGTCTTACGGAAGCAACTCAAAAGTAATTTAATATGTTGTATTTGTAAAGAAGCAGAAGTGACACGTTTAGCCTGCTGACCTGGGGGTTAGGCAGAAGGTTCAAGGAAAGAAGCCAAGAGAGATACTCCAAGAAAGTCATTCTGTCTCCTGCCCAGGGTCAATACTTTTAATTTTCTGTGTTGTTTTCCATTTAGGTCCATCTTCTCTTTAACTATGAGCATATCTGGCACTGGTCACTAGCAGTGGGTCAGCAGTGATCAGCTGCCAGTGGTCAGAGTGCTGCTCCACCTTGTCTTTCACTTTCTGTTAGAAACTAAGGTGTTTTTCTCACAGACTTCAGAAAAGAGCCAAGGGCAAAGGCTGAGTAGCCTGCAAGACAGCCCTGGGTCTGTGCCTGCCCAGCCTAGGGATTCTCCCTCGCAAGGGAGTTTTTGAAAACCACACGCGAATTGTGGACAGGAGAAAACTTACTTGACTTTTATAGACTTGGAAACCAAATCGAAGAAAGCACCAAAAATAACCGAAAACATTTATGCAACTATTCCTTCAAGTCTCCTTTTGTCTATGGCTCCTATGAGTGACCCACCAAATGTGAGCAATAATGTCTGAGGAGCTGTAAATTTTAATTAAACATTAGGTAAGATTTGCGAAAAACAAATATATAGATGTGCCTAGGTGTTTTCTTTCAAATAGAAACAATATGCTGTGATCAGCATGTCTGGTCAAGACTAACCAGAAGAGTAGAAATGTTGCAAATGAAATACATGTGTGTACAGTTCCTGAGCAGAGAATGGCTTTCAGCAACCAACCAGGTAATAGCTGTGAAAGATGAGGCAGTCTGAGCAAATCAGAAATTGTTCACGGACAATCTGAATGGGAATGGTGGATTTGTAATTTGTGATCTCTTTTGAGAAGAGCTCTGACAAAGTATTGACATTGAATTGTGGATCTGGAAAGAGTTATACTTGCTTTATCCAGTACTGAGGAGAGTATATATCAAGCCAGTCTATACCATTAATTGGATGTCATTCCACTTTAAACCTTTAATTTGTTTAAGAACTAGTTTTCAGTGAAAACCTGAATGTATCTCTCCTACCTTGGTAATCTCATTACTAGTCGCTGCTCTTACATAGATATGTCAGAGTCTTGTTTTATTGTTTCAGTGCAGACATGTTGAGAACATCAGTTATTTGCAGCAGTGGGGATTACAGGCATGGCAACAATATGTGTTTTTGAAAGATCTATGTTATTTTCCTTCATTCCCTGTAAAACAGGAGAGAAACTGATGTACTCTTGAAGCATTAATATAATAAATACATTGTTATGTAGATTTGATTTGCAGAATAGAGAAAGCATTTGTGGCAATATGTTGCTTATATATCAGAATAAACAAAAGAAAAGAAAGTGAAAAGAAATGCATGGTGAAGGGGTTGACCAACTTAATTCCATTATGCAAGCACTGTGAAAGGTATAAAATTAATGACTACCATAAGTGATGAAAAATGCACTATCAGGTATCTTCGGTTATATTAATTAAAAAAGGTGGAGTTAGTAATGCAGGCAAGGTACATTTTTCCTTACATTCCATATTATGTGTTAATTGTGGCCCTATAAAGATCCAAGTATCTTGGATCGTGCAACTTGCAAAATACCAATAGAACATTTCTTGATGAAATTAGGTATAAGTACAAGCTGAAACTCTAAATGTGGGGAAGGACTTTTTTTGTTCATTAAAACAAGCAGTTTCTGCTGAAACTAGTTTTGCTTGAGGACTAGCTTGTGGTTCCAAGTGTCTTTCAGTGCTGACAGCTGAAAAAGGTAGCTCTGGGCCAGACTGTGATGTTCACTCCTTGCTCTATTGGGTGGATATGTTTAATTAACCTTTGTTTCGGTAGAAGCAGACATTCTGGCAAGATCTAGGAATGCTCAAAGAGGGAAATCTGAATAGCAGTGAACTTAGGCATGTTCTATATATCTAATAATACCAGGTAAAGAATGTTAATATATACTAATATATATTGTTTCCTACGAGATAGATCTGTAGAAGAAACTTCTCTGAAATAAATATAACACAGTGTCCCTTTGGGCTCCCTCCCTCCAGAACTACTTTCACAAGATCCAGATATGTTCTGATGCCCTTGGGAATTTCATCACTAGTGTTGCATTAAAGACCAGGTGCAGTTCTTCAACCAGAGGTCACAAAAACAGGTATTCAAGGTAGAAATCGGCAATTTTCCCCGAGAGCTCAACCTTCATGTTGAGGAAGGGTCAGAGACCCTCCTATAGCTCTTCAGGTTTACAGGTTATTCTTCAGAAGCCACGTGGTGAATCTTAGTTAGGACAGTACTCTTTGCATAAAGTTGCTGATTATACTGTCTTCCACTTGAAAAAAAATAAAGCACCCTGGATTGTAACTCGCTGGAACAGAGCAAGCTCCTTGGCCACAGTGTTCCTTGGCCTAACTCATCTTTTATTCACTGAAAGTCCCTGACCTTCCATGTGCGTTTTGAGAGCGGGCAAACTAGAGCTTATCTCGTCTGACCTTCATCAGCCCTGCAGCTACAATAACAGCATTGTTTCCTATCTCCTCTCCTTAGCAAGCAGCACCCTCCATCCTGTCACTTCCTTTCCTGTGCAAGGCTTTCCATCTGAGAGACTTTTTGAAGTTATGTTCTTTTTTTTTTTTTTTTTAATTACTGTAATCTAAATTCCAACATCCTTCCTGGTCCCGGTAGGCTTGGCCTCAGCCAGCCTAGTTCCTAGTTGTTTTTACCTCCAAAAAGGCATTTTAAGCCTGAGTAATGGGTTTATTTAAGTAACATTGCCTCTCCAAACAAGGTGTATTACCCATGGGGAGAAATGTTTAATTTGTGGCAATTTTCATAGTTAAACTACATCTCACACCACACTGTAGCATCTCAGTGAAAACCCACTACATAAATTGTCATTTTCCCACCTCAACACTGGGATGCAGAAATTCAGTCCTTCATAACACTCTGCAACCACCTCCACATGGCCGCTATATGTAGCAAGTAGTTAAATTGCAGCTGAGCTAGTAGGACCTAATTCCATCTTTTGTCCACTGAGTTTTTGTCTCGCAATGTAGAGTCACAACAACAAATGCAGTAACCAAGGAAAAAGAAAACTGGCTACAGTTGTCAGGATTAAGAGTTCAGGATAATTCTTCAGCTCATTCATACTAGTCTCACTCAGTTCTGCTAAGGACTGATGACTCCAGAAGCCATAAGCCATGTGTAATATTCATGCTGGGGAGATGAAAACTTCCTTTATAACAGTGCCCAGTGTCTGAGTTTATAGAGATAGGATCAGGTAGGCTTTCTATGAGCAGAAGTTGTCTTACTGAAGAGAGAAGGTTAGTACAAAGACTGAGGGTAGAATAAGAGTACAGACATAGGCAGTGATTTTTCATAAGCTCTTAACATCGGCCCAGCTCCCAGCACAGTCAGTGGAGTTGACCATAGTCATGGTTCAACCACTGGCCACATCTGGTCTGTGGGATGCTTCTGCCTGGCCTGGAGCACCTTTTCTGTGGATACTCCAAGGAGCACACAAGGAGAGGAGAAGCCAGATATAGAGCAGTTATTGCTGTGTTTCTGTCTGAATGAGTTCGTGGATGCTTGGACATGTGAAAGAGAACATTCCTGTACAGCCCATTGCCTTGTCTCCTTCCCTGGGGGTAGGAAGAACTTCCTGCTCTACCCCTGCTGCTTTCATTTGTTGGTTTTTTGTGTGGAGAACAGCAAGCAAGAGGTTGTAGGTGGGGTTCCCTGGTGCTTCCCTGCAGCCTGCTGCTCCACCTAACTGTCCCCCACGTTTGCTTCTCCGTCCACCAAACCGCAGCCCTCAGCTGCTCCTGATTACGGTCATCTCAACGGCCTGCTCTGGCGAGGTCCTTGGATTGACTCTCACAGCCTCTGTGGCCTGACCACCCCATTAATACCCTTTCTGTTTCTGTAGGTATCACTCAGCGAGAAGAAATGTTTGACACACTATTCCCTCTCTTTGGCCTCTCTTAAACATGTACTTTATTTCCCTGCAAAACTGCAGGAATTATGAGTTCCTTGTAATTACAAGAATAATCCGTGTGAATTCTACACGCGTGCGAGCAGAAGATCTATGGGTTTATCGTGCAGGCTTTTTATTCTCATGGAAACACTGAGCGCGTTCTGGGTCCTATCTCCTTTCAGCAAGGGAGGCGCAGCGGCTCCAAGGACAGCACAACCTCCTCTCCCACCACTGGAGTCTACAGCAAAGCCCTTCTGCTAGTGGGAACAGGCCCCGTTCTGAGCTAATCCGAAGATTAAAAACCGATGGGAAGAATTATGGTATCAGTTTAATTTTAACATGATCTAAGTAAGAATTACCAAAATGAAGTGCTCTCACTTAAATACAAGTTGAAACAATTACTTTATCTTCAGGGAAAGTCTTTAAGTAATTGAGATGGATGTAAATCTCAGCTCAAACTTCTGCTTGGGGAAAAGTGCTACTGGATGTGTCCATGGCTCCGTTTCAGCACATGCAGCCGGTTAAGGTTCAGTGGAAAGCTACATTAGTTTTCAGTCAAGCTAAAGAGGTACCTCTCCTGATTGATGGATGGCAGTTAATTACGTTTTTCCTCTTTGGAGCATTTTCTTTCTTTTCTTACCGTGTCTGATAATGGCAGGGGATTTTTCTGAGCGTAGTCTTGGAACAAACCGGCAGCTCCAGGCGCTCTGTAGGAAGCCAAACACGGGGGAAGGGTGGAGTGAAGTTGCTATTTGATAATAAAATAGTCTACCAGAAAGTTTCCTTATCTTTCTCCAGTACTCGTTTTTCAGAAAGTAACTGTGATGAAAAGGCATGAGGTATTCTTCTCTGTTGTAAATTCTTTTCTGATAAGTCTTTTGGAAGAAATCACAATGCTATCTCCATTCAAATCCTTCCTAGGATGCATTTCTCCCATAAAATGTTTCAATGCTAATCCACTAGGCGTTGCTATTTACATCTTTAAAAGAAACAAAGCACTTAACTGGGACTGATTGTAGATATGAATTACTAAGTGCATGTCCCATAGAAAAGCACAGTCCATGGAAGAAAAAAAAAAATCTATTGCCTCCTGGCAACAGTTCTTTGCATTGTGTTTTTATTTTGTATTGTTGATTGTAATCTCTTCGTGGAAGGGGCATTTCTCTTTATGCACCTTTAAGGCATAATGTATGTCTCTATGTAAATTAGTGAAAATCAGGAAGGAAACAAGAAACTAATTTTACATTACAAATTATCCTTGCTTTGAAGAGCATTCAGATTCCACCAGGCTGTCCAGTGTAAGTCCAGATTTGGTGCTGAAGTCACTGGGTTGCAGTAAGGCCATCACTCCTCACACAAAGAAATTCAATATAATCGCATATTTACGCAAGTGTTTGTGGTTGCATTAAGTTCTTCTCTGCAAGCGCTGTAATTTTTTTGCAGTGAAAAAATTGGGGAACTTCTGCATTTTATGATGTAAAAGACAGGGTGGAGATTCTCTTTCCTGTGAGTCATCACAGGGAAAAGCCCATTACTACAAGGGTGCAACATGAACATAACAGCTAAAATTAAAAAAATCCCCACAACTGCGAACATATTAAACTTACTGATAAAAAGGTTACAGTGCTGTATTTCAAGCTCAAAAGTATCAGTGCCATTGCTTTTCGAACTTGTAATTGATCCATATATATCAAACATGTAGGTGCTACGATAATTATCATTTAAAAAAAATTATAGATCATGCTCCCACAACTGAAATATACTCACAACTGATTTAAACATGGCAGTTGTTCATGCATGATCCACAACAGTTTAGAAGAAAAATATATATTTTTTATTGTATCCATCTGGAATGGCTAGACCCTTTTCTTTTCTTTTTCTTTTTCTTTTTGCATGCAGTGTGTGTGCATGGGTGCTGGAATGTGGTTAGGGTGGCCCGGGAGGAAAGGCAGGGGATGCTGCGGGGGAGCATCTGGCAGCGGGAAGGAAGGCAGCGCTTCCTGTTGCTCATTAGCGAGCTCGGAGGAAGGGCAGCATCCTGCAGCCAGGGAGCCGCTTGGAACACGGGGGCACTGCAGATCCTGGGCCATTCCCTGTTCGGGCAGGAGCCTGTTCAGCTCTGGCTGTGAAACGGCAGCTCCCGTCCGCACACGGGTGTGCAAACAGCCCCGCTCTCCTGCCTGCGGGTGCTGATCTGCCCAAGGCAGAGGTAAAATGAAGACCCTGAGAACTTGGCTTTGTTTTTAGCCTGTTATGAAGCTGCTTTGGTCAGCTTTGACCTCTGTATGCTATGCCTCTACTCAAATACTCATGCCATGTCCCAGTAAAATCCTCCAGTGGAGAAGCTCTTTCAGCTCCACAATTATTGCATTTTTTAAGTTGCAAATTTTGAATATACTTATTAGTCTCTGTGACCTGCCTTAAGATATGTGCACATATGAATTCTGCAACCTAAAAGCAATTGATTAAACAGGAAAAACATTATGAAAGAGGTTTCTGAAGTTAGGCTGATCCTCGGGCTGTAGTTCATTACTGGTATGGTTGCTATTTATTGATTTCTCCTCTTTGCATTTGTTACTCCAGCTGTTAAATTTCTGGCTCTCACAATCTTCACTATTTTCCCCCTTTTTAGATTTTCTCAGTCTATATTATTTCTGGTTAGATTTAAATCAGCAAGCAGACCATTTGCTGTCCTTAGAGGGATGAATCTATACTGGATATTAGCACTGTGTGTTAGCAGTTACAAGATGCAGAACATTGTGTGTTTTACTAACAGCAACTGAAAAATGAGTGACAAATTTTTGGCAGAACGAGAATGAAATGTTTTACATTTAGAACAGAGTAAGAACTAGAGCTAATATATTTTTATGCAACTAAAATAAGGCTGCTAGCCTTATGGTTAAGTAGATTTGGAAATCATCAGTGGTTTATGTGAAAAGACTTAAGCTCAAAAACTATGATTTGAATAAAAGTTGTAGGTGCCTAACTAGCGGTCTCTGGCATGCTGAAAGGACTGCAGTTCAGAGCCCAGAGGAGTTATGCCCTGGAACAACAACAAACCATTGACACTTTACTGAAAAAATAGTGGTTAACAGTTTGGGATCTAATGAAAGTGAACCTGGAATTATTACTGCACAATAAAAGCAAAAATTTACTAAAATTTTTCAAGATGGAAGTTAGCCTAGCAAGGGGTTAGCCTTACCCATGGACCAAAACAGAGATGGAAAAGAGTTCTCTGTCTTTCTGCTGAGTGAAGTCTCTAATGGATCTAGGTGCTCATGGTCCTCTACTGGCTGGCTGGAAGAACGTTAAAAACTGTATTTCTTGCATAGCCAACAGAGACATCCATTTAGATTGAGGGATAAGGAAACCATCTTTTGGAGAAATAAATCCCACAGCCTTTTTTCTTATCGGTCTGCGACCTTGATATTTATAAAACCATGCAGTATGTTCCTTTCTGACAGCTGCAGATTTATTACAACTAACTTTGTAAGGGCATCAGCCCTTACAGTGTAATTTTTTAACAAGGAAGACGATGTATGATGGAAAGGTTTCATTTACATGAGGGAGATGAAAGTTGCTGGTGAAATTGATGCTGTGGGAGCAGCAACCAAGGACACAATTATGACAATCACATCTACCTGCTTTACACTTGCAGCTTAGGGAACTGACAAAAAATTGCTTTTGATTTATGCCTATTTCTGGCTAGCAAGGCCTGAGGATTATCAGGCAGATCACCTGTGTCATGTGACAACTATGTCAAAAGCCAACAGTTAAAGAAACCCTATAGGAATGACGGCAGCTTTAAAACAAGGTGGAAAGTCCTGGGATTGAGACAATGTGTAGGAACACAGGCATTGAATAAATCTAATATTCATTTAAATAAACTGATATATCTGAGGTCACTTGAGGACTGCTGGACTCATACTGGAGTGATTCCTATCTTTTAATGTAGGCAATCACTTCATCTAGCACGGATAAGAAGTCCCAGATGAACCTCTTTATTCTATTTCCAAAATAGTCTCCCACCACAGGTTTTGAAGTTTTTAAATTTCCTTCTCACTGCAGTCTCTACCTGCTTCTTTTATTTCATGTCAAGCAATGTCAAATGTTTGTTTGAAAACAGCTAAGAAACAAGATTTCCATGAAGATATATAAAATCTTAATTATAGAAAAGCCAAAAATAGCATAGTGTACTATGGTGATGGGTAGCACACTACAGGGTAACACATGATGATATTTGTAAGCTTTCTTTGGACAAAGAATTCTACAAAAAATGCAAAGATCAGCTAATTTTAAGCAATTATTAAAAGTGAACTCTGAAGTTTAAGCAAATTTGAATTCTGCAGGTAGTCCCTATACCTTAGTACTGCAGTTTCTTCTACCATGATCCGTATTGTATTTGAAAATGGCAGCTTACACCTATCTCTATTAATATCTATCACCCAACAATGGAAGAAAACATAAATTAGATAAATCAAAAATGAATTGAATTTGACCATCTTTTCATGAATTGAAAGCTCCCCAAATTGTCCCCAGAAAACTCTTGGAGAGGTTTAAGCAAAGCCCCAACGAAACTGTTGCAAGGAGCTGAAGGAGCCCGGCCGATGCACACCAAGGATTCTCATCAAAAGAGATTCAGCAGACGGCCACATGGCTTAGGCTCCGTGAAAACTAACCAAAGAGGCACAACTGCATCAAGCTGAATCTAGCATGGACGTGACAGGACTATTGCATTTTGCATTCGGCATAATGGCCAAATCCATTGCATTTTTTTTGCTTTCCAAGGAGCATGAAGAGCTGCCCTTTCTTGGAAGAAAGTGGCAGCTGCCACGAGACCATAATATCTCAAACTTGCTCTATTTCTCTATTTAAAGACTTTTTTTTTTTCGACATTTATAAGGAAATAATTTGTTTGGGTTAAAACATTTCTCAGAAAAAAAGATAAATCTTTAAAAAATTGTATCCCAGCTATATGTCTCCTCTTAGCTGCCTTAAGGGTCTCACATTCTAAATTAATTAACTTTTAAATGGAACAGCTAAGAGCACAAGCATTGTCGTTTACCTCTCTGGTGAGAAATAAGCAACCTTTGGCAAAAGCACTGGGCAAACTTTGGGGCAAATAACATCTTCAAGGCATTACAGTCAGATTCTTTGTTTCCTCCTCAAAGTGCAATCTGTGCGAGCTAACAAGTTCAGTGGAGAGCTGATAGGAAATGACTTAAGAGTGGAGTATATTGTAAATCCTGCCCTGCTCCACAAATTGAGAAAGGGAAGGAAAGACAGGATAACATCTTTTCTTTCAAATTACAGGAAGATGCACCCCTTTTATTCAGTATCTTAGGGGACTCCCTAGCACATAGAAATCCAGAGCTCAATTTCCTCCTCCTCTGAAGCGGTCTGAGCCCACACGTAGAAGGAAAATCCCCTCAATGCCACCCAAGGACTAGTCTGAGCAAAGGGTGTCTTCAGTCCCTCCT
>NW_010576443.1:248586-286553 GCF_000705375.1 Tinamus guttatus | reverse complement strand
GCTGGGCCCCTGGGGGGGGGTTTGGTGGGGGAAACGGAGCCGGGGGCTGCACCCTGCCGGGAGCGGCCTTGTCCTTTCAGCGCTCACCGCAGCGCTGAGCTCGGTGAAGCCCCAGGTGCTCCTTTCCGGGCTCTTGTCCCTCTTGTGAGGCACAGGGGAGTGCGTGTCTAGATAAGGACATCCTTGGGGGCTCTGGTCGTCTTGTCCTTGGTCGTCTTAGTCGTCCTAATGATCTGTGTGTTTTTCTTTCTCTTCCTGATCTGCTTGCCAATTGCCTGATACTAAAGTTCCCAGAACTGAGGGAAAGGGCTCACAGGTGTGGGGCAGACTCGTGGTGGTTCCTGCAAGTGGACTTCCTTGGTGGCTGGAAGTAACTTAATGATTTAAAAAAAAAAAAAAAAAAGACAACAGGGCAGTCTTAGCAGTAGAATTGTTATAGCTTATTCACTTGTAGTAGAGTTGTCAAAATAGCATTATCTGCTGTTTTAATAACTTCTGGGCTCCAAGCACTGAACTTACTTTTCATTTAGGATCAGATGATGCAGACTTCTTACAGTAAGGATTTTTGCATCCACTTCCTGTGCTAAGACGCTCATGGAAGCTGCCTGAAAGCTTTTCTATTCCTTAAATAGTAGCTTACTGTGCTAGAACTTAGTAAATTTTTTGTACATCTCTTGAATTGAGCCAACTTGATTGCTTTGTATGTGAAGCATGCATGGAGAGAAGTGAAGCTGACCTATTTTCATTAGTCTTATGTACATGCTGGCAGGGGAATGTCTAGTTTGAAGATTTAACTGGAATGCTCTACAAAAATCCTTTCTGAAAGCTTAATTTGACTAGACAATATTTTTTTTGGTTACCCTTTAAAATTCTAAGACTTGTCTCTAATTGTCAGTGCAGTGGTACTGAGCATTTGGTTAGAAAGTTGAGACATTTTGATCAAGTTGGGGCAGTGATGATTGAATGCTGCCTAGCAGCTCCTGTTTTATTCAGTATGATGTAAGGATCTTATAATCTAATGTCTCCTTCAGGATTTAAGTTCTCTTCAGGTGAAGCATTGCTAATTAAGTGACAAATATGCTGTTAGAGCACCGAATGCTGCATAAAACAGCCTGTTTCTCTGGGTAGTGTTGGGATTGAGGCCTTGCAATCAGGAGGACTGACCTGCAAATAGAGTACATGTGCCCAAGTGTGGTGGCAGAACAAGCCCTAACATCATCTTTAAGTATCTGTGCAATAATCTTAGTCTGATCTTGATTTTTGCTTTGTAAAGTCTCTTTGCTTTCTTCCCAATGAATGCTTGTGCTGTAATAAGGAATTATCAAGTTAACTTTTCACTGGATTCAGACCCTTCTTGACTAAGTGAATTGCTTCCTGTTGAATAATGAATTCAGCTTAATTAATGGCTCCTCAGAGTGGAGGTACTGAAGGAGCCTGTTCCTCATGACAGCTGTGCAGCTAGTGAGCACTCCGGGGGATGCAAGTGCCTAGTGGCATTAAGACTAGTAGACTAGTTTGAAGGCAACTGGCTGTTTGTGCCTGGAGGAGAGACCCTGAAGTGACCCAGGATGGGAGCAGGGTCCTTTGGGGGCCTGTGTGGAAGACAGTGGTTGGGCTGGTGGCAGAAGCAGGTGAATGGAGGTCTGGTGTGTTTGCTGCTTCCTGCACTTGG
Source organism: Tinamus guttatus (assembly GCF_000705375.1). Next base: position 284,881 of record NW_010576443.1, on the reverse strand, counting down.
CTGTGTGCATACACAAAGCAACTTTTGCATGACTGGTGTATGAAAGCTCCTGTCTCCCTGTCATCAGGTAGATTAGATAGGAACCCTAGGAACAGCATTCTCTAACTCTTTCTACCTTGACCTGGAAGTCCTGCAATCCAACAAAACTTTGCTTTTTAGTTTTTCTTTAGTTGCTCCCTTGTCCACCACTCTGTAGCACCATCAGGTAGCAATGATGTAGTTCTCTTGTTCCTGGCTCTTGGATGGAGCAGGGAGGTTAGCAGGCAGTCTTGAATGTTTACATTTTTCTAGGGGCTCTATGATACAATCGATATCCCGCCCTTCATAAGAGGTTATAGAACAGATGTTCAACTGTTACTGGTTGCCAGGAAGCAATTGCTTTTTATGTGGTTTCTTTTGGCTTGCTGAACAGGGCTAAATAACTTTCATCAATGCCTGCCCCAGAAATATCAAGTTGTCTTGTCACTTGAGCAAGTTAAGTTTATATTCTTCTCATTTTGTCTCTGTATGTTCTTTCAAATACTGCTTTAATAATATTAGAGGATCTGTTTTGTCTCTTGTTCTTGAAATATGGAAATGAGCGGTTTCCAAGACCTGTCAAAATGAAAGTCATGAAGTCATGTAATCTGAGACTGTTATTTAGTCTGCTGTGTAAGTAGCTGCTTGAGTCTTTTCACAGTGACAGAGTGCTTGCTTAGAGCAGTTGCTCTCAGCTGTTTTACATGGACCTTTAGCCCACAGCTTTTCTAAGGGTTGCAGAAGTGGTTAAGAAGTGGCTGAATGGTTGTCAGTTATCAGAATATGAAAATAATGGGAATGCAGATCCCTTTAACAAGCTTTGCTGGCTTGCCAGTCCTGGGATTATAAACACATTTTAAGCCCCAAGTCTGTCAACTGTAGCTTCATGGATCGGTGTGTTGCTGTCAGCTGATGTGATTTGTGTTGAGTGTTTCAGGCCATTAGAGGTACAATTGAACTGGAGTGTAATATATTCCTCTTAAATTTGGGCTATGACAAAACTAATCTGAAGTTGAATTGCAGGGTTGGAAAGCAAAAAACATGCTGAATTATCTAGAGTTGTCACTTTTTTTCCATGTCTTCATGGATCTTTGAGTAGAAAACAGATCACTTTCTAGAAGCCTAATGGAGGACGAGATAACACCAACTGTGGGCAGGACTTCTGTTGATGTAAAATGCTAAAGAATGTTTCAGATTTAAATGTAATATTGAGGTCAAATGCTTTGTGAGCTAGTGGCTTAAATGACAAAACTTAATTCCTACTTGAGTACTGGGATTATTACAGGATGACAGGATTATACTCAAAACATGACAAAGCATTTCAGGTAGCTCCTATTCCGAGCTTCTGAAGAAGTCCAAACTCTGGATAGCATGTTGAAGAAGACTAAGTATATGGCCTTTTGTAAGGAACTGTTTTAACATGAGTGCCTCACAGCTCCTTAGGGAGCTGTCCTGGGCATCCCTTGAAGGCAGGAGTTTCTGTGGTGTGTGTTCAGATTAAAGCAGCTCCTGTTGCTTCTGTTAACCAGAGTTAACTTGGCAACTAGGGAAACTGCTCCTGGATTTTTTTTTTTTCCAACCAGTGCAGTGTGTCTTATTCTGTCCATTCCAATGTTACATGGATTTTTGGACAGTTAAAACACAATCTAGATTATAAATCTTTTTTTTTTAAGCTTTTATCTTGCCTCATAAGACAAATGAAGCTTTAAGGCCTTTTGTCCTGTCCCTGGATGTGCCTGAGAAGAGCTTGCTCTGTTGTCTTCATGGTCTCCAGTATTTATACTCCTTAATAAGGTTCCCCTGAGCCTTCTCTCCTTCAAGCTAACTTGCAGCTCTCTTGGTCTCATACAAGTGATGCTCTAGTCCCTTAGCCATCTTTGTGGCCCCTTTCTGGGCCTGTTCCGGTGTGTCCACATCTCGTCTCATTTTCTGATATGGTCTTGCCAGTGTACGGTGCTGGGAAGGCTCTCCCCTCTCGGCTTGCTGGCAGTGCTCTTCATACTGCAGCCCATGGGGCCTCGGGCTGCTTTTGCCTCAAGGGTGCATTGCTGGCTCGTGGTCAGGACCTAGCAGGTCCTTTCCTGCAAAAGCTACCCAGTTGGGATTGAACGGCTGAAAAGTATTGCTAGCTGGGTTATTCCTCCCCAGATGCAGAATGTGACAGTCCCCTTTGCTGAATTTCATGAGGTTCCTGTTGGCTAACTCAGTTTGCCATCGTGGTGTGTGCCTGATTGAGGAAGCCTGATACAGCTTAGTGACTCATGCATCTGAACTGTTGAGTTGGGTGCTTAACATAGTCTGTAAAACTGCTTACACTAAAGGGATGCAATTCCCTGTAGTGAGATGTGATTTTGTAGCACAAAGTCATGAAGGAGGGACCGAATCCTACCTACCTCCATCAAACACAAGTGGATCTGCAAGAGTGGTTTATGTCACCACAAGTGGAGACATGGCTTATGTTGCTCCCAAGTTCAGTTTGGGAGCAAAGGATGCTTGACAGGCAATTGACTCCTGGGTAAAGACTGTTTCTGCTGCTAGTACCTAACCAAACTAGATGGAGCTGGGATTTCCTGTCTACCCTGGGAGGTCAGTGACCAAGGAAACTTAGACAGTTAGCCTAAGTCTAGCCAGATTAATCCTGTGGACGAGCAGTGGTAGCAGTTTGTTGCCTTTTTGTCAGCAGTATCTTCTGCCTCACTGCAAGACTGACTGGCTAGCTCTGACAGCTGGGTGAGAAAAACAGAATGAAGGGTGGAAATCTGACACTTCATGAGAGCTGAAGAACTAAATACTGAACTTGCACAGTATGCTCATGGCTGAATATTTAAACACTAGAGTAAATTCCCCGAATTCTTATTATTCACTGAATATTCATCGAATTCAACATTTCACTGATTTTTTTTTTATTTGTTAGATTGCTAGTGACAACTTCCTTGTGAATTGCAGAGCTGTAGACTATCCACTGAAGTAATAACAAAGCCATGCTGTAAGCTCGTACTTATGCAGGATTTGAGGGGTTTTGTTTTGTTTTTGAGCTCCATTGTGCTGTTTTGAGCACTGTGTAAGCTGAGAATTTGCATTTATTACATTCCCAGGGATTTGATTAAAATCAGCATGAGACCAATGATGAAGCATAACGCTACCTCTCAACAGTGCTTTCCCAGATTGATCTATGTTATGTTTAAAAGGTGAGCAGGTCTCTACCCAGAAGAGCTTTCAAAGGGAAGCATCATTGAAATACACTTCCCAAATCAATGGGAGTTACGCTTTTGTACAATTTAAATAGTTTAAAAACTGCCTGAATTTATCTGGCATGAGCATCGCTGGCTAGAGTGAGAAGTGCTGCCTTAATTCAAACTTAAACTTAAATCAAACTTATAGCCCCACTAGTTAAGGAAGGGAAGGAGGCCCTTAACTGCATGACAGGATAGTGTAATAACATGGTGGAGTTGGGCTGTACCCACTGAAGGAGATAAGGGTACAGGGAGAGTAGTGGAGGGCAGGTATATAAACATTAAAACTGGTTTCTGCATAAACAATGCTGCCCTTCTATCAGACTCAACCTCAAAGGCCTCAACATTTTATAAGAATTTTACAAAATGGAATTTCAGTTGTTGCAAAACTTCTGTGGACTTGCAAGGAAATAATTTCACTTTCTTTAGGTAAGAACACAAAAGTCAACCCAAAGCACTAGTTAGAGAATGTTCTCTTTTAGAGCCAAATTGTCCTACAAAGGTCTTCTCCAAGGCAGTATCCTCTTTAAAGAGCATAGGGGCAGCCCTGTGGAAGCTTGTTACCTTTCACATCTAAAAATTACTGCTTTTGGACGTGGTGTTATGGGGACCAGACTACTTGGGTACTGATCAGGAGGCCTAATTCTAGGTCCTCTCCCTCGTTGTGTGTTCTCTTGCTTACATGTTCGTTGGTGTCACTGGAGCTGGTGCTACATTTAGGACAGAAGTTCTAGCTTCCAAATAGTAATAACCTGCTGGAGGCCCAGAGCATCCTGTTGGGCCTCTCTATCTTGGCTCTGAGTTGAGTTCTGTTCTGACTTTCTAGCAGCATGAACACCATCAGTTAATTTGCTAGTGTTAGTGCTGTAGAAGGTGGGTGTAGGCTGGAGTTCTGGTGGTTTTTCCACCCTTGCTTTTTTTTTCTGTTTTTTCCTGACTCTGTTTAGTATGTATAAAGAATCCTGTATATAATCTATAGGGAATGTTGCTGATGACTGCCAACTTATTTCCTCCTCTTCTGAGGAGGTCTGAGTAGAGATGACTTATGCCTATAGGGGTGTAGTGCTCTGCAGATGATTCTTGTGCATCATCCTGAAAGGAATTCACTCCTGGATAGGATGGGTCAGTAGATGGAGCAGCAGCAGAGTTTAACCACTTGTTTTTCTTGCAGATATTTCTACTGCTTTGCATGTATCTGCCATACCTGGGTTAGCTTGCATTAAAGTATGAGAATTAATGATGTTTGTATGCTTAGAACCTGTTAAACAGATGACTAGCAAATTGTGGTTTTACAAAGGCATTAATGTACAATAAAATTGCTGCCTTTCTGCATAATGGGTTCAGGTTTGAGACTGCTTGTGTTCTTTTAAAGCAAGAATCAACTCAGTCTGGTAGCATAGTTGAAGCTGGTAAAGAACTGAAAAGGCTTTTGTTCAGGCCTCTTAGTCTCTTTAATTGATACTACTTTCTATGATTTCTCCCGTTGTTGGCTGCATGGTGTTCATATTTATAAAGACCAAGAAGTACCCACCAGGCACCACACCACGGAGTTTGGGAGTGGACATGCCTACCTAAACACTTTCTGTGCTTCTAGCAAAAAAATTTACATTTCATTAGTTATTCTATATAGCTGTAGGTGCCCCAAGACCAAATTGAAGTACCAACACAAAGCTTATTCTAATGTCTGTAATCAAGTTCTGCTCAAGATGCTTTACAGGATTTTGTGGCATGTGACTGTAGTATTGTAAAATGGTAGTGTATTATGACTTCATGCAGGGATACAAATGTTATCTGGCAGTTAATACCCTTATACTACGGCAAAAGGCTTTGAAGTCTTCTTTAGTCAAGTGTAAATTAGGTTCTTGTGATGCTCTCCTTAGAAGGACTGTGTGAGAGAAGCCTTCTATTAGCTTAGCTATTGATCAGAAACAAGTAATTCAGATAGCATTTTCCACTTTAAAGGAAAAACTTCAGTCCAAAGCCCAAGTGTGTTATTCATCTTTGTTAGTATCTCAGTCTGAAGGGTTGTTCTAAACTGCTGCTCCTCTGACAGCCAGACTCACCATGGACAGAGGCCTCCCAATGACTAACCCTGTGAAGGCTTGTTCAAATAGGCAACTTGAGTGCAGAGTAAGAGGGTTTTAATTCCAATTATCTACTGATGTGAAGACAACTAACCAAGAGGGTTTTCTTGAAGCTGCTGCTAACAAGTTTGTTTACCTCTTGGTTGTTTATGGAAACATGCGTGGCTGCATCTTTCAGAACTGCATGCACTGGGTAAACGCTTGGTGCTGTTGGGCTTGCCTGACTCAAGGAACCTGCCTCTGCAGCAGTGCCCTTACTCTCTAGGTTGCTCAAGTCCCATCTTCTTTGGCCTCAGCTGCGCAAACCTGTTCGCTTGCCTCCCCTCAGCACTGGCCCAAGGGATGGGCTTTGCTGTTGAGTCTGCACTGACCGGCCCTCCTGTGGGAGGAGATGGCCTTGGAGAGGCGATGGTAGGGACAGAGGACTGATAGAGGGGCGTCCATGGCAGCAACACTGGGTGCTACAAACAGGAGCTGTGAAACTGCACTTAAAATCTGCTCTGCAAGACTTCTTAAGCAGAATGCAGTCCTTGATCTGGTTAAGTGTGCCCTAGTTTATAGAAAAATAACAATCTCCTGGCACAGCAGAAAAGACCAAAAATGGCAGTACATGAGGAAAGATAGAGGGATTTCTTAAGCAGGAGTTGCTGCCAAGCACTTCATAATCTCTCCTTTTAGTGTGAAAACCAATAACTGGAGGCAAGCCAAGATATAAGGTATTAGCTAAGTAATGGATGATAGACTAGCACTTTTATTTTTAGTATGCATATCTTGAAACTTTAGTAGCATTGAATGTCACTTTTAATCTCAAAAGAACTTGTTCTCATATTCCAACTACCAGTTGGAGCATTTACAGTCCATTGGATGCTAATGGAATTTCAGTACTTATATATTTTCAGGATAATCTCAAAATAGCTGAAGAGCTCTTGCAGTTCATGGCTCAATGATATTGTTAATTAGTTGTGTGATCTAGGGAATTTCTGCCGGTGTTTTCAGGCATATCTCAGAACCAAACACCCCAAAGCCTCTAATTCGTATTCTGGTAAGCGAGAATCACTAAGCTCTTGTTGCAAAAACAAACAAAAAACGGCCTTCTCTGTGCTTGCTTTGGGTGACATCATATTTAAGTCTTTAGTAAGTTGAATACCCAGATTTTATTCTTCTTAAAAATAGGTATCAGAAAGATTTAACAAAGCTCTTCTGTCAAACTACTGGGCTCTTGGGCTTCCAGAGTCCTGTTTTAAAAGCCAAAGAATGTCTGCTTTCAGTGGCAGGGCAGCAATGAAAAGAGATGCCTGAAGATATCAGCTGCACAGCAGGAGAACAAGAGCTGATCTCAGCAATTTTGAGCTGGTTTAGAGCTTTATTTCAGTTTTTTGAATCTCAAACTTGGCAAAATTGGAAGTGATTCCAATTAGAGCCTTGAAGAGTCTAGAATGTTTTCTTACTGTATTAATGGCATATTCGCTAGAAAATAGCGCACTTAGTTAAGTGTTTTTCCTTCTGTCTGTGGGCTTGGGAGGGCTTTAGCAAAATGGGTTATTTCTTGGTAAAGTGACAAGCAGCACTTCTCACTCTCTTTCCTTAAACGACTATACAACTGTGAGCCTTAATTGAAATGAACTAAAAAGGGATACAAAGGTATAATCCAGTTCAAAATATAGGTAGTAATTCAAAAGGAGGCTTTATACATCTTGCCATTAAAGTTATCCTGAATGTTCTGGAAATTATTTAACTGCTTAGGCTGAGGAGGAGAAGGTAGTAAAACTAGCAAACTAATGCTTTAATTTGGGGTTTATGGAGCTGTTTGTAAACAAATGCTTTGAAGTGCTCTGTTTCTATAGACTAGACAAGAATGAAACAACATTGTGCTGATTCCTTCAGAGCAAGAGACCTTAGTTAACCTGCAGAGGCTGTGATCTCAGCAGGTAAGAAAAGGGAAGACTGAAACAGTTGTTGAGCTTAGGCTCAGATTTGTTGAGGGTGGCATGGTTTGGCTGCCAAACCTATTGGTAGAATTAGTCCTGCTGGCCAAGTACAGGTTCTCAGAAGTTAAAATCAAAACGACTTTTTGGCATCCACTGTGGCTTGATCATAGATCTTGTTGTGCTTCATGTGGCTAAATTCTGTTGGTATAGCCTTCATTTCTTGGTCTGGAGAGCATCTCCCACTTGCATCACAGAATTTGTATGGTAAATAATGACTTTGTGTAACTTGCTGTGAAATAGTACAGTTACAGTCCATGGCCTTAAACTGTCAGTTAAACTAGATAAAAGTGAATTGTTAGTTGCACTTTTTAACTGTGCCACGGCAGTGATGATGATCTGACTTTACCTGCGTCTAGCCCTTTGTTTCAGAGCTGTGTGAACAGTCATCAGAGCAGGGGGGATGAGAACACCAGGTGGTTTGCAGGTCACACACTTGCCACAGTGTTCAGGATGGTGTCACTAAACCTGGGGACAGAACAATAGATTGAACTGAGAATCCAACCTTATCAAATTCTCTTCCTGCCAGTGGAAGTTAAATCTTGTTTGTTCCTTTCTCAGCAAGTAAAGAATGAGGTTGGGAAGGATAATTTTGATCACAAAATTAGATGACTTACCTAGAGATCTGCTCTGAGTGGGCTCTTTTCTGATAACTTATACTGAGAAAGAACCTACTATCTTCAGATAGGAAGGGGCTCCTTCTACTACTGAAGGGCTTCAATAGGCTACTGAAGGGAATTGAATCATGCTTTAAAGGCAGCTGTGCTTATCTGGCTCCTCTAGGTTGTCTGCCTTCTGCTGTGAAAGAGGTGGTTTGGATTTTGCAAGACTTCTCTTCCTGTAAAGATGAGGTCATGTCAACATCTTGACTGGCTGAAGGATGCTTAATCTACAGAGTAGAGAGAAACTGTTCCTTGCTTAACCCAAGATGGTTCAGGAGGGAGCTTCCCCTTGTGTTATTAGGGAGTCTAACCTCAAGAAGTGTAGCATGAGAGCTTTGAACAGTGCTGCCTAAAGAGGTTCGTGGACTGCAGAGGTAGAAATGCAAGTAAACAAAATATTAACTTCTCTTGTTGCTTTATCAATGCTTATCTTAGTGTCCTTTACAGAATCAGTGGTGTATGTTTAGTGTTTTGTCTCTTATGTCCAGTGCCTCGCAGTTCTGTGAGGCATAGCTTTGTCTTGCTCTGTACTACCTAGCTGTTTTGTGTTCTGCTTCCATTCTACACTGTACTTGCCCAGCCCTTTCTGAGGCCAGAGAGAAGCATAGCCCTCTTTATCTCCTCTGCCAGCAGGGAAGGGCTGCTGTGCATGTGAAGCTTTCAGGATTTTGGAATGCAGCACTGGGTTATGTCCTGGCCCTGTTCCACTGGCCTTTGGAGAGGGTTCATATAGTATCAATCTAAAAAGTTCAATTAGCACTAGTAATCACTCTGCAGGAAACTGAATATTAGGGTTAAGTAGCTAAAGCTAGCTTTAGGTGTGCTCAAACTGTCAATATTTACATGCTGTCAGGTGCTTTTGTTTATTGTTTAGCTCTTGCTGTGAGTTGTGTATACAAAAACAAAGGCCAGCTCTGGTGTCTTCTCTCAGTATTGAGGTGGAATGGCCAAGGAAGGATTTAATATTCTCTTGGAGTGTTTAGCACTATGGAGATCTTGTGCTGATTTAAGTTGGATGGCCTTTTACCCCAAAAGTGGTTTAATAGGGCCAGGTATTAATATTAAATATGGTATCTGTCTTGAAAGGAAGGAAGAAGCTGCTATGTTCTAATTAAACTCTTAGTAAATCTTTCTATACTGCAGTTGCGTTGTACTTTTTAAGTGTTAAAGCCAGAGTCTGTTCTACCTGTCTCGTGTAGCTACGTGGAGGGTAAAGAACAGTCATGACTGCTTTGAAAAATCCCTAAAGGTTACTTTTCATTTCTGTATTCCCATTTCCTTAACCTTCAGTGTTGTACTTGAGCAGTGTTTTGGGTGAGAGATCTGCTGTATAATAAAATAGATGGTTACCAGCGGAGAATGCCTGTCTTCACTTACCAATGTTTATCCTGGGGTGAGCACTTAAAAATGATTAACTTGTATTACTCTACCAAGTGTTTGTAGCAAGCAGGTGTGATTAAATATTCTGCATGCTGAAATGCTGTAAGTCAGATGCTTGAAAATACTGTCCTGAGGTCATTTCTTGATTGACATGTTGTTCTTGTGTGGTATGCACTAATTCTGCGAGTTTTGGAGCCCTTCTTTTTCAGAAGATCAAGTTATAACAAGGGAGGGAACTTCACAGTAATTGTGGTCAAACACCAGAACAGGCTGCTCAGTGGTCATGGGATCTCCATTCACAAGACTTAACTGGGCATAAGTTGGATTGCTTAGGGCCATCTGCTTGGGACGAGTTATTTAAACCAGACAACAGCCAGAGGTTGTTTCCAACCTAAATAATTCTGTAGTTTGCTATGAGGTCAACAGCTCCTTAGCCCCTACATAATTTTGTTTTGAACAGCTAGCTAGCCTGAGGCTTTTAGAAAATAATACTTCTACTGTAGGCTTCTGTGTTTCAAGCCAGTAAAACTTGTGCAATATGGTAGTTGCAGTGTCCTTTGGATTAAATGAAGCTCTGTTTAATGAGGCTTCTGATAGGTATGTTGTGCTCTAGTTTGTGTTTCTGGTGGTGCTCTAAAGCCAAGCTAATATTGCTGCTTTCCACATGAAATGTCACCTGAATTGTCTGCTGCCCCTGTCAGAAAACCCTGCCACAGTAGGGCCCTTGGTTGTTCTGCTGTGAGGACACGAGTGTCACCATCCTTGCATCTTCACTGTAGCAATCACGGAGCTCATGTGTCTGCTTATTTCTCTGTTTAGAATTACAGGACTGGTGATGTCTCAGCTGGGGGTTTTGGTGCATCATCACTTCTGCTTTTGTCCCAGCCTGCTGTTAGAGCTGCTGTTCCCTGTTCTGTGTGTGTCAGTGGTGGCTGATGCTTATCTGTCTGGGCTGCAGTTTCCAGCTACTCTCCCAAAATGCATTAATAGTTTCAAAACAGGTCTCCATCACTTAAATACTTGGTTTCCATGACACATAAGAAGCTTGCTTAAATAGTAATTGTTTGTGGAAGCTTCTCTGTAGGGGAGAGCAGTAGTTTACTGTTTGCAAGCCCAGAAGTATTGGAGCTGTGGGTTTTTTCTTCAAAAAAATCCTGCTTAACTGCAAGACTTGTAATATCAAAAGGCAGGAATGGCATGAAACAAATGCCTTGTCATAGGACTTTCCACTAGATGCTTCTGCAATTTGTTTCTGCTAGAATTTACTCTATTGCTGCTCTTTCTGCTCCTGTGTAGAGGAGATAGTCATCTTTCTACTTAGAGTAGATCTAAGATATAGCTCTGTTTTTTAGGTTGAAACTAAGCTGCATTCACATAAATAGTTCAGAAAGATATAAAAGTCCTGTAATAGGTACTATAGAAATAATTTTATGATGTTAGAAGAAAGTCTTTTCATGGACAACTTCTCTAGGTAGCAGTCCCTGAAGTTGGATTTACAAATAAGAGCAGCTTGTTCAACCAGCAGCTTCTCTGACAAGCCTTTGTCTGTATTAGTGGCCCTGTTGCCAAAATGGCAGGTATTTGTTCCAATACCTGGTTCATACCTTTTCTTTGACGTCAGTGACACAAGTTCACAAGTTGAGTCCTAATATATTTGAATGGCTTACTTCTCGGGGTTTTATTCTGGTCTTTTACCAATAGTGGGATAATGGCAAACTGCCATCGTGTCATCAGTGACGCTATGGGTATTGACTGTTTTTTTTTTTTTTTTTCCCTTCTGTTTGCAGATCTAATTGCTTGCTTGGCATTTGGCATTTGTGGAGAACAGGACAATGGCTGCCAGCAAGAGCAAGAACCAGAGTTCCTTGGCCCTCCACAAAGTGATCATGGTTGGCAGTGGAGGCGTAGGCAAATCTGCACTCACTCTTCAGTTTATGTACGATGAGGTAAGTTGGGTTTGGCAGTGCTGCAGCTTACTAGGTTAATGAGATGATAGATACCTCAGTGGGCTGCATCTATGGGGACAAACAGGATGGGTCTTGGTACCTTGCTGAGATAATGCAGAGTGTCAGGTGCTGACTGGACACTTCCTTGACTTGAGTTTGACATAAGGAATACCATGTCAAGACTAACCTGAGGGCACAAGTCTTTAGGTGTAGCTCATCTGGCATAAGCTTTAACCTAGCTAGGCTTGGCTTGGAGAACTCATCATGCAACCTTGTGATGTCCTGTGAGACAGGAAGGAGATAGAAGGATGAGATGCCTTCACTGGACCTGAGTTTGTGGGCCTGGACCTGTCCACACTGGACCTGTGTTGCCAGCAAAATTACAAGATGAACTGACAGTGGCTCTGGGGGGGTGGTCAGATCAACATTTAATGCCCGGCAGCTCTATGCCTGTGTAATTATGGAGCATTCTTTCATGCTCAGCAGTTGAACACGATTGTCAGCACCTGTTTAAACTTCAGATAGTTGTACCTTGGGTGTGTTCACAAATGCCTTATTCTTGAAGTGGGTATGATACCAGGTTACTGACAGCTTATACTAGATGTTCCTTTGTCCTTTAAACTGTGCTGAAGTTGCTGGACAGAGTTTCATCTAGCAAGACTATTTCTCTTAACTAAGCAGACTCTTTGATGTATTAAGTGCTTAAGTAATTTTCTTTTTGTAGTAAAATTAAATGATGCAACTTAGTAGGTAACTGAACTATGGAAAGGCCATGAGGAATTTAGGAAGAAAAATGGATACAGGAAAATACTGAGTGCCATTGGACAATGTCTTAAACTAATTCCTGTTTTTATGCTGATCAGTTTGTGGAAGACTATGAGCCTACTAAGGCTGACAGCTACAGAAAGAAAGTAGTTCTGGATGGTGAAGAAGTTCAGATAGACATTCTGGACACAGCAGGACAAGAGGATTATGCAGCCATCAGAGATAACTACTTCCGCAGCGGGGAAGGGTTTCTTCTAGTCTTCTCAATAACGGAGCATGAATCCTTTACAGCAACAGCAGAGTTTCGGTAAGTGTGTGGTGGTGGCGGCAGCTTGGATTTAGATCCTATGCCGCTCTGACAGCTTTTCTTAAACTATACCTCTTTATCTTTTGTCATTTCCCATTTGGTCAATGAAGGTGTCAGTCCAACAACTATGTTCTCAAGTAACTGGTAACTAAAACCACTATATGTAGCCTTTGGCTATAGTTGTCCTCATGCATTTAACTTAGGAGTATCTCATGCCAGCAGCAACTTAAGGCAAGTAACAGATTCTTGGACTCCTAGAACTTGTGCATTCCAGCCAACTCTTCAGTCTTGGTAAACGTGGAGTTTAATTATCTTCAAGCAGTACTTCTGGAATTAAGTCTACCTTTTGGCCAGATTTCAGACACTGTTGCTTACTGCTGGAAGCAGGTGCTCTAAGGAAAGGAAGGATCAGCCTTCACTCTCAGGTATGGCTGGGTGCCAAACAAGGGTTGGCAGCCAAGCACCACTATTGTAGGCAGGCGTATTCCTAGAAAGACAAGCAGCAGTAGTAAGTGCTTCAGTTTTGTTCCCAGGATTAGCTGTTCTGATGTAAAAATCAGTACCAGCCTGAGCATGGAAATGGCTTGTGTAGTATGAAAGAACTGGGGTGGGGGGTTGATCCATTGCTCTCGTCTCAGAACTCGTGTAGGCAGGTTCCGGGGAGATATTCTGACCTTCATTGGCTAATAGCTATAGCCTCAGCAGAGAGGGCAATTCAGAGATTTCCTGGGACAGCTGTGCAACCTGGAGTGAAACTTTCCAAAACATAAGGAAAGTGTTAGAGTTTCTAATGCCTGCCAGAACAGAAACCCTTTAATTATCAGCTTGGCTTATGTTCAGTTAGCTTTAGTACTGTAAGGTCCTAATAGGAAGTGTCTACCTTGCTGAACACTAGTACTTAGACTTGTTTCTAGGATTTTTTTTTTTTTTTTTTTTTTAAGAAAAAAGGGCTAACTTTCCCATGCTCTGGGAGAGTCTAAGTTCTAGATGTGTTAAAACTTCCCTGTGGTGCTAGGAAACTACTGAATCTCTTAAAAAGATATGTGAAGGCTTTCCTTAGTCACATAGTGACTTTTGCCTGATTTTTAGGAGGATGGCCACCTTATAGGGAGCATTAGAAGAGCTATCCTCCCCTATTTCTTCTATTTGCAGAATTTGAAGCAACTAAACAGTTGCATCTCTGGGCTGCAAAAGTCAGTGTTCAGTGCTCTGCCTGATGCAAGAGGGAGGAAAGGCCATTCAAAAACAGGAAAAGGATGAGGTGCTTCCTGGAAGTATTCAGCATGGGTTTTTTGCCTGCATATTTAGGCAAAATCATAGTCTCAAGCCTTGGGCTTGACCTTGAGATGAAAAGGACAGTTATCTTGGCAGTCTCTTCCCACCCAACCCTCCTGCCCAAACTAGATGAACTTTGTTGGTTCTAGGCTCCAGCACAACCAAACAGTGAAGCACCAGGCAGTGTGTGTTAGGTAAGGCAGGTGAGTTAGAACCTAAAACCTTTGAGATGGATAATCTCCTACTCTTCAATAGTTCAGAAGTAAATGTGGAATGGAATTAGCTAAATGTAACTTCCTGAAATCTAAGATTTGGCTGCTTGGGAACCCCCCCTTTTTTTCCATGGAAGAGGTAGCATAGTCGTAGGAATCATCAATCATCAATGCCATGGGCTAAACTATTCATCAGAATTGTTGATCTTGTAAGTTTTAAAATTCTTATGAACAGATTGAGTGTTAACTGTGAGTGTATTTTAAGCCTTGTTAGCTCTCTTGGTGCTGTGCATTCAGTGTTTGCTTTCGATGCCCCTGCAGTCTAACGATGTGTGAAGGTACCGTTTGCTGTAGCAGGGGACTGTCGGCTTCGGTCTTAATGCAGTATTTTGCATTCTAAATTCATTCAGCTATTTCGTGCACAGAAAATGCCAGCATCTAAAGTAGCTAAACCTGGTGTAATGTGGAAGGGGGGTAGCACCCTGCTTGCTTTGGTTCCTGTTCATAAGGAAATGAAAGGCAAAGTGAGAGCAACTGCACTAGTCCAGCCCTCCCAGGGTGCAAGGACAGCAGCATGTGCTGTGTGGTTTCTGCCTGTGCTGCTGCTCCAGTAGCAGCACTGACTTTGAGGCTCATGTGCAGCGTGGCTCTCAATCAGCTCTCCCAGGTGCTGGCAGGTTTGTTAGGAATGAACAGGGGTATCCTGGTTAGTACTAATTCCATATTTTTTATGGAGTTTTTAGAGAAGGAAGCTTGCTAGTCCAGTTTAACACTATTCAGTAACTCTTCTCTTATGCTGCATGGATAGCCTTTATTAATGATTTTGCAGACTACTTATGCTTTTCCTGAGCTCTTGCCTTGGCAAAGCCTTGATGCTTCCTGGGCTTATGTGGAGGTGGGATATAGCTTGAAGACTGTCACTAAGTATTATGCTGAAACTTGGCAGATGTGACACTTCTTTCATTCAGATATGAACTGCTGCTATGAGTTGCTGTTCTGCTGTACAACTCTTCTCTATTAAAACCTGGGTAGCAAACATTCCAACTAAATGGTGAAACAGCTATTCTGGAAAAATGAACTTTAGATTAATGTAAAGCACATAGCATTAGTATATTAAACTTGTAATTGTTTAAAAATGTGTATTCAACTGGGAAACATTAAAAACCACTGTAAACACCAGAAGTATGCAGACCACACAATCTGCTCCTGATAAGCTACTTTTTTTCCTGCTGTTTCTAACAGATATCTTTATTTTGAATACCTGATGCATTAGGGAACAGATTCTCCGTGTGAAGGCTGAAGAGGATAAAATCCCTTTGTTGGTAGTTGGAAACAAGTCTGATTTGGAAGAGCGCAGACAAGTGCCTGTAGAAGAGGCTAGAAGTAAGGCAGAGGAGTGGGGTGTGCAGTACGTAGAGACCTCTGCTAAAACTAGAGCAAATGTAGATAAGGTAAGACAAAAGACTGACTTCTACTACAGTAACATCATTAACTTGTTCAGTAGCTGAGTGACTCACTCTTGTGTGTATGCAGCATGGTTTTTGTTTTTAAAGTGTGACAAAAGCAAGTCCACACTTGAGTTTGTGAAAAGTGTATGTTATTAAAACAATTACTCAATGAACTATGTAGGTTTGTGTGCCTAGTTTAGAGGAGCTGGGAACCACTAAGTTATACTATTTTCTTGTTTTAGGTGTTTGCATCTGAACCAGCTTTCCAGTAATACATTGGGTAGATAAGTTTAAGGGCTTCAGAAGTGTGCAGGAGGACCACAGGTGTTACCTTGTTTATAGCCTGTGTCCTCTTAAAATAAATAGCAAGCATATAAGCTATAGCTGCCTGTGAAATTCTGTTTTCCTTCCCTTCAGGGCTATACAAGGTATGGCTGATGTTGCATATTTTTTTTCCCTTTGCCAGGACTGTGTTGAACTATAGAAAGCTCTTTGCCATCTCCTTTTCTCATTTTTATTGCGTGTCCATACTGGTCTAGGTTTCATCATTCTCATCAGCATGCTCGTGCTGCTGATTTCTTGCATCAGCCTTGCCTTTGGGGGGTGTTTCCTGAAGAAAATGAGCTGACTGTTCAGGGTTGAATCAGTAAGAAAATCAACAGATTTGGACTTCCCCACCTTGTTCAATGTAGTTAGGGGCTGCTAGAAAAAGGTGATATCCTTTTTTCACCAAAACCCAGCAAGACTTTACTGCTTGGTCTACTAGGGAGTCCAAATGTTTGGTTTGGTAACCTGCACCTGTTTGAACTTTACAAATGCAAATGAATGCGTGCAGCTAGCCAGATTGCACATATAACTAACTTGTAAGCTGCTGCTAATTTCTCCTAGTCTTTATTAATTTATTGGTAAAAGTGCTGTTGGTACATGAGTTACCCTGTAATAACATGTGACTGCTTGATCCCTGGCTAAAACAGCATATAGATAGCTCTTGATATCTTTTGGCTGTAAAAGACATGAGACAATTTAAATCTAGAGAAGAAACTAACTTGTGGGGAATCACTGGAAAGTTTAGACTGTCAGATACAAAAATGGGTAAGTACGAAGAAATAGAAATACCTGGATGCAGTCTTTGCCTCTGAGCTGTTTAATATAACCAAAAAGCGTTTAGCCCTCTTCTATTAAACTGGATGTTTTTTATTGGTTGAGTTTAATGAGAGTATGGCTGTATATCTGTGGTCTCTGAGCCTAACATCAGTTTAGAAAGATGTGGTGATCTAGACCTTTTCTTTAAGCCATATTCACAGGCACTGTAACAAGGAATGTCAGCAATGTGGCAAAACAAACCATTCCAGAAGAAGGTTTTGAATGTGAGAGAGGAATCTTATTTCTGTTCAGTAACAAGATTTTGTTTCCAAGTACCCAAGAGATGTATAGCTGTTCACTTAAAGCCTAACTCTGTAGAGCAACAGAAAGCAGAGCAGAAAGCTCTTGCTCTTCTGCAGGGCTCAAAAACATAGCTTCCCATTACTGCTCTGCAGTGAAATAGCTGTTGAACCTTACTGGTGGTATGTGCTTAGGTATCAAATTTGCAGTTTCTGTTAAATCTTTAGAGTTTTTGGTGAAACTTAATCAGAGTAATCACTCTTCTCTAAATATCTCTTATGAAGAGTGTTTTCTGTACCATAATATTGCTACTGGTAGAACCCACTTATAAAACAAGCAGGCCACTACCTACTATAGTTTTAGCTCTGAAGTACTTGGACAGAGCTAGACTAAACTTCCCTGGTTAACACATGAGGTGCTTGATTGGATGTGTCAGGGACAAATTTCTTGTGAGCCCTGAACCCTGCTGTGTATTGTTTTCCAACAAGAATGATATTTTAGCGAAGCTTCTTGAAACAGGCTGCTGGATGATGTAGTAATTGGATAAGGCTGCCCTACTTCTACTTCACAGACAATCGTGTTGCTGAGTTTGCTGCGGGCATCTGTGTATATCTATGTCAGTCTGGGTGTATATAGTGTGTGTGGTGTTTATGTTTTTGCCTAATACTGGTCATCTGCCAGCAGAACTTGTTGTAAATCTTTTTTTTCCCTCTTCCAGGTATTCTTTGATCTAATGAGAGAAATCAGAGCAAAGAAAATGTCAGAAAACAAAGACAAGAATGGCAAGAAAAGTGGCAAGAACAAGAAAAGCTTTAAAGAAAGATGTTGCTTACTGTGATGCTTGGGGAACTGTTAATATCTACAGGTGGCAGGATAAGATACCACTAAGGATATAGGGCTGGATTCATGAAAGGAAGTCTGTATTGACTCCCTTATTTCTTGCTTTGCATATCACACCTTCAAAATGTGAAAACAGAACTTTGAAACCATTTCTGGTATGCAACAAACCTATGCCTACTTACATGGAAATGGGCTTTGTCTTCCCAGTGTCTTTCAAGGCTAGATATATACTGAGTCTCAGAACTACAATAATTCTGTTTGATTATACCAAGTACTTTCATATTAACTTCCTAGTATATTTTAATGTTTGAGTGTTTTTTTTCTTGAACCTCTATTGGCCTTAACAAGCACAGTTGTTCAGGTTTGAACAATTTTCAGTGTCTTTGCCCTTTGTTGCAAACTACAGACAATTTAGATGGCATCTGGTAAAGGTTTGAGTCTCTATCATCTGCTAGTGGTCACTGGTATGTCTTAAATCTGCTGCTTTTCTCCCCATCCTTCATTTAATAAATAGCAACTGACATTTGAGAGGCAACTCAACATTCAAGTTAACTTTGTTCCTGTTGAGTCAATACAGCATTCATGAATCAAGCCTATGGACTCGATTCAGACTTAAGTAATGCAACAATTGGTATTTAAATACTGGCTAGGTGCATTCCCCATTTTATCATTCTTAAATTAGTGATGTGAGGATGAGAAAATAACTGCAAGACTGTCTTTGAAAGGAATTGTATTGCCACCATTTCCTTGAAATGCTGTCCTGGGTTTTTCCACATATTGTGGCTAGATTCATTTAAAGTCATTCTCCATCAATCATCGTCGTCCTCCCTGGTACTGGCCTGAAAATGCACGTGTTGGTCATCTGTTCTGCTTATATTGCAACACTTGTGATCATGTTGGAGAAATGGGAACTTGAGCATGAATACTTTGAGGAAGATGGGTAACACCTCAAACCACGACCTGGAATCGAGGCAAACATGCTACCTCTCAGTGATTAGCTGGCTAGCGACTTGCACGGTGTCAAAAAGAAAATGAAGTTAAGCAGTTGCTATGTCTGTTGTTTGCTGTTAACTTTGTATGTATTGTTTCTATGCACAGCAACCTAGCACATGGAGACACATTTGGAGTTTTACTGTTAGTTATACTATGGTGGTCACTTTAATTGACAGAACCAGCCTAGAAATGGAAGAAAAATCAGTATTTAGCTCACCATCTTATCAGCTTCCTAAATTGTATCCTGATACAGTTTAAGTGCAGTTACTAACCGCTGATTGTGAAGTCTCTCAGTGAATTAGGGACTTGTATGTAGAAGAAATGAACAGTTTTATAAAGGAGTAACTGTATCTTGCTTGTACCAGATGCTTAAAATGCAGTTACCTGAGGGGGGGAGGGGGGCGGGATTTTTTTATGAGCACGCTGCAGCACGAGGTTAACAAATACTGCTCTTTCTTGAGATGGAGTAGCAGATACTGTTCAGTACTTTGTATTGTAACTTAAGCTTGAGAAGAATTTTTAACATGTACTAGATTGCTCTTGTGCATTCTGCCTCTGAACTTTGAAGAGAGTAAAATGTGTTAGACATTAGAGCCTCTATTGGTCTGAGGTTTTGCAGGGACTTATCATAAACTCATTGTCTTCCATAATTAGTTCTCCTTGTCAGGCAACTCATTGGATTGGGGAACCTATACTAAATAAAAGGTGCTGTAATCTTTCTTCTTGTCAAGTTCAATTCCTTTGTTTTTGTTACTTTGTATGATCTGGAAGAATCATTAGCCCCTTCTGTAAACTTTCTTGAAACAAGATAATTAGCAAGGCACTACACAGCTGCTATTGAAGCAGAGGCTGGAGGCTCGTAGAACTTGTCACTGGAGACTGTATATGAGATACAGTTCAAACACTCACCGGGGTGCTTGGAGCTGTAATACTTCTTGGAAAGCTTCATCTTGACCTTCCACAGACAAAGGCTAAGTGCATGTTGTGCATACAGCAAATGAAGATGTGCTTCTAGAAGAAGACAGCTCACGTAACCTTTAGGTCTGAACTAAAATTCAGCTTAAACCTTCATCTAGTGGATAAACTCAGCTCATCATAAGCTTAATTAGTTCAAGCTTCTCTAAGACAATGTATAGAAAGTCTCATAATTGGGAGCAATAACTTATTCCCCTAGGAATAATGAACTCTGAAGTTGCATGTGCATAGCTCCAAGTTGGGATCTTGAGTACCATGTGGTTGTTCTCTTTCTCCATGCAGACAGTACAGGTTACAGTAGGTGGTGGCACAGGTGAAGTTATACTTGGAGCAGACTCCTGTTGTTCTTATAGCCTGTGTGCTGTTCTCACAGAGCTTATTGTTCCCCTGATAACAGCTCTACCACTGAGATGGAGCTTGTGTGGAACAAGATCCTTGCTATTGTGTTGCTAAATGCTGAATCTCTTCCATGGTCTCAGCTTGTCACTTTTTTCTCTTTTTAGAAGTACTAAGGTTAGAGATTAAATCTGGCAGCATTCTAGTATCCTTTTGTGGTAAACATGAGGAAAGCAATAAAATTGCTCCCTGGGCCTGTAATATGGTTGCTTCTACCTCCCATGATGGAAGTACCTCAGTGCTTGTTCCTCTGAGGACAGTGGAATTCAATGATCTTTGGAGGACCTCCAGACTGGCTTGTTTGGACATCAGCCTCAAGTTGGTTGACTAGAGTAAAAGATGAGAGCAGAAATGCTGCCTCTGGATTTGGGGCTCCCTGTGCCCAGTGTAAAGGAAGCTTTAGCTGCTAATCTCCATAACTGGTTGGAGCACATGAAGGAGGGCTTTGACATGTGTGTGTTGCTGCCATGCTCTGTAGCTGGAACAATTGGGAGCTCTTGTGAAGTTGATGTATTCTAGCAGCCTTTTTGTGTTAGGTAATTAAAATCCAAGTCAATATTATCTAACCTGAAATCTTCTCCCTAGAGCAGGACTATGGGCAAGTAGCTAATACATAAAGTCTTGCAAGACTTGACTGTGCACTTTAACTCAAGCATTTGAGTAGTGTTCTTGGGAAATGTCTTTAGTATTAGAAAGTCAGGGAGTTGTTTCCTGCAGGAAGGATGTAGTCCTTTGCATTTGGCTTAGCTGTGGCTATTCTGTAAGTACTCTAGCAAATAATAATGCGGAAGGCAAGCCACTGCTGTAAGATGCTATGTCCAGTGTGAAGTTCTACTTTAAAAAGCAAGTTACACTCCAGAGTGAGGCTAGACTCACTCCTCCTAGATAGGGCGAGAATTTGCCAGATGAGCATTCAGATGAAGCATAAAGAATATCTTCAGCTCTCTGTGCCAAGTGTTTTCTGTAGAGGCTTCCTTTAATTGTAACTTCTGGGCAAAATCTTGGTTTAATGAAAACAGAGAAAAACACTACTGGGCATTAAAATTCAGTATGGTATCAACAGTCCTCTGAAGTTCCAGTTGTGTGCTGCAGAGCTAATGTGTTTTAGAATATTTCAGGCCTAAGGCGCAAAGCAGCAATCTTGAAGGCAGTAAGAGGAAGAACTCGTTTAACTGGATACTTGTTGTGATTTTTGAAGCTTTCC
Source organism: Tinamus guttatus (assembly GCF_000705375.1). The sequence continues at coordinate 263,775 of NW_010576443.1, read as the reverse complement.
TGAACGTTAAAGCGCTGCTGGGACCTGACAGGGCGCTCTCCTCCTCCATAAGAGGAGGGTACTGCTTATCAATGCAACCCCCTCTAGAGCTCATGTGGACAGAAGCTTTCTTTAATTGCTATAAGAATATGTTGCTGTGTTCACCTCCTGTTGACTTTGAAGGAAAGGGGGCAAAAAAGCTGATTCTCACTGTAATCTCCCTACTTCACGGCAATGGCAGGTGCTTCTCTTGGGAGGAGGAGGTGTTATCTCTAACACCAAGAAAGAGATTTAGCATAGAGGAAGTGATTGTGATGGCAAGGTTTAATAAACCTGCCTCTAAACTGTTTATTTCTCCTGTACTATAGAATGCAAGTTCATTTTTCCCCCATTACATGGCTTGAGAGCTTTGCCTTGGACTTGCACAGATGTTTTTCATGTGTAAAACTAGTCACTCTTACCAGGCTAATGCAATTCATTTTTATTACTCTTGATGATTTTTGAAAAAGCACCATGTCTGTCTGATAGGGGTCTTAGGTGTGTGGGGGTTTGTTTTTTATAAGCAAGTCTACTGGCTTTTGAGCTAGCCAGGCAATGGCTTTGTTTCCAGAGCCAACCTGTCTGTATCAGACTTGTAATATGGTTATATTAAAAGCTGTAGAGGGGGGAGGAGGTGACTGAAGTCTCCCGTTTTTCTGGACAAGTGGTCTGCAGCCTGGTCTCTGTACTGAGCTGCCAGTGGTTTGAATCAAACTAGTTCATCTTAATTACCCACGACCTGGATGGAACAGACCATTTGCCGACTGTTTAGATGTCCCTTACTCTCCTCCTTCCTTCACTGGTCACTTTTGGAGATCAAATAACATGAAATAAGTAATAGTGTGTAGACATATTGCTGCTTAATCTTTTGAGTGTTTTAGATGAAATTCTCTACACAGATCTGTGATGAACAAACTTTAGTAAAAATTCTGGTGCTTGTTTAGCCCCTTGGGATAGACTCCACACCCCGTTAAATCGTGTTTCTGTTGCCCAGAAGGGCAGTTTGCAGCAAGCTGGGCGCGGGCGCTGCTGTCGCTGCCGTACAGCTGAGAAGGGGGACGTGCTCTTGGTCCTCTGCTGCAGCCCCGTCCCGGTGCCGGGATGGCCCGGGCGCCTCTTCCCGAGAACTGCTGGCTCCATCTGGCGGCTCCGAGCGCGCGAGGCTCTGCCATGGAGAGAGGCTGCCCTTCACCTGCCACCTGGGTTAATGGAGAAATCCACCCTCACCAGGGCCCGCTGCTCTCGTTGCTCTGCTGCGTCCTTCTCTTGTGCAGTTAGACTCCTTGTTCTAAATTAAAGGTTTCATTTTGCATGCAAATGCTGATGTTAATTTTGCCTAAACGTTCTAGTGTGTAACAACATCCAGTTTCTCATGAGGATGGTGGCTTTACGATTTCTATGGCATTATAGCAGTTTGCATTGCAAGTGTACGTTTGTCCTGCTCGCTGAGCACTGATTTGCATGCCAGAAAGAATACTTATTGTTTGGTGAGACTGTGCAGTATTTCACAAAACATGTTGTTTCTAGGGGTAACTAAAAACGCTGGGTTTTGCTTTGACAGATAAAGATGTCGTTGTGAAGGGGGTGGGGGAATATTCTATTCAAAATCCCCCTGTTCTCTCCTCCCCTCCCCAGTTCAAACTCCTGCATCTGCTGTGGGAATGGGATCTACCAGGGAAGCGCCAGTAAGTGGATTCCTGGGCCTGGTAACTGCAAAGGGGCTGGAGGTGAAATGCTGAGGTAAGACTGAGCCCATATGCTCTGGAGCTGCCTTCCTGATAAAGATGATTAATTTCCAGAGTTTGCAGCAAGTTCCCTTCAATGTTACTTGGCTTTGAGGCAGAATCATGTTTTTGATATAATCAGTTTATAGAGTTTGTTTTTAAAGTCTAGTGTTCAGGCTATCGGAGGTTTTATGCATGTTGGCTTCGGAGGCAAAATACCAGAACTTGAGGACAAACTTGTGCATACATGTAGCACTGAAAGACAAGGAAACTTGCTGCTTGCTTTTTTTTCCCCCTTTTGAAAACAGCAACAAACTGAGCTCGCTCTTTAGATGAGTGTTTCTCAACCTGTGGTCTGAGTGCTTTGTGACACCATTAATTGCTCGCTCCACAGTGATGGTGTCACACTTCTATGCATGTAACTATGGAAGCAGGGACCAGGGGAAGGAATTGGAGTTCAAAAACGAGGCCAATTTTTCCTTGCCTCTGAATGGAAACAATTGTGGCAAGGTTGCCCACAGTAGCCTTTGGTGTTGCTCCTAGCCTGAGAGAAATGCTCCCAGTCCTAATGACAGATGTGAAGTGCCCTGACAAATCAAGAGCAATGGATCCTTGACCAGAATAGCTGGATTCAGAAACCTGGAATTGAACTTGGCTACCTTCTTGGGAGGTGGAGCTGTGAAAAGGGAAGCCTCTTAGTTGGCTGAACAGGCACCTGCAGGGTGTTTGGGTCTTGGGCTTTAAAAGCAGCTGCTCTTCTGATTAGCAGCCTGGGCAGTGTCCTGGACCCCCCTTCTATTATGGGGTCTCAATTTTCTTTATGGGCCTGCTTAGTTCTTTGTGCTGGAAGTTCATCTTCACCCTTGGATTTCAATCTTACTGGTCCCGCTTGTGTTCAGACAACTTAACTACACATTAGCACTTCATCCCTTTTTTGCCTGGTGACTGTACTCGAATTGGGTGCTCAGCAGTGTCACTAGTGTGTGAAATAGGTGGACAGTGATTTCGGTCACTTCCCTAAGTGTGGCCAGCTGCCCAGTTCCAGCTCTGAGGACTGCATGAGGAATCGGGTTATAGGAGAAGCAACTACCCACAGATGGGTCATTACCACAGGGAGAGCTTGACACTTCAGCCTTGGCTAACGAGAGCCGTTTCCTACCCGGGGAGCAGCAGCAGAGCAGGGGATGTGTCCGTTCCCGCAGCCAGGCTAGAGCTTTCTCAAGTGGCACCTCGAGCAAACCCCTCTGAGCACGGGCCATGGTGCAGCCAGCAGTGCTGGAGTGGAGGCTGAGGCTGTGCCCGTTTGTGGTGTTTTGCTTCGCGTTCCCCCTCCCTCCGCCTCCCTGAACTGCGTGGAGGGAGGAGGCAGAGCTGCTGCTGCGTGGGAATAGAGGCCACATTTGCAGCTTTGCCTCAGGAGCTCAAAAACCATAAGTCAGGCCTCCAAAACTACATTTGATTTAGAAATAATGAGATGCTTTAGAAAATGAAAATGAACTTGGAGTTCTCTTTCACAGTCTCTTTGTTTCCAAGCCTTTCGAGTGCACTTGCTTTGTGTTTGCAAGCTTGCTTTCTGCAACAATGATGGCAGAAGTATTTTTTTTCAATGAAAATAAAGATGTTCATAGGCTTGCTGATTCCAGCACCTGGGGCGTAAATTTTCAAATATTGTGACATTTGGAGAGGAGTGGAGACAGGACACACAAAACACTCAACTTTTAGCCCCGTTTCTGCTGGGTATCACCATCCTCTGCACTTAGAATCTGAAGGATTGTAAAAGCTGAAGCATAAGGACCCCTTGTTGGTGGTCCTAGTGTCTATCTTGGCAGCTTGCCAGGAGCCCAAGGGATGCTCTTAATTTTCTTTATTCATTAGCATATTTTTAATCAAATGCATCAAACCACAATTTTTCCACACGTCTCTCCCATGGCAGATGAACAAAAACAGGTCAGTGCTCAAATGCACCTCTAATGTGCTGTAGTTGCTCAGTTCACTCCTCTGTTGCAGTTACAGTTACAGGACATCTGATGATTTGCCCCCTGCACCTGGTAAAGCCTTCTGATGAAAAGGCTTCCCTTTTTTTTCCTGAAAGAGCAGAGTAACATGGAACGTGCCTGTCATAGCAGCCTCGTTCCATCCAGTGCCCTGTCAGAGCTGCCTCTGACTCTTCTCCAACTTTGCTTTGAGTTTAGAGCATTTGTTTAATGTTAATTTCCAGGGAACAATCAAGCAGGTGCAATGTCCAGGCTGAATTCCCTGGCCCTAATGAAGTTTCAAGACTGCTTACACCTAGTTTAATAATAGGCTTTTTACATTCTTGTCACCTGTAACCTACCCTCATATACCTCATGCTGCCAACCCATCTCTAGCCAGGCAAGGAAAATGTTGCAGTGTTGAGATCATGTTCACACTTGCAGCTGAGACGTGTCTTGCCTTGTTTCTTATCTCTGAATTGTTCATAACAAGAGCTAAGTAAAAATTACTCTTCATGTTTTTTACATGAGCTTTCAAAGTTGGTTACAGTGTTCTGGGTGGGGTGAATATTGCATCAACACCAAATTAAAACTTATCTTTCCTTCTTTTTTGGAAGGAGATGGGGATATGGGTTCCAGGCGAATAGTCTTCACCATGAGACAAAAATCTTATAGAGTCCAAGGTATGAAGTGAATTTGGAGTATTTGCAAGTCTGTGACAAAGGGCTGCATACTTTGTTTTTGTATGTTTCTTTTTCCTTCCGCCTGTCCATCTTTCAAGCCTGGCAGGACTTTGTTGGGAACTCGTCAGTGGGATCTGTCTCGAACATAAAAATTAGAGTGGGCTCGCAGCCTGTTCCTAGCCCCGGAAAAGCCAAGGAAGCTGAAGGCGAAAAGCTCTCGCAGGATGCAGGCCCCTTTCTAAGCAGCCACACCTCGCGGTGACTCTTTCCTTCTAGGCAGCGCGAGTGACGCGGCGGGAGCCACCGCTGCTGCCCCCGGAGCCCTTCCCTTGCCTCCGTCATGGGCTCCTTCATGGAGCTAACCAAAGTGGGGAAGATAGAGAAGGAGGCTTAGTGAGGATGTTAATTCTGGCTCCCAATTAAAGGATCTGAGCATTTCCTGGTAGGAAGACCTTTTCCAGGTGTTTTTGTGTCATGAGCCCAAAACCAGAGGGTTGCTTCTAGTGTTCACATGTCCCCTGCAAGCAGCTGCAGCGCGCCGTGCAGCAGGTTGGCCGGCTCCTGACGCCGTTTCTGTGGTCTGTGCGAGTCTGGTAGCAAAACCAGACCTTAAGATGCTCTCTTGTTCACCAGACCTCCACTATGTGATGAAACTTCCCAGCTGACTGCTTCTCGCGTCTGGACCAGCCACAGGCGGTGAAACATCCGTGCAGTCGTTTCCCCCCAAAGTTCAGGAACGGCTGCTCTGCTGTCAGAGGGGAGTCTCCTGGTGCTGGGCAATACCAGCTGGAGCAGTGCTGAGGGTGGCAGCAGGAGGTGGAGGTCTTGCTGCTATTGAAACCCTCCCTGTGCCTTCAGGAGGCAAGGGGGACGGGGACCTCAACTCACTCCTTGCTGCTACAGGCCTGTAGTGGTTTATAACTGCAGTTCTCTTATGGGCAAATATTCCACTTCTCTCCATTTGTTTTTCTCTCCATTCACCTGTTCCTTATCTGCTGTAAGAACCACCTCTTGAACTGTTATCAATTGCTTTATGTTCAAGACTTGATTCATATAGTTAAATGTTTGTCATGTCTAAATCCATCACTGCTTACATCTGCATTCTTTTGGGTTCTTCAGCAGTTTAACAGCTTCAGCCCTAGTAGGCATAGACAGAAGATCAAAGTTGCACTGTGACCAATTTTGCCGTGAGCTCAGTCTTGCACGTTGACTATGTGCCCTGTCCCTTAGAGCGGGGAGGGGGTCGTGTGGCAACACGGAGCAGCCTGACTCCTGATGTCCCTGCACCTTCTTCTGTGCCCCCGCTTTGGACTGGCCTGAATCTGCACCACCTTTATCGTGCTGTGACTTGGGCTCTGGGGCCACTCCATCTGCTACTGCTTTGTGGAATACGGATACGGCAACTGCAGCGATGCTTTGGGTTGGGGGAGTTGTTGGGGGCTGTTTTTCCCAGTGTTAAGAAAGAGAGACTTGGGGTCCCACTGTGGTGTGCTGCAATGCCCCTTCTTGGCAGCCACCACAACCCTGTTATGGGTTACGTGGTCGCGTTTCCTGTGCCATGCGCCACCTCAAAAGGGCAGGCCCCAGAATCAACAGGTACCTCTGCTGCCTGCGCGAGGTCCCTGCCTCCCTGAGGGAACGTGGCCCCTCAAGCCTGCCTTGCTCGTGGGCCTTCAGGTCCCTTCAGCTTCACAGTTTAGACTTTCCCTTGGCTTTCTGCCAGGAGCAGAGCGTGGGTCCGCTCTTGGAAGGGGAAGGCAGGGTGGTTGGCAGCGCTGCCTTGTTTTGTGTACGCGACGCTCGCAGTGCTCGCGCAGAGCACGGGGGATTTCACGTGGCGCGATGCCCTTCTGCCGCGGGCAGTCTGTTCGTCTGCGCTCCCACACGAGCGCGCTTACCGGGTTATGCTCTGTGCCAGGGAGGGGACTGTCGCTGCCCTGCCCAGGCCGCTTTAGTGCGAATTGGCTGCTTTCAGATTCTTTGCTCAGCAGGGAGACGCAGCCTTGTGTCTCAGGAGAGCAGGTCATCAACAGAACCTGGGGGGTTCTGTTCCCTTTGCTGCTTCGGCTGGAGGCCTGTAGAACTCCTGTCCCAGCATCACTCCATAACCTGCCCTTTCTGAGGAGGCCTGACTCACCTCGCACTTCATGGGACTCCTGTAAGGCAGAGATAAGGATGAGCCCAGCTCTTCTTTCATGAACCGTTGGACTATGGACTAAATAAAGGTATGAATAAGAATAGCCTGCTACCATCCTTTCCACCCACTTTGAGTTCTTTTAGGAAAAAAGAACAAAAATACATGTTTGTTGCTGCATGTTTTGGGCACCTGATGTAGAATGTGGGCAGGCTGAAAGCACCTGCTGTGCTGAGGCCTTTAGGGAAGAAAGTCAGAGACGTTCAGTCGATCAATGCAAGAGAGTTAGCTCTGAGATGGATGCTGCAGTCTGTATGAGGCTTGGAGGCTTCTGGCCTGCTGCTAAAAAAGGAACCTGGGCATCTTAAATGTCCTGGAAGTCACTTCTGCATTAGATGCCTGTTTTGCTGTGAAGTGATTTTAAAGTCCGTTTGTGGATGCAGATGTATGGCACCAACTAGAAGTAATGTTTTACAGATTTAAAACTGCAATGGGAGTCGATTAAGGGAAAGCAGTATCTTCTGCGTCCTTGATTTTTTTCCTGATGTATGTGCACGCTGTGGTTAGTATTGGAAAGGACAGGGAGTGGAATTTCCACAAACGTTTGGGACACTTGCCCAAAGCAGGAATTGTGCATGACAGCCTTGCTTTTCATGAGACTTGTCCAAGTGGTTGACCATCCTCTTGTCAATTTACTTTTTGCTATTGTGAAAACGCAGGTAAATAGCATGGAGCCATTCTGGTAACAATCAACAAAATGCTCCTTTCCATTATGCTGGCCATACCGTTGGCTTCTTTAGCGTCCATTCAGCGACAGGGAAGATGCTAAGCCATCACATCTAATTGTGACTTTTTGTGTAATTATAGGGAGATTTCTGTGTAGGTGGCCCTACAGAGGTTGCACTGGGCTCCTTCAGTCCTATTTGTTGGGGAAGCAGAGGCACTTGCTGGCGTGGACTGTCGTTCCACACAGTCCAGTGCAGGGCCAAGCTCCTCTGAACAGCCCTGCCCAGGTTCCTTTCATTTGGGGTAACGCTGCACTGTTGTATTAGCCCCACTGAGAAGCAGGAGTTTCGCCTTGGTGGTGTCACCTAACAGAGCTGTAGCACTTCTAGTCTCAGAGGAAACAACACTTTGAGCCACGTAGACACCTCCTTGAAGCTTTCGGGAGACTGAAGGTTCAAGTTTCATAGATTTTCATGGGGGACAGGCAGTATACAGCCACGTAGACACCTCCTTGAAGCTTTCCGGAGACTGAAGGTCCAACTTGCACAGATTTCCATGGGGGAGAGGCAGTATATGTGTTATGCTTTTGAAAGGTTGATCCTTGCTATCTATGTTCTGCCCTTCAGCTCTACCCTACACTGTGGTGTTCCTCCACCACTGTGGAGGGGCAAGGATAATACTGAGGATTTTTGAGGATTTTTTTTTATATAGGGGTACTATGATGCTTTAGTAATAGTTAATCTTAAAGCTTTTGTGACCCTGACAGCTGGAAAGAACTGTGACTGTGCAAAGAAGTACCATCTATTGCTAATTCCTTATACAGCCATAACACTTCTACTCCTGAAGGACCAGACCCCTTGAACTCTACACTGTGACTACCTCCTGGTTCCCCACTGAAGGCCACAGTAAATGAGGTCTTCTTAGAGAAGTCCAGCTGTGTGATAGCAGCTGCTGCCTTATACTGCCCCAAAGGAAGAATGGGGCCTGGTTTGGGGTGTGATGGGGACCCACTGGCCTCAGGCCTGCGCTTTCTCTGTCTCAGTGCCCTTCACTGCTCTTGGAGATGTGGTCCTGTAGAAGAGGGCCCCACAGGACACCCAACAGCCAAATACAGCCTGTGCTGCAGGGCAAGTTCCTGTGCGACTCAGAGCAAGTACCATTCTGTAATAACCTCTAGTCAAGAGGAGATGTGTAGAACAAAACAAGTAATTGGGGTCTGTGTTGGGATGCCTTAGTACCCATGTTGAAATTTGTCCAAGAAAATGAAGCTCACACCTTTCGCTCTTACACACAAATAAACCGATATTTCCAAGGGATTTTTTACAACTAGAAATGGTGAGGATTTGTCATGCATAACATCCAAACCTGAATGCACCTGGCTCCGGTATGGGATCATTCCTTTTTTTTTTTTTTTTTTTAATATTCCATTTTCAGCTGGAAATTACTGATGTGACCAAAGTCCGATTCCCTTCAGCAGTTTCTCCCTTCCTCCCCCCACCTTTTCGCACTCCCTGAGGTCTGACCATCTGGAAATCCTCCTCCACCTCTTCATCATGTGTGAATTTCCACCTAGGGCTGAAAGTGTCACTGTACTAAAGTGTGATGCATTAACACATTGAGGCAGAAAGCAGAGGGGAGTTGGGGATTATAACACTTCATGACCCACTCCACAGTCGCTCTATGATTTAATCATCTTTATCAGCTTGTATCCTTTTCTTTGTATCCTTGTATTTTCCCTATATCCTTTATTAAAATATTCCCATAGTTAAAAAAAAAAAAAAAGACCACACAAACAAGTAAGCTGTGGTATGTTGCCTTCAGATGAGAATCAACTGAAAAAGGCAAATATCACGAGGAGAACACACCTCGTTCACTCCAGCGAGCTGGAGGACACAGACTGCTCTTTCACAATGAAGCTAACTAATTATCTCCATATCTGCTATTGCATATTGCAAACTTGGGATCCTTTCCTGCCAATCCTCGTGCACATGATCTGAGCCACTGTAATTAATAGATGTATGCTTTCTTATGCCTTTTTTTTTTTTAAGCATAAGCAGTAAGAATGCTATCTTGCACAGAAATGAAACCAAACTGTGCAAAATACGTACAGTGCTGGTTTATCCTTTCAGCACAGTGGAATGGAAAATTCACTAGTTTGGAAGTCAGTTAGGTGCCTAGCCTTCTCCTAGCTAAATATTGAGGTTTATTATGTTTCAAATAAATATATATATATTTCTTTTGTGGCTTGGTTGCTGTAATCATCTTGGATGTAATAATGTTACTAGCCTCAGGGCTATATTTATTAAGATTTTAATTTAAAATCTTTCTGTCCTTCAGCATTTAAGCAGAGGAAAACCCCATTTAGAGTAGCCAAAAAAAAAAAGTTCATCCTTTTCTTTTTCATGCATTCCCCCTCCCCTAGGCCCTCTCTCTCATCTTTTAAGCAAAAAAAAAAACCCTCTCAAACAATGCACTTTCCTGTTTTAGCTCTACACCCTCCTAATATTTTAGTACCCATGTAACTTTGGTAGCCCTGGTGTCTGTTTAATGTGATCCATGTGCTCCTGTTCTTGCTGCCTTGTAGTGGTTTGCTTTCTTACTCTCATATAATAGTACCAGTGTATTTCACAGTGGTATTTCAACATGCTGTGATTTATTCTTAATAATGTTGCAGTAAGGACCTAACCCACAGCAATAAATGTTAGGGGTAAGACTCAGAAATGCTGAAGGGCTGTGGAAAAGTTTTAGGGTTATGCCTCACCTTAGAAATACCCTCGGTTTTCCTTGTCCTTAGCCCATTTCTGAGGAGATAGCTGCAAGGGAAGTAGCTGAGAAGGAGGACCTCTTTGTAACCTGGGGGTTGAAAGACTCCAGCGGTCTTAGAACATCTTTGTGGAACTTCTCAGTGAAATGGGCAGCCTGACTTGATGCTTTTTGAGGTATTTTGGAAGGAATGGCACATATTAGCACCCGAGTCACCTATGCCTGATATTTCATTTTATCTCCAAAGCATATACAGGTTTCTGCCATGACGAGACAGACTGTGCAGACTTGCACATGTTGACTAGGGCAAAACACGTTTCAGAATATTTTATTGATAAATCCTCCTAATGGTTTAGCAGTAATGGAGTATCCGTGAGAGCTGATCAGTAAGAGAGAAGCTTGTTTGCAGCTGATGTGAATGCAGTATATGCGTGAAGGCTGAATCTGCTTGATAGAGGCCTACAGTAGCAAAATGACATCAGGCAAACGACTGTAAATCATATGGGCCAGCTCTTCAGCTGGGGTAAATGGATAGAGCTTCACAAGGGTGGTAGCTGCTGCTGCCTTACCCCAGGGGAAGAGCCTGCCTACTGGAATGGGCTGATGTTGGTTGTTGGTGCCATCCTCTCCAATAAACACGTGGCCGGTTCCCTTGCTCTGTTCCTGTCTCCAATGGTGAGTGCATCAGCAGACTATACCATGAAAATATTAAAAAAAACAAAAAACAAAAAAACCCACAAATGTTCCTGTGCAAATCGCCGAAGTGCGTGGTAGTTTGGTTTTAATGTAACAGAAGGCACGTGGAAAGCAAAACGGAGCAATTTATGTATGAAACAGACTTGAAATGGCTTTTGCTACACACGCATAGCTCGCAGCAGCAAGGCCATGCTGTTCGTGGCAATCTGTGTGTGACAAGGAACAACTCATGTTCGCTGCTTCCCCCCTACTTGATTTCAAAGCAACTTGCACTCGACTTAGAGCTAGTGAAAACGGAGTGCAGAGAATGATTTCTGGCTTGGGCACAGGTCAGCTAGTTGATGCCTGGCCTGGTAATAGGTGCACGCATCTCCTCCAAACTGTGCTTGTAGAGAAGAGTGTGCAGCTTTTCAGCTGCCTCTCAAATGCTGCTGCTTGCCCACGAGGAGGTGACTTGAGCTTCTGTAACCCATACTTCCCATGGCACTGCAAAGATGCCATTTTTTGCCTGTTTAAAACCAGTGGGAAAAGTCTCCACTTTGTCTTCACTGAAATTCCTGATTTTCTTAGGACTACGCATTCTAGCACTGCTCCATCTCAGCGTTAGTTTTTCTGTTCTGTTACATGCATCGCTGCTGGATGCTCTGCGTCAGGCGACTTTTAAATGCGTTGCCTCAGTACATAGTGTTCAAATTACAGGCAGTCAAGTTTTAACTCTGTTGTTTACCACTTAAATGCAGATTTTATTTTTATTCCCTTTGCTACTTTGCAAAGCTTTCGGTGTGAACTTATACAAACACGAAAATCATGTTCTTTAACTACTGCTCAACTACGCTGAAAGTGCTTATATGTTAAAAGCGCTCACCACAAAGCAGACACTTCTTTGTTGGGCAACCAGTACAGCTTTTTCATGTTGCCTGTGTGTCCTCACCCGCCCCAACCTATTTAGGTCAATACAAGCAACCCCAGTGGAAGTCACCGCCTGGCTATAAGGCTACGGCTTTGGACTGCGGAGGACAGACCGTGCGGAGGGAGCAAGAGCAATTCGGGGCCCTCAACTCAAACGGGAGAGCCCTGAGTGGTGGCTCCCTTTTGGATATCGTGAGGGCAGCCAGCAGAGTCCCTCTGCTGAAAGAACTGAGGCAGATCTCTGACCTTAGGCCCTTTCGCAAGGAGTGCCCTGCGTTGAGGCCGCGCTGAGCTGAGGTACCTGACCGCGCTGCTCGCAGCGCACGGGATCCACCTGCGCGTTGTTTCCCACAGCGAGCTCGGGAGCCTGGACTCAAACGTTCCCGGAGAGCGGAGGGCTCGTGACGACGACTGGCGCTGCCTGCCGGCCAAGGCGCCGCCCGTGAGGCAGTGCCGGGGCGCGGAGCCGCCGAGCGCGGCCGCCGTGAGGCGACGCGGCAGGAGCGGGAGACGCGGCTGTGAGTATCCCCGAGCTCTTCCCTGGCCTCCCCCCACGTACCCATCCTGCCGACACTCCTGCACGGAGCTGGGGTTCAGTAGTCGATCCTCAAAATCTGCACTGGGCTCTAAACCTGCCCTCCCACCCCCCGCCACACACACGCTTGGCATTTCTCCTTGACTCATCTCGCAGCCTCTCATTTTAGCCACTCCACAGAAAAAGCTCCCATTTGGTCAGATCCTTACTTTCTGGCTGGATCCTTAGTTTTCTCCAAGCGGTGCTCTGAGTAGGGCCCTGTTTTCAGAGACAGCAAATCTATTAACAATGTTTTGTGGCATAGTCTGGGATCAAAGGAGCCAAATTAACCTCTTGGGTTTTTTTCATGAGTTGAGTCTCAGAAAACATCCAACTCATTCAGAATGGCGTTTGCCTACAGGTTTGTCAATAGGACTTTTCCTTCTACAAAATTTGAGTGGTCTTGGAACAACTGCTGGTTTTGCAGTTGTTTTTTTAAGTGTCTGTATAGTAAGGAATCGGTTTGATTATGGATACTTAATTTCATCTGAAGTGCAAGAATGGCATGAATACAAATTCCAGATAGAGCACTGAACCCTGAGCCCAACCCAGCAACAGTCCATCTCTGTTTCACTGTCTTTACAGAGAGATGGTAATGGCTACCTTTATAGAAAAGCTCTTTCAGATACAGGGCAGAACTGTGTACCTCAAGGTCTAGCCTTGCAACTTTTGTGGGATAGCAGCACTGTTTTGAAGTGCCATTTAAAACAGATTGCATTCTACTACTTGCAAAAATCTCCCATGTAGATGCAGCTATATGAGCAAAAAAAAAAAAAAAAAGCTTTTGCCAGCATAGCTTGCCTTTATCTGAAAAACGCTTGCAGCAGAAGAAAAAAAATAAAGGATGTTAGTGCTAGTCGAACTGGCATTTGCTGGGATGGAAGGGGAAGCATTTGAAGTGCACACCAGGCCTCTTAGATGGCAAGCTTTATTCAGTACAGCTATGAGTACTGCAAAACCCTTCCTCGAAGGGATTAGCAGCAAGTTACCTAACAGCCATGGCACGAAAGTTGCTTTAGGAATATGCAGGGGAATATGCAGGGACTTTGTTATAGTTCCACTGAGGGCATTAGGAAAAGACTGGTTAGCAAGGGAGCTGCCTTGTGCCGTTGCCTCTCCGTGCAGATTTCAGACCTCCCTGCTGGCTCCGAGGTGAAGGGCGCCTTGATGGGCCTCTCTGAGATGGGGTCTTGGGCATCTGCCACCTCCGGAGAGAAACGTGCATATGCAAATACCTTGGTTATATGAAAGACTTGTAGCAGTTTGATTGCTCAGAAACCTGCTGATTTACCCTGGCTGAGGTTCTAAGTCCACAATGATTTCATTAGACTAGTAGCTTTAATAAGCCGCAGATCCCAGTCATGAGATTGATGCGCCTACAGAAAATACCCTCCAAAATTGTACCTCCCCGCAGCAGGGCTACCTTGCTAAGTGTGTGCTTGCCCGTTAAGCACAGCTCCCAGCCATTTCCTTCCCAGTTTTCCCCTGCGTTTAATGTATGGAAAAGCATGACCCTGAATCAGATGAATAGCAGCCGGTTTGAGAAGGTGTGTGTGAAAATGTATCCTCACGCAGATGAGCTCAGAGCAAACAGAAAAAAGGGGAGGAGGGGAGGAGAGCTGCGCGGGGGGGAGTGTGAAGCCACCAGCTCCCTGATAATTCAGCTACTATGTGTAAGCAACAAGTTTATGCCCAAGGGACAGAGCTGCAAGCTGAGGAGAGCTTAATATTAACAGAGCCCTATGACTCAATCAATAGGCCGCGCTCGCTGGGCAAGATTAGAAAGCAAATGGCTTGTTATTTTCTGTTAGCCCTGTTTGCTTTCCCTGTAGGGCTTTCTGCTGGAAAGTGCCTAAGGTTTGCTGGAGTTCTCCAGGAGGAAAGCCAGAGAAAGGCCGTTGGCTGAGGGCTGCCCTCGGAACTGCACGTCGGGCAGACTTTAAATAACAATAGTGCTTGCTGGCATATTAGTTTGTTAATAATTGCTGTATAAGATAAGCCACCCGATATTTGAATATGCAAAAAGTCCTTGGCTAACCAAAAAAAAAAAAAAAAAGCCAGCACATGCCGTGTAGTAACTATGGGATGGCTACAAATTACTGTATTGGAGAGAGAAAATCTCTACCTTGCTCAGAAATACCTCCCCAGTTTTGTTATCTCCACCGAAGACATGATTTCTGCCTCTCTGGCATTTCATTTGCACTAGGACAATGATCATGGTTGTTTTCAAGGGCAGAAGGGCTGTGTTTGCACCTATTTCTTGTTTGACAGTGACCTCTATGAACCAGTCATCACCGCTCTGCCTGTTGTTTTCTTGTTAGCTCTTTGCTGTCAAATTAATTACTGTGAAGCACTAAGCTTGTTGCATTCACGTGCTCTTATTAGCTTACAGGATGTCAGAGTGATTGGATTTTTAGCATTATTTCTTTTTTGCATTCCAACCTTCCCATTCAGAACCTGTTACTGGCAGGGAGGAAATCCCGTATCTCCTTCTGATCTCACATCAAGGTAGTTCTGGGAAGGCTGGGGATTTAGGCTTGATTTACAGTGCAGTATATGAAATTAGATTGTGTTTGTATTAGAAGCAACACGAGCAATCAGATTGAGATTGTGAAGTGTTTTTGGACAACAACATTAAGTGTTTGTCTACACTTGTTCGGTGAAGAACAAGAAAGAGGGGGAAAATGGTAACATGGAGTAGCATTTGTCCCTTATATTCTTAGATTGCAGGAATAATCAGAGTCTCTCGCTGCTTGCCTCGCTTGTTTATTAGTGACCACTGGCAGGGCTCACCATGACATGTGGGTGCAGCTGAGCGATATGCAAGTTTATTCTCCTTTTAAAAACTGAGGTGTGTGGCAAAAGTCTCAGGCGCTTCGTTGGGATCATGCAGGAAATGCGTGTCCTGGTTCTGCCCCTTAAAAGCCGGCCTCAGTGTAAACGGGCCGCTGTCGAGGTTGGTTTTCACGCGGGGCGCTGGATGCGCCTT
>NW_010576443.1:170678-246407 GCF_000705375.1 Tinamus guttatus | reverse complement strand
GCTCCCAGCCTGTCCCCTGCCTGTCCCCCCAGCCCGACCCCGGCCGTCACCCTGCCTGACCCCCGCCGGCCTTGCTGGGCTCCTCTCCCGTCCCTGCCCGGCATCCTGCCTGTCCCCCTGCCTGTGGCCCTGCGTGTCCTTGCCCGTTCCCGCTGTGGGCACCTGCTGGGCTCATCCGCGTGTCTGCCTCCCATTCTGCTCTCCCTCCTGCCCTGCGCCTGCACCTTGCAGCTCCTGCTGTCCCGCAGCCTCCCTGCCCCTGCCTGCGCCCCGGCAGCCCTGCCGCCTGCAGCACTGCTCGCCCTCAGGCCCTCTGCAGCCCTGTCCCGCTCCGTCCCCTGCATCCCTCGCCTTGCCTGGCTGCCCTGCACGCTCAGCTGGGTCCTTGCACGCATCCGTCTGCCAGGACTTTCCTTCACCTTCCCTCTCTCTCCATTCCTTTCCCTTCGGTTTAGCTTTTGTTCGCAGCGTTGGCCTTGCCGGCCCGTCGGCTGCGAGTAGCCTCTGTCACACGACCCGTCTATCTGCCCTGTGCCCATCCACCCTTTTGCGAGCTCTGCCGTCCTGCCCTGGGCAGCCCCGGCGGTGCCGCCTGGCCGTTGCCGGTACGTGCCACGGGGCAGCCCACCCGTTCGCGCAGCAGCCGCTTGCCCGTGCACTTTGCACATCTGGCCGTAACGGCATCACTCTGCACACCAGCTCTGCTGTCTCCCTGCCCATCCCTCTCCTTCGCTGGGCTCTCCCTCAGTTTATTTCTTTCTCTATCTTCCTGTGGCATCTGTGTATCATTTGTCCACAAAAGAAATCTCTCTCTATTCTGTACACTGCCCACTCATCTTCTTTATCTACCCTCCCACCCAAAGCAGCTACATGCACAGTATCTATGGGATCTGTTGCATTATACATATGCTTGTTATAGTCGCATACAAAATTTATGGACGCACGTTCCCATACAACACAAGTAACGTGTATTGGTGCAACAACACTGTACTGTTCTTTTTCTGTCACTGTCATCACAGTTTATAAAGAAGTTGTGTATTTGCTAACGTGCAGAAGGTTTTTTTGAGTGTGCATTTTGGGTTTTCTTACTTTATAATAGGCCGTTGTTAGGAGATCTGCGGTAGGCTCCTAGTTCCAGTTGGTATTCAATTAATTGCTCGCTTTTGTAGCACTTCCAAATCTACTTGATGTAAGACGTAGCCAGACACAGTGCAAATTTTTGTCCCTGAAATATTACAAGGTACCAAATGGGCCCCGGAGGCGTATTTGAACAGCATCTGGAGTAACAGAGGTGGACAAAGATAATAAAGGTTCTTAGGGAAGTAAAAGGCAGAACGAGACACCTCTGGCTCTGTACGGAAGGAAGTCAAACGGATAAGGGCAGAGAAGAAAATGCCTTTCCTGCAATAATTTAAAGTAGCGGTTGGGAGGGTTCGATGCAAGCACCAGAATCACAGCCTCCGTTGGGAAGGCCAGCTTGCACATTCATCACCCCCGCCAAATTTAGTTAGGACTTAGAGTACGAAATTCCGGCAAGGACGCCGGCATTTCTGCGGCATTTCATGCAGCAGGCTCTTTTGTTTACAAATAATGGGTTATGTCAGACATTTGGTGACATTTGCTTTACTGTGATAATCTCACTCTTTTAATTCTGGCGTTATTGAAAAGTATATTGAGAACAGCCAGTAATGACATTACGATGACAGCAACTGCTTTGCTTGATTGCCTCGTATGCGAGTTATCTTCTCAGAGCAAAATGCAAAGGTTGAAATTATTAAGAGCAGTTGTTCCCCCAGACTACGTGGGGGATAGCTTAATCTGTTGAGCAAGCAGGCTCGTCATTGAATGTTTTTTTCCCTCGATCTTGTGAATCCTCTCTGTTAAACTGAGGCAAGAATATGTGAAAATTGAAACAAAATCCGTTGTTTGGCATTGACATTTCAGTGGTTACTAAAGAGACTTTCCCTGTGAAAATCAGGGGTTATCTGAAAGTTAAAACTATTCTTAAACCGGCGAGATAGGAAAGTACAAATGCTGGTCTTTTCAAGGTGCTGTTGTAACATCGTTAAAGCTGACTGGGAAAATCGTGTATTCTGGAGAGCCTTTGCTGTGATCTGACACATTCAACTATAGCCCGATTATGAACGTTACTGTGGGAAGTCCCTTTTCAATTCATTTCTATTACAAATTCTGGATATCTGATTCAGTGCATGCCTCCTGGCTGATACAGTCGCTTAGCTCTTTTGATCAGCTGCGTTCTAGTGTCGTTTCTGCATCCAGAATTGCACAAAAGATACATTTTCTTTTTGACTTAATCTTGCTGATCTCTCCTTATCTTGCAGACGATCTGGCCTCATCTAGAGTCCGCCTCTATTTCTTCATCTCGAATGAAGGGAACCAGAACTTGTTTGTCGTTCAAGCCAGCCTGTGGCTTTACTTGAAGCTGCTTCCATATGTCTTAGAGAAAGGCAGCAGGCGAAAAGTAAGAGTCAAAGTCTATTTCCAAGACCCGGACACTAGCAACAAGTGGAATGTGGTTGAAAAGAAAGTTGATCTCAAAAGAAGTGGTTGGCACACTTTTCCCATGACAGAGGCGATCCAGGCTCTGTTTGAGAAAGGAGAAAGGAGACTGAACTTGGATGTTCAATGTGAGGGCTGTGAAGAGTATTCAGTGCTGCCAATTTATGTGGACCCCGGGGAGGAATCCCACCGGCCTTTTTTAGTGGTGCAAGCCCGTTTAGCTGATAACAAACACAGGATCCGGAAAAGAGGTCTGGAGTGTGATGGCAGGACCAATCTATGTTGCAGGCAACAGTTTTACATTGACTTTAGACTCATTGGGTGGAATGACTGGATCATAGCACCATCAGGTTACTATGGGAATTACTGTGAAGGGAGCTGCCCGGCCTACTTGGCCGGAGTCCCAGGGTCAGCTTCCTCTTTTCACACCGCGGTAGTGAATCAGTACCGAATGCGGGGGCTGAACCCGGGCACCGTGAACTCCTGTTGCATTCCAACCAAACTTAGCACAATGTCAATGCTGTACTTTGATGATGAATACAACATTGTGAAAAGGGACGTTCCCAATATGATTGTGGAAGAATGTGGTTGTGCTTGATTTAAGGTGTGTTTTTGGGGGGGAGAGAGAGAGAACATTCCCGTACTAGATGGTATTGGAGGAAGTTTCACTGTGTATCCAGGCATCAGTGTTGAAAAGTCACTGTGGAAAAGTTTGACTTAAAAAAAAAAAAATCATTTCACTTTGGTGTCAGGACAGTGGCAGTTTGTGGATCTTGGACACTTATATATTCTACCACTTATAAGTTAATGCTATGAAATATCTTAAAGAAACACACACACACACACACACAGAGCGTGCACGCACACTCACACTCACATAGACACACACGCGCTCCTACACACACGGACACACACAAGGCAGCTTGAAAAAGGGACATCAGTAAGAGGAAGTCAGTGACCAGTGACGATGTAACTAAATGCCTGCCAGTACAAGTGAATGGCTCAGCAGCTGCTTCCCCACCTGCTAGCGAAGTCAGACCGAAATGAGCTCCCTTGGCTCATGGCAAAAGCACAAACTAAGAGAACGCGACATATTCTTGCACGCAGGTGTCAAAATGACCAAACTTAGAAATTAAGAAAACAAAAGGCAAGAAAAAGAAGACTGTCACCTCTTAGATGTAATGGGAGGCTGCAGAACACCTGCCTTTGTAGGTGATCACTTCCTCTTAATTTAAATTTATCTAAACATAAGCATCACAGATACCCGCATCTTCATACCGCACTTCCAGTAAGGAATCATGTGATAACAGCAGAGAGAGCGAGAGAGAGAAAGAGAGGAAGGAGAGGAGACAGATACATAAGCAACTGCTGTGTTTCTAACGTCAGACCGTTGCGAAGTCCCGAGCTGGGCTGGCTTTATCTGATGCTTTAACTGACCACTAGCAATCCGTGGATGGCTATACCTGTTGTGTCTCGGAAAAGGGGATTTGGTGTCATATCTGGACTGTGTTGACCGTTAGCATCTCTCACTGTTCTAAGAACAAAAAATCAAAGTTGCAATCTGTGTTCTTCAACAGGGGACTCAGCAAGGACACGTCACGTGGGGAAAAACAAACAAACAAACGCTACCACGGCTAAACCAATGAACCCTAAAGAGGAATGACAGTAATACAGTGGAGACACTCTGAAAAATGCAGTGCATTTAATAACAGGCGAGGAACATTTTAACAAGTCTTGGAAAGCAGGAGAGAGGAGAGTGCTTTCAATTTCCTTACCAGGAGGTGTCAAGGATGGCCATAAAGATCAGAAAATAATGATACAGCATAGCACTTGCAAACTGCTTGAATGCACGTATAATAGCACTTGCAAATTTCAATGCCTTGAAAAGTGGTACTTGATAGTGCACTTATCTTTGCTCACTATCTAGGTAAACAGGTGCCGCATGAGCTATGCAATTTAAAGTGTTGACCCATACTAGACAAAACTGGACTTATGATATGACTTTTTTATATTTTTTTATACTTGAAATTAAATCTTTTGCTTCTTTTTTAAAGCGAATGATTGCTTTTAATGTTTGCACTGATTTAGTTGCATGATTAGTCAAAAAACTGCCATTTGAAAAAAATGTTATTTTTATAGCAGCAAAAAATGAATACAGTTAAATGTATTATACATAAATTTTGGAACCAAAGAGGCCAACATATTAGTTATAATTTTTATTAGATGGCAAAGCCATCATATATCTTGTAGTCATACTGAGCAATCCCTCACGAGGCCTACCAATTATTTCAGGGTACAAAATGGATTCTGTTTGTTCTATTCAGTGTCTTTTCTATACCATACGCACATGGAACGTAGAGTGAAAAAAATGACTATTGTAGAATACATTACAATATGTGCATCCTTTAAATCCAATTTTTATGTTTATTTAATAAAGTTCCTTTTAGGTTCTGTTCCATAATAATTTAAACCAAACAATTTTCACTTAGATTTGCTGTTGAAGTATTTTACATTTGTGTACAGTTTAAATAAATAAATAAAAAAAGACTGAAAACTGCGTGTGCTTTTTTTTGTAGCGTGTAACATCTGGAGAAACTTGGTTACTTTCCGCACTGAGCGTGGGTACAGATGGTGAACTGTCGCATTAGGCTGTACTCATATTAGTCATTGCAGAAAGCCTTGTCTCAGAGTTCAGCTGTTGTACTCTGATTTTTTTTCTTTTTTTTTTCCCTTTTTTTTTTCCACTTATATATGTAAGCATCTGCCTATTTGTATCTGCGTCAGTGATGGGTCTCTCAGCTGTTTAACACCAGGAGAGCCTAAAAGGAGACGTGGAAGCGTGTTCCGCATACCTGTCGGTAATTTAGAGCAAGTTCCTGGTTCACCTGCTATGTAAGAATGTAACTTGTTGTCTAGATCGCTCCCTAATCTGTTAGAAGAGATAAAAAATCACGTAGAAAGCACTTCCAGGAAAAACACGTCAAAGCTCATTTTGACAAAGATTTATTTTTAAATTAACTGGCACCAGGCACTTGTGTAAAAATATGTCCTCTTTACTAATAAAAAAAATGGACAAATGTTCAAGTAAATTCTTGTCCGCTACACATATATTTCTATACTGATTTAATTGATCTTTGCAGAAAAGTTCTTCCTCCTGGAGGTCTGGCCACATGCAATTGAAGCTGACAGAAGGACTTCTGTTGACTGAGCAAACTTCAGGTCTGGCCCTGACACGTGGAAAGTGTTGAAAAAGCAACTAATGCTTTTCTAACAGCAACTACTGCAACTAACGATGGGTTCCTGATACAGTTCAAATTCAAGTGTAACTCTGCCCACACCTCCCCTGAAGTCCAGACACTTGGATTAAAGGGCTTTGTGTCAGGAAACCTCTAGAAATATTTTTTGCTGCTGTGTCAAAAAGCTGCTGCTCAAAATGTCCTGAGACCAAATTTCGAGGAATGTTTTATAGCTTTCTCACCACCTCTAACCACACATGTATTGTCAAAAGCACTGCTCAGCTTTCCTATTCCATTTCCTAGCAGATTTCTCTCCTGTCTCTTCTCCCTTGATCAGCTTTACTTCCTCAGCAAGGAACAAATTCCCTTTAACACAAATGAAGTTACCCTGCCACCCAAAGGCTGGTGGCAAACACACGTGCCTTCCGTGCAAAGGTGTGTTTCACATAATATGATCCAGTCTTTGTAAATGCCAATGGGCCACATTCTTAAAAAGTGGATTTTCAGGAGCCTTTCCACTTGGAACTCAAGGCCCTGGACTTCGGGCCTGGTTAGATTTTGTTCCTAATCAAGGACGGGCTTGGTTGCTGGAGCCAAATCCAAGCTTCATTCAGGCATTAGGACTCTATATTATCCCACGGATAGAGCAAGGTGTCTCGGAGAGGAGCTTAAAAGCAGGATTCAGGCAAGCCAAAGGCTGGTGCTGCCGAGAGGCTGCGAGAGGGGAGCCATGAGCAGAGGCCGCGCTGCTCCCATGTGCCCCCCCTTCCAACCCCAAAACAGCCAGGGACCTTAAACACTTTCAAAGACTTGAGCAAAAAAGTTATGTTCTCTTGTTAGAAAACGGTGCAGAGTTGTTCTTCCTTTTTGTTAGTGATAACATAATCACGCTCAGCGCAAGTGACTGCAGCTCTACTGCAGCATGGGTTCACTGCGAGCTGAGCAGGGAAGGGAAGCAGGACCTGGATAGCTCCTGTCTGGCTCATTCTGGAGGCGAAAGGTGCCCGCTGTTCCTCCTGAGTGCAGAGAGGTAGCTAACAAACTCTTCCCTTCCATTGTGATGAATTTGCAAGGCTTAATTCCCCCAGGAAATCCAAGCTCACACTTCCCTTAAAGCTAGAGATTTTTCTAGGAGGGATTTGGGGCAGTAAAGAAGGGCACTGCACACAGTTTTCCTCCCCTGCTGTGCCAGTTGAACCTATGACACTGAGGTTCCCAGGGCAGAAATGTAAAATGCAAAGAGCAGCATCATCTGGGGATCAAGGTTCCCAGATCCCGTTCTTTTATACAAAACAGTTCCCGGAAAAGGGATGAGCAGAACATGCTCTGAGCTCTCTGAAGCGTGGAATTGTTTGCTGGTATGAACATGCTGCTGAAAGCCAAGTATTCCTGAGGCCTGGTGCTGATAACAACCTGTCATACAGATTTCTAAGGCTAAAGAAAAATAAAATAGAAAAGGTATTTAATTAGGGGACCCAATTTGGGCTTGATTTTTCAGAGATGTGACAAGTTTACCATTCTTGCTAGATTTTTTTTGCACGGGGAAGGCTGTGGGAACTCCACTTTTTGCAACCTCCACCTCCTACATATCTGAAATTAGGCAAACTGAAAAAATTAGATGCCCAAGCTTGATGGTTGCTTTTTGAAAGATTTGGTCTGTATTTTTCTGCCTCTCATTCCAGTCTTTAGAAAGCTGAGGGTCTCGTTTCATTCCCTTACACTAACCTGGGTGCTGTATTTAAAATACGCTCTGAGAAGGGTCCAGACCCCCCCTGAGGTTAAATGTCTTTTGAGGACTTCTGATAGGTTTTGAATTTGGTCCTGTAAATGCAAAATCACTGCATTCATTCACCAGGGTAGACTGAAGCTCCTGAGCTGGAAATTCTTCGTCCTTTAAAATATTCTAACACAAGCAAAAACCACGTCCCTGTGCCTGGAACTCCCACTGGTGTTAATGAGGACTGTGTGAAAGGAGTGACTGTCACGATGTGGTGCAACAGAGCACACAGTGGATTAGCTCTGCATACATCATGTATTTCCGCACATAATAGACACCTGCTCCAAAATTGCCAGGTCTCACCTGCTTTGTTTCGTTACTTGTGCAAGGTAAAGTCACTAACTGAAATTAATTATTGCACTCCTCCTGCCATAGGATAAGATATAACCCCCTAACTGAATGAATCCTTCTTCGTAATAATTTTTGTTTGGAGTGGTTTCTAGTCTGAAGGGTTGAGGAACATTTTGCAAAATGGGTCAGGATTTTTGTTTTCTCTAAGAGAAGAGCCCGTTTCTGTTAATACTTGTATCAGTCTGCAGATTTAATTCAAGATAGCACCAGCAGGACTGAAGACAAACAAGAACTTGGTTTTCTTGAAATCCTGACTGTACCCAGCTCATTTTCAGTATTTCCAAAAAGAATCCCTCTTCTGCTTTAATATTAACAGCTAAATGATTTAGCAAAAGATGCTGATACTGCATGAGAGATCAGAAGAAGAAAGACACCTAACCCGGTCGTAAATGCAGGGAGAATCTCCTTGCATATGCTGGAATTTGGCCAGGAATTAGCAATCTCCCTCAGTGCAAAATACCACAGTAGCTTTCATTTGCTTGCACAGTCAATACCCTTGAACCAAAAGTTGGATTTACTTGGATTCTCATAGTGTTGGGGGCCAATTTTATTTGGGTAACTTCATTGATTTCAGGGGAATTGTTTCTGATTTGTACTAGAATAAGTGGGAGCAGAATTAGGTTCTTTAATGTTCTTCCAGTTTAGCTCTTGGAATAACTTATATTTCATTATTATGTGTTTATGTAATTAGTGCAATTATATCAAATTATATAATTGGTACAATTACTTGGACTCATGTAACCACTGCATATAACATTCCATGCAGTAAAATCTTTTACTCTGGGAAAGAAAAAAAAAAGTCAATATTACATAGGAGTCTTAATTTGTTTTTAAATTCCAGTATCAAATTTAGGGCCTGACCACATGCAAGGAGCTTCTGGTTCACATCAGTGGAGCTTCTCAGAGCAAGCAGCTTGCAGCCTTCATCACAGATACTGGGTTTTTAATCTGATTTGGCCAATTCTATTGAGTAGAGGCCCTCCTTGAAGATGTGTGGCTCTGACCCAGTCTTCCCTATAGAAAGCAGAGATGTCAAGTTTTGACACACCAGCTGAATCACCCAAAAGAGCTGTGAGGCCCTCAAAGAGCTGTGACATGGCTATGAATTCCTTTCTCATGGATCACATTTCATATATTTGTGATCCACCACTCAGGATTTTAAGCCAACACTCTTACCAGATTCACAGGCCCACCTCCTTGGAAATAAATATATTTCCCCCATTCTAAATTGTTTTGAGGAGTCACTGTGGTGAAAGCTTGCAAATAGTGCAAAACCCACTGTTTTTAGGAATATTGAGTGGCCACTGTGGGTGAAGGCAGCAGATCTGACTAAATAAATAAATAAATGGAACAAAGGATGAGAAGAAAAGCTGAGCAGTGTCTTAATTGCCCCGAGTTAGACAGTCCACGATGACCTGGGACTTGGTTACTGGGGCCAGCTGTGTGGGGCCTCATCCCCACCAGGTGCCATGTGTTGGGGGCAGCTCCTGCCTCCCAAATGACTTCATAGAAGCCAGCTGGGCTGGGTGATCCTGAACCACCATCTTGGTTCAGCTTGATTCAGTTTGTCTTGGTTCAGCTTAGCAAAGTTCTTCACCTCGGACCTTGCGTGTTGCCCGTTGTGCTAGGCAGGACTGGTTGTCAAGGCCTCAAGATGGTGGCTGGCTGTGCCTGGCCACGACCAGCTTCGTCTCGTCTCTTTCCCCTAGCTGGTAAGCGCGCTAGTGGTTTGCTATTTTTATCTCCAGCTCCTGCTTTGTTTTTGAGGATAATTGTATGTTATTGCTGCAATGTGTTATTGCAAGTGCTGCAAAGATGGCTCTTGTATCCAAGGCGGGTGAAGATGCAGTCAGGGAGCAGCTCTTAAGCTTTTATGTCGGCCACGCAAATGGGCAGTGTTTGCACTGTGCTGCCCGGGACAGGGTGCTGAGGATGGGCTTGGGCTGAGCAGGGCTTCATTCTGTCCCTAGGCGTTTTGGTGATGGGGCTGGTGTGTGCCTGGTCCGTTGGGGGGGTTTTGCTGTTGGGGCATTCCAGAACTTTCCATCATCTGAAGCCTTTGCCTTCCCCCTCCCATGCCTCTTTTCAATGTGCTTCCTTGCGATGTGCCCCATAATCTGGTTTTATTTTTTATGGCTCTTTTGGAGTGACCCACAGCCACAGGGACACCTTTTTTTTTTTTTTTTTTTTTTTTTTTTTTTTTTTTTTAAATAAAAATCCTTATCTCTGTGGAGGAGGGTATTGGGTGCTGGTGAAAGGAAACAGCTCCTATCTGCATTAATGAGAGCCCTATACGTGTGTATTCTGTATTCACTTGTGTGAATTATCTTAAGTAGTAATATTTTGTAAGGCTATGTAATTTGCAGGGTGGTTATTGGTGACTCACAAGTATTTATTTGTGTCTTGTGTGCCTTGTGTACGCTTGGCTTGCTTGGGTGGCATGTTGGCATGGCTCAGGGAGCGTTTTATGTGTAAACATGCACAAAAATGCGCTCCTGCCCTCCTCAAGCAGGTCGCTTTCTGCTCTGTTAAAGGCTTGCTGATGAAACAAACTCTCTCGGATCACTGTGGTGGATGAGTGCTGAAGTAGCATAGCTGCCTGCCCCTTTGAGAATGTTTTCTGAGTGGGTTTTATGCTAGTTCTTCATATTAGTTGTACACCATCGTGGCCAGATTACTAGCTCACCAGTGTGTGTCAATGAATTAAGTGCCACATTTCATTTTGTACATTGATTCCCCTTACTCTGCTCTTGCTCCTGTTTCCTCTTACTGACAATTGTGAATGTGTGAAGCTTGGAGGACGCAACCTCCCCATCCTACCTCCTTGGACTGTGTTACTTCATCGAGCAGGGAAAGTAAAGCCATGTACATGTTTCTAGCCCAACTGAAATCTGCTTTTATTTTTTTTTTCCTTTGTGCAGCACCAATAGACATATAATTATGGGAAGCACAAGTAAGTAAGTTTGCCTTGGGATTTCAGTCCCCACTTTGTCTGTTGGGCTTTAACAATAAAAGGTCAGAAAAGCATAAAAAACATAGGTCAGCTCTGACAGAGATTTTTCTTCAGCATCCTCAGTTGTGGCCTGCAATTATGAGGAAAAAAAGGGGCAAAAAGGATGACAAGCCATTCCATGTGCTCATGGCTGCCTGTCTTTTGTCTACAGCAAACTTTTTTGTGACGATGTTGAACATTGCAACAGTTGTATGGCCAGATTCAAGTAGCTACACGTGCAGAAAGCGGGTTCAAAATCCTACCATATTGGAATTCCCCGGTCAATTATGGTCATAAACAAGCTGCAAGACCGCACAGAGCAAAGCCTGTAGTACTTCTGGTGCAGTATCAGCACCTTGCTGAAGCTGCTGCAGCTCCATCAGCTTTGGTTCGGTTGTGCCCATTTGCACCAGCTGTGAACTTGCCCTGCTGACTTGAAAACAACAAAACCTGCTTCTGATCAGTCAGCAGTTGGGCTCCCGGCACTGTGTTCTGGGCATCTCTGTAGCAGGTGATAACAGCTACTGTTCTTCTTTGCAATATGCTCATGGCACCAGGCTTTCTGACTCATGTCGTAATACCGTTGTGAGACATTTAATAATACAGCATCTGTATCATGTCACTTTAGCAGTGAGTGTTCTCAGTTCTTTCTTTTATTAACTTCTGTTTTCAGGTGTTTATGCTTGTAACTCAGCTTTTTGAATTCTCGCTGGGCATGAGCTGGTGTAAGTGATAAAGGTTTGTAAACACATCCAGACAGTCTATTTGCTGTATCTG
Source organism: Tinamus guttatus (assembly GCF_000705375.1). The sequence continues at coordinate 234,754 of NW_010576443.1, read as the reverse complement.
GTCAGGAAAAAAAGCAAACAGATATTTGTGTAAGAATTTATTTTTGTTAAGCAATAAACAGTACTAGCTTTCATTAATGCCTAGGAATGAAAGGAAAATGCTGGTACTATGTAATATTCTTGCTAGCATAGGACGGATTTAGATTGAAATGTTCATGATATATATTTTTTTAAATCTGAAAAGACAGGACACTGGCAAGAAAGAAGATGTGCTTTTTTCTGTCAACCAATTTAGTAATTTGTTAGTGCTGATTGTCCTTTGAGACAGGAGCATATTTATCTGAGATCTTGAGATCCTCTAAGCTTTTTGTGTATCTTTGGAGTCTTGCAGAAAATGAAGGACATCCTTTGGTTGTCCTCTCCATCTGCTGGCAGCAGAGAGGACCAGGATTTAGCAGGTATTTGGACAGTGGACTTTGTCAGGGCTGCTAAGAGTAGGAACCATTAGCCTGTAAACAGTTTTGGGGTCAGGGAACATCTGAAGAGTTTTTGTTGCTGCTGTGGTGGTGTTGGTTTTCTCTGTCTGATCAGCTTAGCCTCTGGCAATGTTGTTATATAATGATTATCCAGAGGTGCCTTTCTGGAAATCAGAAGAGGTTTAGAACATAAATGTAGCTGTCATCTAATCCATCGCGATGTCTGCAGTGATCTGCTATTGGGGCTCTCAGTAAATCTTGCCATAATTGATAGGAACAGCTTTAGAAGAAAAGCAAAACAGATCGTGAAGGAAAGAAAGAGCTGATAAAGCTTCTAGCATCAAGAGTGTACATGTTGAAACACTCTCTAATTATATATTTATCCAATCCAGTTAATACTACAGAGCTTGCAAAAAAAAGCCCCATAATTAGGGGTTATGAAAATGTCTACATAGCAATAATATGGCACCTAAATATAGCATCTTTCCTCCTGAAGCACTTTACATCATTTAAGAACCATGGACTCAATTCACAGCTGGCATTCACAGGTGCAACCTTATTGATTTTGATGGAATTGTGCCATTTTTACTAGGGATAATTTTTTTTTGTCATAAATGGAATTCTTATCTATCCTACAGGCTGCCTGTGATAGTAGTATCTGCATATCTTTCACATCAAATTAGCTGGCAATAGCAAAACCTCTAGCAGATTCATGGAGTCTCTGCCACATCTTTCTCCTCTTGCTGTAGAAATATTTGCTCAGGCTAAACTTACTCCTACTGTGTATTCTGGGGATGGAAAGAGAAGAGCTGATGGTACGAAGGATGTAAATAACAGGATGATTTTTGGGTGTGTAGAGATGACCAAGCTATGGATTCTCTTATCTTTTCTGCCAGAAGATGATTTCATAGTTTTATATCCTGAACTGAGAGTGTCAGGACTTTGAGACTTGGATTATTCTGAATGGGTACATCTCCTAACACACAGTTCATGTACAGGCATCTTCCTGAACCTAGGAGGACCTGATCTATCTCTGTCATAGTACCTGTCATTGATTGAATGAAAAAGTACTGTTGCATATAACTTAAAAACAGAATTTGAGGCTGCTTCATTCATTTAAAAATTGCAAGTGAACTTGCAACTGGAATTTAGCCAAGTCCTCAGGACTAAGACTTAACATCACTGGATTCTTCAGTATCAAAATAGGACCTGGAGATTTTAGTCTACTTCCCTGCTGCTTCACAGATTTGCTATAAAACTAGGGACAAGCATTTTAGCTGCTGCTTTGTATTGCTTATCACATGGGAAAGATGGTGCTTCCTGAGTGTGAAGTGAAAGGGTCATAATGGGAGCCCAAAAGGAAAGAAGGAAATGGTTTTATACTTCAGTCATATTTGTCGGTACCTTAAATACCACATGCAGTCCTGGATTACTCATCTCAAATGTAGTGGAACTTGGAATAGTTCAAAGAAAAGATAAAGATGATCATCAGGATGGCTTCCACATGAGGAAATGGGCTGAGGCTCTTTAGCCTGGAATGGAGAGGTAGGTAGGAGAGAATTCTGCAAGGTGCCAGGGGCAGCACCAAGGTGGGCACTTGCTGTTTGTTCTTTTGCCATGTAAGAATTAAGATCATTAAATGCACCAGAAGAAACCAGGTCAAAGCAAACAAAAGGGGCTGTTCTTCTTGGGACCGGTAATGGACGTGTGGAATTCACTGCTGAAAGTTGCTACAGAGGCTAAAGCCTTATAGAGGTTCAAGGGGTGACTGGACAGGTTTCTGTAAAGAAATGTGTGGAGGCTTACTGAGTACCTAGAAACCACATTTAGCTTAGGAAATACCTTGATCTGAAAATAGCTGGAGGCTAGCACTAGTGTGAGGGAAGTAGCATAAGTAGTTGCTTTGCTTTTACTGTTTTCTAGGCATTGGACCAGTACGGGAGACCAAATGCTGGGCTAGGTGGTTCTGCATGGCCACTCTTATGCTCTTAACCTATGTGACAACCCTACTATGGACAGGCTGCCATAAGTCATTGCTCCACAGGTGTTGAGTACTTCAGTTCTCCTCAACTAGGGGACTTTAGTCTTAGGTTGTTGCCTATAAAAATGCAGGGTTCAGATCCTTGGTGAAACCCATCTGGATGCTGTTTTGTACTGGAATACTAGCTTACCATTAATGGAGGAGAGAGACTGTGCAATACTGAAAATTGGCCCCATTTCCTGTAATAACTGATTTTCCTTAGAGGCCTCTTCTCCAATACTTTACAAGACAGACCCTGCATAGCTTCAGAGTCCTGAAAGGATTGAGGAGCTGTAAAGTCTTATTGTGAAAGAGAATAAATTATATTGAGCAACTCCTACACACCACATACAGGAGGAAAAAATTTCACCTCCTCCCATAATATCAGATTGTTGATATTCCTTGCATAGAACTGTAGGGAATAAACAAATGCATTCATTAGCATTTACCAAGGAAGGTGAACTGAGGACAGAGTATCTGTCCAGATATCCAGGCTTATCTCTGAATTTCCTGGATTTTATGGGTTTAAGTCTGACTCTGAACAGGTCTTAAGGGCATTTTTGGGTGGATTAGAAGGGTCTGTGTTTGGACAGTCCCATCTATAGTACCTATGGGATTCTACAAAGCCTTAGTTTTACTATTTGTATCTGTTTTTAAATCCTGCCATTCATTTGCCTGAGTCAAACAGCTTTCAAACTGGAATTAGAATTGGGTACATAGCACAAAAGGAGAGTACACATCTGGAAAGAGCCTGAACGACTCAACCAACATTGCGCAGACAATGTTGGAAAACAAACAAAAATCTCTCTAAAATGTGTTCTGCAGATGGATCTTTATATATCTCTTCCTCCATTATTTTAACACTGAAAACTCATCTTTAACAAAAAGGCATTCAGCACAATAACAGCAGGAAAATGACTCAATGGAAGTAATTTTCTGGGTTATCTTTCTGTCTGGGTCAGAGCATGATTTCTTCTGAGATGAGAGACTGCTCCTCTCGTGGCAGCTGCAACATGGGAAATGCCATTTTCTTCATCAGGGTCTTCTGTTGAGATTGTACGCAATGAAATTTTAAATTTGCAAGGTGTAGCTGTCCAGGAGCAATTGCTTGTAGGGGGCACTCGCGTGAGCTTGCCCAGTTCAACACAGAAATTGTTCCGTGGCTCGAGCGGCCAATCCGAGCTCCGAAGATGGTTGCTTGCTGCAAGCTTGTGCCAAGCCATCTGTAAGATTTGTCGGATAAATGTGACTAGCAAAGTGGCACTCGTGAGCAGATGAAGGGAAATTCCCTGGGGGATTCTTTATTCACTCATTAGCAGGAGAGACACTGGGAAAATTCATTGTTTAGCTGTTCAAAACCCTAGTGCACATTTGACACTGAATAGTCTTTTAATGGGGGGCACAGACGCTGTGCTGGAGGCAGACCGTTATGTTGTGCATGTGGTGCTTACCTTGATGAAGGAGGATAAGGACATCCGAGTGCCTCTGAGTTTTTTGTATTTTGCCTTGTAACTCCCTCCCCTCCCTGGGGTAGCCTCATTCAAAGGGAACAGAGCCACCGAGTAGACTGGAGCTGCATGGTTGTTCTTTACATATGTGTAGCCCTAATCTTAAATAGAAGACTGACCCCTGTCCCCAGAAGTACAGTCTGCTTGTGTTTTTTTTTTGATGTTTGCTGATTGACGGGGCAGCTTTTTAATGACAATCGAGTCTTGCTTGTCCAGTTGCAAGACTAACTTAAATGTGATGACTCGCAGGGCAAACTCACCAAGACTCTGTCCTCCTTCGAGGACGGAAGCTTTGCCATTGACTGCAGTATGAGCTAAAGTGGGCCTGCAGTCCATGCTGACAAGAAACAGCGCACTAGTCTCATAAATTTTCCACAGAACACCTTCAGTGTAACTTGCTTTGCTGCACTGAAGGGAGTTTTTGATCTTGAGAATGAATAATTCACGCTCCCATGACTACCTTCCCCAGGCAAGTTCCTTTAGGCAAAGCCCTTGGTTGTTCTTTTTTATTTTTGTGGTGAGATGGAGAGGTTTTATGGCATCTCCTTTAACGTGCTGACAAGAGTATGTGTGGGTATCTGCAGGCACAGTCCAGTTATGCCAAATTCCATTTATACTTAAGCTTAAACGGGAGATTTTGAAATTAATGGAAACCTCAGATTCATCCTCTTTAAAGCAACATTGCTTGAATTGCCCTGGGAGGAATCTTTTCCTCAAAGGAAGGATTGCATGAGGGGATGGGGCTGCCAGTTGGGGAATAGGAGAAAGCAGCTTTCAGTGTCCCCAGTTCTCCAAGCTCCACCATGGGATGAAGACCAGCCCAGGTCCTCGCCTCCTGGGAGGCTCCCTGTGGAAGGCAAGGTGAAGGGGGCATGGGGAGAACTTCTCCTGCTCCGAGTCCCGTGAAACCGGTCACCTAGAACGCTGCTGCTTTAGGGCATAGTGAAAGATTCAGTAGTTTTCTCCTCGCTTAGATAGGTCAAGATCAAAACCAATCTGACAAATCCAGATAACCATTGTCCCATTAAATGTGCCCCAAAGCCACGTTTAGCAGTTCAGTTTGTGGGCATGTGTTAAGAAGCTGAACCCCTTCGCAGCTCCAGTAAGTTTGAGAGAGGCATGAAGCAATATCTGATTTCAGATGGTAGCATGTATGAGACAGTGTCAGTGAGTCTTTATCAGCGAATAGGTCACTTGCCAGATGGCAGTGTTCATTGGTAAAAAGGCATTTGTAGTTCTGGGTTGTGTGTGCCAGATAGCTGGAAAATTGAGAATATTCCTGCTATGGCTACAGCTTTCCCTCAGCTTTGGTGTAAATGGATGAACTTCTGTTGACTCTAATACCATGTTGCTTGTTCATGAGAGGCCTTTTTTCTTTCTTTTTTTTTTTAATATGTATATATACAGGAAAAAGTCACATCACAAGAGATCTTTGATGTTTTAATGTGCCCTGGCATATTGATGGATACATCCAGAGGAGAAGAACAATCTGGGACACTTGGTCTGCATTTGTGCTTTGCTGGAGATTTGCTATGTAACCTGGAGCAAATCTATTAATCTCCCAGTACCTCAATTCCCCAAATGCAAAATGGAGATAATAAAACATAACTCCCTTAGCAGGGTAAACACATTAAAAAATGCACTTAAAAGCACTTGGGTACTAGATTAATGGAGACCTATATCTTGTGGGGAAGATTTGTTGTATTATAAATAATACATCTTCACAATTATTCCATTTAGTCTGCCTTGAAGCCTTCAAAGACATACCACGCAAATGTTTACTGGCAGCGTGTTTCCCCCCTTTTATTGGCCAACAACATGTTTAGACCAGACTTTGCTGTGGCAAAGTATTTCATTGCATTGCACATGGCAAATGGCTCTCTTACTGTAAAAGTAGGGTGTGTTTTTTTTTTTTTTCCTTGAGAATACCCCAAATAATGTACTCTGCAAAAGCCTGTGCACCTGGAATAGCTGTCTCTGAGCAGTTTTTCCTTGCAAAATGTTCAGTGTGTCTCAGCGCAGGGTTTTTGAAATGGAGAGTAATGGGAATGTGGTGGATACCAAGGACGAACGCTTAAGGAGTGAGTTAACTTTGCAGACCACCTGAAAGAACTTGGGTTCTTTCAGCTAAGCAGCCCTGGTGCCAAGATGTCCCAGACAAAAAGGCCACTGTTGCAGAGAGCAGTTGAATTACCAAGGGTACAGAGTGGGGGTCTGGGGGGACTCCCACCACCACCACCTAAGTGCACAGAAGCTATTCAGGTCATTAGACCACCCACTGTTTTAGCAGTGTTACTTAGCTCCCCTGGACTCTGTAATTACTCTTGTCGTGTTACTGAGGATAACACAGAAATATTGCAAGCATTTGCCTTGAACTTGGAGTGTTGAGGCTGGTGGGGGAGGAGGGAAAGGGCTATGCAGAAATTAAAATGAAGGATCTGATTCTTACTCCACCTGGGCTTGTTTTATGCTGGTTTTACCTCTGCTAGGCTAATTACTCTGACATTCATGTAATAGGTTTAGAAGCAGGTCTGAAGTTTGTGTATGGTGGTGGGGGGAGGAGCATGTTTGCCTGCCTAAGACTAAGATGTGTATGAGGGTATTTTGAGGAAGGCAGAAGCCTGGTATGGGCATTGCTTTAGTACACATGAGAATAATGTAGATTATAAGAAAAAAAATCATACAATGTAGAGAATAAAAGCTTTGTTTTCCTGGTCAGGAGATTGAGAACTGCGTGGGCTCCCACCTCTTTCTCCTAGGGACGTTTTTGGACAATTGCATTTTGTCATGCCCTCCTCTGGAGGTTGTGCTGCAGGCTGCTGGAGATGGAGCATCTTGTGAGCATGTGGGCCTTTCATGGCCCTGCCTCCAGCAATGGGTGGAAAAAAGGCACTAGAGCTGGGAAAATTGTGGGGACAGAGATTGTCCCAGGTCTGTTTGTCCTTGCCGCTCAGGTCAGGGGGTCTTGTGCTGCTGGCCAGGAAGGGCTGGCATCAGGAGAGTTGTTATTTTTTTTTTTAACCCCTGCTTTGTAGCTGTGAAACTAACAAATTGTTCTTGTGGTGCCTGCTTCTTCAGTGGTAATGTAATGCTTGGTCGAGGGTGCTGTGAAAGAACAGCCACAGCATGGAAATATGGAAAAAAATGGGGAAGAATCCAAGGCTTGAGACCAAGATTAGCTGAGGAGAGGAGCTGCCTTGCTGGCTAGGGTCCTACATCAGCATTAGCACGTGGAGCGCTCCTGATGCTAACACAAACAGCATCAGTCTTCATCTCCAGCCAAGTGCTTGTGAACTGGATAAGAATAAAGAGTTAATCTTGTGCTTGGGAGCAGTTTGGGAAGAGTGAGTATGAGCTGCTCTGCGGTGCTCCTGGTAGAGCTGGGCAGTGACTCTGATAGGGGCTTCTGAATGTGACTGAAGATGCTTTGGCTTCAGAGCCCTGGTTTCTCTCATGTGAGGTGGGACAGTGAGCAGGTCTCCAAATCTCTCTAGCCTCATCTGTGGGCTGTAGGAGCTGTAGTAGTTAGAGGAACTGAGCTTTGGTTGTTTCCAACCTCCAGTTAGGGTACACTCAAGAGAAGATGGTGTCAAATTGTGGACAGCCAGGCCTGCTGCTGGGACTGCGTTTCAGGTAATCCACTTGGTTATTCCTGTTCCACAGCAAAGCCAAGACTGTCCAAGAACTCTTGTGAATAAAGGGAAGAGAAACTCTTGCATTATTTACACAGTCTATTGTGCAGAGGCCCCTGGAGAGAGACCAGGTAGGAGTAGATAATTCCCCTTGGCTGGGGGTATCTCCAAGTGATATTAAACTAGCAGGTGCTTTCTGTGTTCATAACTGCTCTTGCTGCTACATACTCTGACTTAAATATATTTATTTTTTACCTCTTGCCTCTTTATCTTGGCTATCTTATCATGTGTCTGTGCCTCCAGTCTACAGGCTGACAAAATCTTTGTATTGGTGAGAGATACTACAAATTACTCTAGATACTCCTTTGATATTGTGGCTATACTCCCTGTTGTGGTTCAAATTACATCTGCTAGCAGTTCCTTACACTTCATGCCTTATCCAGTCAAATCATTTGAAAATATGTGTTGGCCTTAACTGTTTGAGGACATTAGATCTTATGATGTAGGGTCATTTACTCCTCTATCTTGTGATCATCTGTTACCTAAACTAAACTACAAAGAGAAAAAGTGGCAGCACTGCTCTACTATGTGTCACTGTGTGTATGTATAGCACCTAGCACAGTTGGGAATATATATTATTGACACTGCTATAGTGTGTGGGGACCTTATTGCTCTAGGCACTACACAGGCGGAGAAAAAAACAAGCTCTTGCCAAAATGTGTAGAAATAAAGTGTAGTTAAGGATGAATTGATCATTGCAGCAGAATTTTGTGGAAGATCAGTAGAGAAAGAGTGCATGTATAAAGTGACAGAAAAGGATGTCACAATAACAGCACATTCACCTTATTGTCATTATAGGTGCCTGGGTGACACTTGGAGTTGTGCAGCAGGTCTGGGGAGGTTGTATTTTTAGATTATACAGAAAGGTTTTACAGGTACAACCTAACGAGGGCCTAGAATGATGTGTGCATGCAAACCTGAGGATGACGCAGATGGATCTACTGGCCTCCCCCTAGATCTTAACCTGAAGGATGGTCCAAAATGTGTAGGAAAAGAGATGAAAAAGGTCGTGTAAGTAGAGAAGATTAAAAGGGCAGCTCTAATCACACAGAGGTCCTTTTTTGATAAGGACAGGGGAGGCAGATCCTGAGGCTTGGCTGGTGTAGTAGAGAGGCTCTGGGGATGTCACCTAACCCAGCTGTGTGTGCGCGCCGTGCTGCCTGCAGCAGGAAGGGGAGGCAGGAGAAGCTCCAGGCCATCCTGCTTCCTAGGAAGTGGAGCTGGGGAGAGGCAGGGTAGGAAGATGGGCAGCAAGATGATGTGATGGAAGTGGCTGAAGAAGAGCAGTGTCCAAAGGACTGAGGGAAGACAAGACTTCCAGAAGAGCAATGTGGCCGTGCTGTGGAGCGGGCACTGATGGCTCCTTGAGGCCCAGGGAATGGGCCTTCAGATCCCCATAGGAAGGATGTTCCGAGAAGAGTGAGAGGGCAGAAGGGGCCATGATAGACATGGAAAGGAGCAGGCCGCAGCATGGCTGGGCTGTGCACGCATTGAGTGGAGAGGCGGAAAGCCAAAGAGATGGTGGCTGGAGCAGCAGGCAGTGTTAGAGGGAGATTCTTACAGCAGAATGGTCTGAAAGTGTAGTGTGAAGAGCTGGGGAGAGTGAGGAAAAAGGAGGAAATGCTTAAGTCAGTGTGAGAAAATAAAACAAGGTCAAATGAACGAGTCAAAGGCAGGAAGGCAGGTGAGAAACTTCTATATCTCAGACCTGCGGAGTGAGGGGGGGGCTGCAAGATGATGAACCTGCACTGTACCCCTGCCTGCTTTCTTAGCAAGAAATTGGTGCAGTGCCATGCGAATTAAGTAGGAGGTGGAGAGGCTGAAGGAGTGAGTCGAAAGCTCACGGAAGAGGGAGGGAAGGTAGAATGGCAAAGCAGGAGAAACAAGTATGGAGACAAGGAATAAAAATGCCGGCCTCACTGCGGTGGGCAGGCGGCCTTCAGAGAAGGGGCCATGGAGGTGGGCAGCCTACAAGGAAGGAGACCGAGGCATAGCAAGACCAAGGAGATGGGGTTAAAACAAACCGTTGTTTGTAGCTGCATTAAAATAAACACTTGGTGTCATTTTTTTTTTTTTTTTTAAATGAACATTGGCAGGGACTACCAAGTATTTGGAAGACATCACTGAGAAAGGGCAGAGGCAGAATAGTAGATCCACACAGGGAAGCAAAAGGCTCAAAGTGTTTGTGGTGATGGTTGCTAACCATTTCTTTCATGGCAGAATTTGGGCAAAAATCATAAAAGCTAAACCCGCATTTCTTAGGTTAACATGAGGGTATTTATGAAGAGTGGAACTTAAATATGTATGGAAGGTGGAAAAGGATACTAAAATATAGATTAAATATCTTCAAGATGAATGAAATGGATTCAAATATGAAGTCTGTAAGTGCAGCTTACTTCAGAGCAAAACTGTTTTGTTTCTGTTTAATCTCACTATGCACAAGCTTGAACCATACCTGAGCCAATTTAGCCTAAATAGAAATGTGTCTGTACAAAGACTCTTGCCAGAGTTTAAAAATTAAATTAAGCTGGTGCAGCTTTTATTTATAAGCAAAAATGCATGTCAGAGTGGAAAATAAAATATCAGGAAATAAAATATCGGGGTATATATACCACAAGCCCAAGACTTACAGTAGGGAAATCGGTGCGAATAGTGGGAGATGGGGGGCACAGTGGCATCAGGCGAGGTTAACTTTGTTTTTTGTCATCCTTTTGCAGGATTTGTAGATTGTAGGGAGGGGAAGCCAAGGGAAGATGCTATCCTAGGAGTGTGGGAGGCTAGTGATGAAGTGTCTTTATTGCAAGTGCTTAGGGAACCTGGGCTTTCAATGCCTTAGAGCTTGTCATCTATAAATGGACAATTTTCCTGTCATTTTTTTCTTCTTCTCTCCAATCCTGTTGTGGAGAAATAACTGGTAACACATCACCTGCATTTGTGAGGTGCTTTTTTCCCCCTCTCCTCCAGGCTGTGGAGGCTCAGATCATTCCACTGCAAAGGATCGGGCTAGCAACCCTCTATAGGGCCATCGCCCCGATGATGGGCTAGGCCGACTGCACCCTCCATTCCCATGCGCCGAGGTGCCCGTTTGTCTTGCTCTGGGGGATGCTCTGTTTGCAAAACCTTGATCATCAGCACATTATGGTTTTGGCCAGTGCAGTTTATGGTGGTGACATAGTATATTTATTTTTAATGTGGAATCAGCCTGTGCCTGATTGAACAATGCAAGAATAAAAGACATGGAAATCAAAACTGGTTTTGCTTGCTGGCCAGCACAGACAAGAATAAATAAATAAAAAAAGAACAGCTGAACAATTTCAGCAGGTAATTCTCCATCTTCGGTGGTACTTAATTAAACTTCCACATGGCACTCTCCCCTCCCCCCCCCTCAGTATTGCATACATTTAGGGAATGATGAGTACAATTTGGAAGCATTCATTCTCATACAAGATGTTCTTCATTGATCTGATTTTGTGACTACTACAGTTTTATTATCTGTTGAGCAACTTCTGGTATTCATTTCAAGAGAAGCTGATGTTTTCAGATTGGTCTGTAGATGGGAATTCCAGAGAAACTGCAAATTTTAAGTAGCAAGAGCATGAATGAAATAGGAAGCCAGGCTCAGGTCTCTGCTAGGACTGGTCTTGCTCAAAACTGGGTGAACCAAAAGGACTGCGATAGCCACTTACACAGGTCTGGCCCTGTTGCAAAGCATCCAAGAAGAAATAAGCATCTTGCCATTTTTTGTTATGTGGGCAGGCTGCCTTCAGTATCTATCTTGAGAAAAGATTTAACTTGATGACAGAATTATTATTAAATCATGTCTTTAGTTGCTGGGAGTTACCCCAGACTTGAAATTCAATAGGCTTTATGTTGCTGATAAAGTAACTAAATTTGCATGTGTTATATCTGAAATAAATACAACAAGCGAAGGGAATCTCTAGGAAATGTTTTAAAGACTTTCTGATTTACTTCTGGAAAGAAGTGAAAAATGAAGCGTGTCCCAGTGCTTGGGTGAGTGTAATGACATCATGCTTGTTAAATGGCTTAACTGAAGGAAAATGAATAGTCCAACTGTGCTCTGCTGGGGGAAAGAACACCTCAGATCCCAAATGTAAGTGTGGACAGCACCCTAGGATGCTCTAAAATTCTGAATTAGTGTAAGAGGCTCAGAGCTGGAATGAATAAAATCATATCCTACTCTTTTCACATATATTCTTCTCTTTCAAAGTTCCCTAATTCAATGCAGATAAAGTAGTGAGATCCACCCCCTCTGTGTGTGTGTGTGTATATAGACATACATGAATACATAAGGATGTTAATGACATTAGTGTAGCAGAGGGCAACTCTCTGAGCCAATAGTCTTTCCATGACATGCACAGGTTTTTTTAGGTGTCTTCAGGGAATGGAATGATTAAAAGCCCTCTATACAAGAGAGGTGAAGATACAGATATTTTGATTTTGTCTTTCCCACTGTTACTCTGCACCCAAGATAAAATGCTAGCAGGAAATTTATCTCTGTTATGTCTGTCTTCCAAGTCAGCTTGGGTCTGAGCTTTAGACTGTTACATGTTAGATAATTCCAGTGTAAGGCAAAGCTCCAGTTAGTTTCGGGCTGTAATGGCTGTCAAGGTGTAAAAGGCAGAGCAGGGTCTCTTGGTAAATGATTTTGCTGGTCAGGCCTTCAGTGGCAATCACCAGTCAGACTGGAAATCGCTACAGAGAGCTCTCTGAGCAGTCCTTAGCTTTCCAAAAGTGAGCATCTCTCAAACTCCCCCCCCCACCTCCCCTGGAAGTCAGAGGGAAAGACCCTGGCCAAGCTAATCAATTTCAAAATTCAAAAGAATTTTCAAGAAAACTATTAAATGCCTTGTTTTTTCCAGGCACTATCATAATGGATTTTGTCTCCAAATAGAAAATGGAGGTCGTATTGAAAAGAGGAAAACGTTTCTTTAATGTGGTCAAAAGTGGAAGCCTTCCAAATTCTAGAAAATGCAGTAATAAATCTGCAGCCACCTAGAATTATGTGGTGTTACAAGTGAAGACAGCTCAAAACTTCATTCCTCGAAAAGGAGCAAAACTCAGATTTCCCTGCCTCGGACTCCTCAGCTGCCAGGAGTGGCCGCTTTCAGCAGCAGCATCTGTGTACTTAAGGGGTTTGTTTGTTTGTTTTTTCTTTTGTGTGTGTATGTGTTACACTGCTCTTTAGGTATTTCTTTATGAATTGGCATTGCCCGTTACATAATCGATGGCTGGGGCAAAGTCTGACATCTTGCAGGTGACACCTCATGGGCTCCTCGAGCCCAGGTTCTGGCAAGCAGTCACATCAATTGAATTAAAGGGATTGATATCAAAAGCAGTTTGGTTTCTTGCTGCTATTGCACTTGAGGCCACTCGGATTCCTTGCTTGTGCGGGGTTAGGAAGGGGTCTGCTCTGCAGCAGTGACGTTCCTCTTCTGCATCAAGCATGCAGTGGGCCTGGGAGCACCCCTTTGCTCTCAGGGACTTAGTGTTGCACGCTTAGGACTGGCGATGTTTTGCATTCCTTCTCTTGTTCGAGGATTTTTTTTTTCTTTTTTTTTTTTTTTCTCTTCCCCCCATTTTCTGTGTGTTGCCAAGTGGTTCTGTGTTGTAGCGTGTTAACTGCCAGTGTGTTGGTGTTGCATATGGTAAAAAGCGTAGCTGGCAACGTAGTATCACCTCCGCAAAAGGGAGGGATGTGAAAACACCCCGCTCTGTGGATTTGGTGGCAGAAGTGGGAGTCCCTGAGCAGAGGGTTTGGGGCAGCAGTATTCCCCCTGATTTGCCATGAGCGCTGCTCGGGGAGGAGCCCAATGTGATGGCCAAAGGGAGAGCAACACGATGCTGTGTTGTGAGGGGCTTTAAATGTCAGTGCTGAAAGGCCCTGAGCAATGGGGTAATGGGCACGGGAGGATAGCTCTGCCCCAAGCTGGTGGCCGGGGAAAGGAGGAGGGATTTCTTGCTGCTTGGGAGAAAACAAACACACCAGAATGGAGGTTTTCTCCGTGGAGACTAACGGCGAGAGAAGCAGAAGCCTTCGGAGTGGAAGGGAGCAGCGTGGCTGGAGGAGGAGCGAGGGGGAGGTGGGGTGAGCGGGGCCCAGCGTGGCAGGTGGTGGATGTGCCAGCGCGTTGGGTTGTCGTTTGCACCTCGGTCACGTGTGTGGAAAACATTGCTGCTGGTGTAGCTGGGTAGCGCAGCTCGCTTGGCGTGGGCGCGCGTGGCGAGGCGAGATGTGGGACGGAGCAGAGCTGCGCCCAGCTGCTTCTGTTTATGCTTTGCAGGAGGGAAGCAGACACGGAGCAGCCGTGGCCTGCCCGGAGCCATCCAGGCGCTGGTGTCCGTAGGGAGCCTTCATGGGGCCTTGGGGCTGCTCTGGTGCCTTCCCACTGGTATCTTCTACTAGAGGTCTGCTGCTGCCAGACGTTGGTTTTGTTTGATCTGCAGCTCGCTCTTGGTTCTCATCCTTGGTTTGTTAATCCTCATATCTCCTTTCTGTGCTCTGAGGCCCTGGCAGAGCTCAGGTTCACCTTTCCCTTTTCCGTCTTGAAAACAATAGTAAAATTCCTGAAAAGGGGTGAGCGTGTACCTGCTTGCAGGTACTTTGAGAGAGAGGCAGCTGAAAGGGAGAAGCCTCCTTGCGTGGAGGCAGCTCAGGGCCCTGGGCGAGCTCCCCTCCCTGTGCTGGGGCCAGACATGCGGCCTGGGCCCCATGGAACCCCCTGCTTGCACGGTCCTTGCCGTGGCGGTGGGCTTTACAAGATGGGTGGCACTTGGTAAACCTATCCTGCAAGCCCCACTTCCACACGCATCCTGCTTTCGAGCCTTCCGCCACATCCTTGATGACCAGAAGCCAAACAAGAAAACTAACAAAAAGTTGTCCCAGATAGGCAGCAGTTGCAAGAGTTGGTGTCTGTGCATGGACAAACTGGTGTCATGCTGGAAGCCAGGCACGCCTGGGAAGGAAACAAGCAAGAAAAGGAGGCCCAATCTCTCTATTCTGCCTCTCCATTTCAAATTTGAATAGGACACGTGGCTCCTGACACATGTTGTCTAACCAGCTTGGTTTTATGTGCTACTTCAGTCAGGAAATTAATCAGGAAAAAAGATAAGGGAACATTATGCTATTCAGAGTAAATCACTGCGTTACACAATGCTGCTCCCATTGCCTAGGTAAAGCTGTTTAAGAAAATGGGCTGGCTTGAGGGCTTCCTTCTGATTGTCTAATTAAACTTCCAACCTTTGCAATTATGAAAATAACTGTGTGGTTAGAACTACTTGTATATGCCATAGGTAACTCTTGAATTAGCTAGGAAGAGACTTAAGATATTTGCCTTAAGATCTTATTCTGTAACTTTTGTATGTACTTTTTTCTTTTTCCAAAGATACTTCTTCAACATAGGGTAGCACAAATCCATAAATGTAATTGTGGTAGTGGCTGAAACTAGAGGTCCATCTGTTGCAATGTTCACTCACAATAATGTCCAGTTTATGAAAATGTCTCTGAGGAAAGTGCAAGAAACTGGTAACAGACACAAACCTATTTCCCCCCACCCCCATCTTGGGCAACCAGCCCTTTTTTTAAGATCCTTCATTCAGTGAAAGCCAAGCAGTCTGAAGGTAATGCCCTGTGGCAGAGTTACACTGGTTAACTGTGCATTGACATTTTTAAGGTATTTTTCAGGATTTGTAGTGTTCTGATGTATTTGTTCTGCTCTTATATGAGAAGACAAACTTTTGCTTTCATTTGTTGGAAGTCTGCAAGTGTTATGCCTATTTACTTGTATTAAATTACATTTTTTAACACTAGCTAATCTATAATTCCCAAATATTCTCTATTTAATTTTCAGTTGAGCAAAACCAGCCACCCTGTCCGGGTTGTGTATGTGTCCCAGTACTGTGTCTTTTTCCTTACCTGTCTTCTCCTGGAGCTATAAATACTGGGAGCAGCTGCCTGCCTCATCTCCTGGGGTGTGATTGTTCTCAGGTGAAGGTGAGTCCATCTTTCAGGGCCGCCTGGTGCACGTGCCCGGCCTGCTGTAGCCGTGTGTGTTTTCACTGCCACAAAGCTACAGATGTAAAAGATTTGTCACGCAAAGGTTTGTAATTGCGGAGAACTATCTCAGCTGAAAGATTGGTAGACTATTTTTGTGCTGTCCTCCAGTACAGCAAAAATGTGCTTTATATTGCCCAAAGTGTTTATCGTCAGGCTCTATTAGTCTCTTATCATCGTCTTTTGTTGATGTAAGTGAACGTGTCCCTGTATTAGTGTGCTTGTGCCTTGTAATGTCATCCTCTTCATCCTGTTTTATCTGATCTTCCTTATGAAAACAGAACTGCACGACGCACAGCTGGATGCACTTTGAGAAATACGCTCCTGCTCTAATGCTACCTGTTAGTGCGAGCAAAGCGGAGCTGAAGAATAGAATGTGTCTTTCGTGATTGATCTGTTGGGCGGATTTGTTAGTGCAGAAAAAGTAGTAGGTGTTGTATGTACAGAAACGCTCAGGCTAGGACTCTGTTTTCAGTCTGAAATACGAAGTGTGGTTGAGATGGGGAGCAAAGGAGGGGCTCTGCGCAGGCAAGCGGTGAGGGCAGCGGAGCCACTGCCCTCCGGTGCCTTCCAGCGACTTCTCGGTTTCTGGTGGCAATAGCTGCAGTGGGGATTGCAGCGTGGTAGCCCATGGAGGTACTGACAGAAGCAAGGAGCTAGTGGCGAAGGTGCGATACATGTGGTATTCAGCCATCACTCAATGCCTCACATTCTTGTGAGAAATCTGCTTTAATCTGGGTCTGGTTCCAACTGGCAGTGCATAACAACAAGGCTTTCCAGCCTTCTCCTCCCCCGGGGTTTCAGTCCTTAAAGATGCAGGTTCTGATATCATGTTTTTCTTTCCAAGCCAAAATTTTGTTTAAAAAAGGTGGGGGGGGAGGGGTGAAAAGACAAGCTCTTATAACAAAATACAGCAAAATATTTAACCTTACTGCCAGGCTGGAATTAGCCTTTGAGCTGCATTCTGCTATTTCAGGCGTTACAGCTACTAGGAAGGGATAAAGCTACTGTGTTGCTTCTGCTTTGCGTCCAACAGCTCCAGGAGGTCACTCTAGCACTGTTGCTTTCCTGAGATGTTTCCATTGCCCATATTTCTTTTCCCTGTTTTTGAAACACCTTTTCCTGAGGTCCCAGGAAGGAAGAGATAAGGGATTGCAGCCCATGGGGGCGCAGGTGTCATCTGTAACCCTTGTTTTCCTTTCCTGAGACGCCCAACACGATTTTCGTGCCATGGTGATGGTTGGCAGGACCCCTTCTATAATTGAGAAGGGCTAAATATGGATCAGAAACTGACTCCTTTGATTCCTTTCAGGATGACTTTTATTATTTTGACATCAATTCTTCATTTATCTGGCAGACTGAAGATAACCTTCAGTTATCTTCCAATAGTGTGCGCTAGTGATTGCGTGTCTAGATATATACTCTATTGGAAACTGTTTATGCCCCTAGCCACTGAAATGGCCCCTTGTCAGACTTTATTATGTAAAATGTGTTGTATCTGGTAAAAATAGGTTTGATATGCAAAATCAATTTTTTAACTGCAGTTTCTTTATATAAGACCATCTCAAGGAGAGGTTTTTTTTTTTTTTTTTTTTTTTTTAAAAAAAAAAAAAGCTCCTCCTTGAAGACTTTTGAGTTTTCACTGACTTTCCTCAGTGTCTCTTAAACTATTTTTCTGTAGTGCTGTGAGAAATGCAGTGACTCTTAGTACAACCCTACCCTGCAACAAGAAGCATATGGTGGATCCAATGTGGGCACTGGGACCTGCCTGTCCTGAGCTTGTACCTCCAAGTACACCCTGGGGTCTCTGTAAGCAGCAACTCAGCCCCACTCTCCAAGTCTATCAGATTTTGGGGGTTCCTGCCTGTTCTTCTGATGGTTGCTGTGTGGAGCAGTTGTGAATTTGCTGGTGCTCAGGCCAGACTGCCTGGCAAGCAAGGTGCACCCTAGCTGCATGTGCCGCAGTATCAACGCTTGGGCTCTGGTAGTGCAAGGCTTAAAGGTTTTGCTGTTGAGTTGACTCTTCTTTACCCATGTGAGTGGTCTCAATTACACCAAAGTTCAGTTTGGTGCTGGGGCAAAATCTAAAATCAGGTGAGGTTGCAGCAGACCCAGTTTCTAGGCTACAGAGACTACAGGTGACCTCTCTACAGTCCTTGTGAGCTTCCAGAGTTTTTTCTGTTGTTTTTTTGCATGTACTGCTCAGTTTTCTCCAAAGACAAACTATAGGTGCTGGCTGTCTAAAGCATATTTGATTTAGTTTTTTTTTTTTTTCCATTTACTTTAATCATATTCTCAACCCATCTAACAAACAGACAAATGTGTAATGCTTGGGGCAGACCCAGTTTGCCTCTGGGAGAAATAGTTATTTTAAATAAAAACAGCTTTTTTTTTTTTTTCTTTCTATCTTTTTTTTTTGAGGTGATGAAGACCTGTAATTCTGATTGACTAGTTCACCAATAGATAAAAATCAAAATATCATCAAACTTATCTATTTACAAATTGTCCAGGAGCAGATTGTGAAATTGTCAGGTTTGTCATGTAAAGTTATTCACTAATTTCTTCAGGGAATAATTAGATCATTAGACAAATATGCCATAGGCAATCTGTGTGGGAACTTGTGT
Source organism: Tinamus guttatus (assembly GCF_000705375.1). The sequence goes on along the minus strand of NW_010576443.1, from coordinate 216,424 downwards.
AATTAACCAATCCAAAATGAGTGATAAATTGTATATCGGTAATTTTCACACTTAGCAATATAAGATGTGTTAAGTAGTTTTGTCATCGAGTTACGGAACAGAAACAATACAATGTGACTTATATAACTAATTAGCATTCCAAATTTTACAAACAAAAACAATTTGGAATTTACCTTGGACTACAGTTTGCTCATGTGAGGTAAGGGAATATTCATGAGCGCAGAATTTTGCACTCACTTTCTGCAAATGCTTGAACGTTAGAGAGGTCATAAATCTGGTTAATCAGAAATTTGCCTTTCAGTTCTAACAAATGTTCATGGTATGTTAATAAAAAAGGGAAAAAAAAATCTTTCCTTGATATTGGCTCAGCTTCATGTGAAACCTCTCGACAGCACTTAACTGAATCAGAATCATGTGGAACTAAAAAAGGGGCCTGGGCACGTTTGCAATGTGCTGGGTGATTCCTTTGTTCACTGGATTGCTGAATTTATGGTACAATATCAATTATAACTTCCATATCAAGTGGACTAAAGGGAATGGTGGACAGCAAAGATGTAATAATTCAGCAGACCTAAATAGAAAACGCCCAAGAGATATCAGGAGTAGTTAAATTAGGGCTGTAAGAGAGGGCAACGAGGCTGGTTGCCAAGTGGGAAAAAGGTGATCAGTGCATGTAGGGAATGTGTAGCTGGGCAAAGGGCAGTGACAAGAAAAATGAAAGTTTGGGGTGAGTATCAAAATAGCTCTGGATGCTGCAATCTTTTTATGACCCTGGTTTAGCTAATGAAGGAACTGGGATTTGTGATACTGGACTACTGGGGAAATGCGCAGTTGTGTGTGTAAGTGTATTTACATGCTCTCCCCCCCCAGGATTTAAGGATTTGTATGTTTTATATATATTAATATATATTGTTATATATATATATAATCACACACACACACACACATGGTATAAAGGTAGAGGGAGCAAGTACACTTATGTGCCTCTTCCATAGCTGAATCTGTAGTCCCTACATCCCTCAATTCTGCAAGCATTTTGAGAACAAATTTTGTGTTAGATGCGTAAATTAAGCTCGTCCCTCGTTGTCATCTTCTCTGCAACATCTTTTAGGGACAGAGTGAGCTCATCAGTATAATATTAGGTCAAGCACTATGCAACACTATGTGTATATATAACAAGGCTGTGGTGTGTGCAATCCGGGGCTACTGATGATATCAAGGTCCCCGGGAAGAACAAGCAGCTGTCTGCTTTTATACATTTTGCTGATACTACAGGAACTATGAATGGTCTTTGGTTTGCTTGGGACACCTAATTAAATGCAGAGACAAATCAGCGATGCTATCCAGTTGCATCAAGCCACCAAAAAAAGAAAGAGACTTGACTAGAGCCTTTTAAAGATCAGGGGACTGAATTCACATTTTCTGCTTGAAAGAGAGACCCAAGAGAACCATGATGCTTTTAGAATGAAAAGTGTTATGTAGAGCTCATTTAAAAATAAAATAAAAAAAATAGACTGCACCACTAGAAAGTCAGCAGAGGGAGTGCGAGTTAGTAAGCCCCTCTTTTAATATCTGAGTGACTGTAATACAGAAAGAGGGAAGTAAACAGACACATGTGAGCTAGAATTGTGGGAAAGTACTGGAACTAAAACCTTGATGATAAAGTTAAGGTGACAGCAGCAACACACCTTGATGAAAATGGTTGATACCCCTACCCTCGGAGGCATATAAGCTTGATTGAATACATACTAAAAAATGTAGTAACTTTCTTGAGGTTACCTAAGCACTTCCAACTACTGTGATTTTAATTATTATTCTTGCAATATTTTGAGTTCACACCCTCTAGTCCATCCAGTCTTAGTTGCATTAAAATATTTGTTTTTCTCTATTTTGTTGACTCTGAGTTGCTACTTATGGAGTCTCAGTATTACTGAGAAGGTTATGGGGTCAAAATTAAATTGTGATCTTGGTGCATTTGATGTGTGAAAAAGCCATAAGGGAAATAACAAGATTCATGGGCTGTGCAAAGTCATGATGATGCTTAAACGTTTTGAGCTGGCAAATCCTGCACTATCTGAAATGACATTTAATGGCAGTCCATTTCTGGGAAGGTCTGCTGAATATATTTTACCTCTACAGGATATAGAATTTTTTCCTCTTAGAGGAAAATATATACTGGAGGAGAGAAAACATGGCATTTGAAATGGTACTTTACATTTGGTTTTGATGAATCTATTTCAATAATATGCACGCTCACTTCATCTGTAGAGTTTTAACTTCTTTTTGTGCACTTCAACATTTCTTCTTTAGCTATGGCTGCAGCCCATCATGGCTGAGATCAGCAATGTCCTTGGCAATGCTGTAGAAGGATGACCAGAAATGGCCTTAAAATTTTACATTGTAGTTAGAAGTAGGGAATAACCTCCGTTTCAGTCTTTGAAGGAAAAAAACAATGCTATACTAGCAGGATGATAGTTTAAATGATTGAATGTGGTTTTATGTCTTGACTAGAACTTTAGAAATACTTAGCATGACCTCTTTTTACTTCCCAACAAATCTGCATCTATGGTAGAGATCGAAATGAAGATAAGCAGTTGTAGAGGAGATACTTGTGGGCTGCTTGCATTTTTGTTCAGTTTGAATGTTGTTGATCATCTGCACGGTAACTGACTTTGAAGTAGATGCTCAGAAATAAGTACTACTTAAGGAGGAAATTTAGTCGAAAACCTACTTAAAAATAATAAAAAGCCCCTATGGTTAGGGTGGCTTTTGACTGTTAAAGATCATTCTTGGAAGCAGAAGTACATGGTCTTGTACTTGTATATCTGTCTGGTTTAAGCTCTTGTATTATTCCTCATGCATCTTCAGTTAATTTTTATTCAATTATTCATTTTCTACTCAGTATGATATTATTTGGTTTATTTTCAGGGTTCCCCCCCTCCCTTCCCCTTCCTAAACTTCTGTCAGTATGTTATGGTAATGCAGCTCTGCTTTCCACTTGTGAGGTGCCTGCATTCATTGGTGGGTGATGTGAATAAGTAAAACCTGTCTCTTAGTGCGCAGTCACAAGAGTGTTGAACTGAGATTACACTGACATCTGAAATTCTGGCAGTTTGGAACTCCAAGTGCTTGCATTTTGTAAAGCTCGATCGCGTCCTTAATGTAGATTTTCTTTCTTGACAAAGAGTAAAAAAATGTAGATTTAGAAAATACTGTCACTCTCTCCCTTGGTCTTTGAGTGATTGAAGTCATCCCTTTGTCAACTGCTCTAATGTGTTTTTTATAGTGATATTTGGTTACTCTCCAACATCTGTTTGCTGGACAGAAACTGAGATTCCTAGATGTGTCCTAGGCATATTGTAGCTTCACCACGGCATGATGACGCATAGGTAAAACGCACAGCTTTATGCAATATGTACGAACGATACTGATTTGAACCAAGCGTTGTTTGAAAGCTATGATGAAAGAAGCCAGTGACGGGCATGGACTTATTTGATTGTATCAAAACTGGCCTCTTACTTTAAGAAATTGGAAGTGGAGTCTGTGTGAGGTGCTGTAACTGGCTCCGATGCTCCTGGCTTGTGGGGAAGGTCAGATCTGGGTGAGAACGGCGTGACTCAGGACTCTAGCTGGCATGGGCTGAGTCATGGCAGTGAATTCATGTGCCTCTTGTTGCTTGCTAAATCTGAAATCTGTGATTCTGGCCTTTCCTTGGAAGAAACTGAACCATGTCCTGGATGAGCAGAGATTTGCAAAGAGCAAAACTTTGTTTTTCTCCATTCTTCCAAATGACTGCCTGTATTGTTGGCAGTTGTCCCTACTGGGACTGCAGAATGCTGTAGTTTCTGAAGCAAGTTGTCTTACAGTTTCAGCTCTTAAAATTTGTGTGGCCTCTCTTGTCATCTCCATTTCTTCTCCGTAGTTACTTGCTACCTTCTTGCCCCATATATGTGTATTTAAATACTCTTTATATTGGCTGAAGTAGCCTTGACGCTACTGCATTTTGCAGACCTCTTGTGAATATGGCTTTTTTCATTAGAGCAGAAGGAACCAGAAAGAGTTTAGTTCATGCCTCTGCCTCTGAAAGCGCCCACAGGCTAGGCAGCTACCTGAGATACACTTGTAACTGTGAGAGTGCACAGCAGATTGTTTTTCTGACGGTTGTTTAGTGAGGTATGAGTTAACATTGCCGCAAGGGTCTTTCTCTGGTCTAGGCCTTGGAAGCTAAGACTGTTCCCTGGCAGAGAGCTGATGAGCCTCAACATGTTCCACTGACAACTACCATTTGCCCTCATAGAACATCACCTGCTAAGTAAGGAAGGGAAAGTTCCAGCTACAAAATTATATGGTTATACAAATACAAAATACTTCTTACAAAATAAAACTAACATGCCAAAATAAACCACCTCTTGCTGTAGCGGAGAAATGGAGCAGCTGTTCTTGGGAAAGATGAAGGGTGTAGCCAGAAATGCCAGAACTCGGCCTCCATACCAGAGTGAGGATGGAGTAAGATGGCTTGTGGCTCTTGGTTTCTGTTGCACAAATTATATGGTCGTTAAGTATAGGACTTTGATAGCAGATCTCATGCCTTCCTGAGCACTACAGGTGGTGGGACATGCTCCCTGGGCTCTTGGCTGGCTGGTTTCATGACACCAGCGTGCCTGGTGGCCCTGGGAGTGGGAGGAAGAGGAGTGATGGTGATGACGCTTTTGAGGAGCTCAGGAGCACGGGGTGCACGTGGCCTTGACCATGAAGAAGCAAAGAGATGAGACAAGCCCAGGACCTAGTAGGATGGCTCTCCCCTCACTGTGGCAGGGATCAGCCTCATCCCTATCTTCCCTATCCAGGACTATCCAGGTTCTCAGGTTCATGGTTTCCTCCCCGCCCAGCCCTTTCCCACGTGGAGAAGGGTAAGTAGCAGTGCTGACACTTCCAATGCCCCAGTCGCAGACCACCTGACTTTGAATTTTCCATCATGTCTCAGAGGCGTTGGTGCCTACAGAGTCTAAAACAGATTTCTGGGAATATCTCTTTCTACTGAGTGGCTGTGCCAGCCCCACTCGCAGTAAAACTTTTGTCTGATACACTCAGAAGAAAGTGAATTTAGTGCATTTTGCTTGTCCAAAACGAAAGTAACTTCTGCCCAACCAGCATGTTCTTTTATTGCTTGTTCTTGCTGGTGCCTATTATCACTTTTGTACTAAGAAAAATGATTTTTTTTTCAAATTAAGCCTTGCTTTTATGTTTAGAAAAGAATACTTATTTTAAAACATGAAGGAATCAGTTTGACTTGTAGAATTCTCAATTTTCCTTAGGTCTCAATTTTTGAATATACATATCTAAGTTTGACATAAAATATCAAACCCTGTTGATCTGAAATAAATCAATAATTAAAATAGTTGTCAAAAATGCTGCCAAGCTTTCCTCATGTAGACTTCTGTATGCCAGCTGCATTAGGTTCTTATTTTAGGATTCCTTTGTCTTGTAAGGATTTTAAGACTTAAATCAGGACTGACATCCTGATGGCCAAGATTATCATCTCTGGATGCCTAGGCCAAAAGACACTAGTTGCAAGATCACTGACTTGTGTAACAATACACTTTATTATGTTTGAATAATAGCAATGCTGCAATTACTTTTCTCTTTCTTCATATTGAGTTGAAATTTGTTTTTTAGGATTAAGCAAACCATGCTTTCAAGGAAGCTTTACTTTATTTTCCAGAATAAGAGATTAAGTGTACCATGAGAATGAGTTAATTGGCAGCATCTACTGCAGACACCTCACCCTAGTGGCTGGACCTTGTCTCTTGTTTGGAGTCCCTGGCAGGCAGTAACCTGATCCTTTAGTCCAAGGGCTCTTGAGGTAGGTGCCACCAACTGCCCACAGCAGACACCTGTTTCCCAAAGGAAATTGGGTGTGTGAGGTCTTCTTGGGTTTCTTCAACATACAGCCAGACTAGTGTTGCCTCCTGGTTTGGGTGTCTTTGGGTCCTGCTGTGCACGTTTCACGAGACATCCAAGAGTGGCAGAGCCTCCTGCAAGTCCTGAAGATAAAATGGTACAAAGATGCATCTTGGTACAAGTGGTTAGGTCTCTGTCAGCACATGCAAACCATGCCTTACCCTTTCAGGTGTCAAAGCATATGGTGCAAGAGGAAACACTGATGCCAAAGTGCTTGTCCAGGGTGAGAAATACTGCATTTGAGTATGCACTATGAGTTGTTTCTTGCTTTCTTGCCTTGACTGAGTCCCTGCAAGTGTCTTTGGAAATTGGATTTGGGAAACCCCCTGATATCTACAGTCACCCACCAAATTCTGAGTATTTTGCCAGCACAGTCACTTCAGCAGCAGAAAGCTCAGAGGGGAGCTGATGTTACAATTTAGGTACGTCAGCACTCTCTACTGCTTGCATTGAAGAAAGCTGCTTCTGGTTGACTGTAGCTGGCCTGATATGTGATCTGTGGGGCAGCCAGCTGGGGGCATCTCTCTCTTTCTTCTTCACCCACTAGTTCTTGCTCTTCCAGGAATCCATAAGCTGTTTTGTCTGTGGGTTCAGGAGGGGTTGGTGGTGCTTATCCTTCCTACTGGATAAATGCAGATGAAACCCTAGGTACAGTATTCAGCCTGTCTTGAAATATCAGCTTCAAGGGTCATGGCAGAGATTGAGAATAGGTAGAGTGCTTTACTGTTTGTTAATTTTTTTTTTCTTTAAAAGCTCTTAGAAAGAAAGCAAAGAAAAAAAGGCAACCCTTGTCATTGTTTATTTTTTGGCACTTCTTTCAGAGTTGGAGCAGTGCTTCCTCGTTGATCCATATGAAGATCGTTGAGCCATATAAAGACCCTGCTGTCATATTCCTGTCATATATTCTGTCATGTGTTCCTGCCCAACTAGTAAAATGTCATGCACAACAGAGCCTTTCCTACACATAATAGCCTTGGGCAAATGCACTCTACTGGTGCCTGACAGCCCATGGGATCTAATCTCTGCTCTCTCACCGACTGTTCTTAACCTTTCTGTGCACTTCAAGCTTTTTCAGACTTAATCCTTTCTCATATAATCATAGCAACTAGGAATTTGGGGAAGGGAGCACGAGCCAGGGCTGGGCCTGGAAGCAGGACCCAAATGTCTGCTGTGGTAAGCCTACATTTCACTGCTCTTCCACACTGTTTTCGGCAAGCAACGTGTCTGATGACTAAACACCAGAGAAAGGCCTAATGTGTTATTGCTTTTTTTTTTTTTTTTTAATTGGCCAGTAGGGATAACCCTTTCGTTTGACTTGCTGTGGTCTATGCTTCTAGGTTTTGGAAGTCCCTCTATCTGCGACACCTGAGTGATGGCAGTGGCTGACCTGAGTTTGATCCTTGGATGACAGGCTGTAGTCTGAGGCTCAAGCAGAAGCTAGCAGAGAGGTGCATGAGGCTCAGCAATGTTGTGCTTTAGTTCCCAAATCACAGCGTGGAGGCAAATCTGGCCAAACATCTGTGAGGTCCTGGTATAATTACTTTTATGGAGATTATAGTGCAGTGAAGCAGGTGCTGAGAGGTGACACTTGAGGCTGGGAGGAGTTGAGGTGCCTGATTAATTGCTATAGCTAATTAAATCTGCCTCTAAAAGCAAAGAGGTGGCGATGCTGGCTGAGGAGGCAGGGGAGTGCACTGAGTGGAGGAAAATGCTCAGGCAAAAAACACCAAAAAGTTAGAACTTCACTGATGCTAGTACCTCTTTCCAGAGGGGAGAATTGCTCCAAAATCCAGCAGTTATTGGGCAAGATACCTTAGGGCATGACATTTAACATTCAGATCTTTGTCCATGTGAATCCAACACAGTTTAGTAATGACTGTAAGAAAACAGGTAATGTCAGTGTGTGCCTGTGGACTGCTCTCTGCAGGAGCCTGCCCTGTGTCACCCCCTTGCAAACCCACTGCCACGAGCTGCGGGTCTCGGCAGGAGCTTCTGAGCTGCAGGCACTAAACTGCCTCTCATCTCCCAGGAGAAATTCAGCCCTTCAGGTCAGGGCTGGGCTGAGATGACAGCCCAGGGTACGTGCCCATAGATAAAGTGATCGCATTTTCACCAGCTCTGCCAAAATGATGCCTCTCACCCTGTGATAATTCTCTAAAGTATTTTTAAAGCTAGACTTTAGAGATGCAAATTAGATGCTTTGCATGTCTGCAGCTCTGCTCTTGCAGAGTTCAGTATGACTGAAGTCATACTCGGAGTAGCACAGATATTGTCAGCTCTGCTTGTCACTTCTGAATGCAGATTCTCCGGCAGGAGCCCAGGCATCCTGCCCTGGCCTCCCTTGGGTGAGGAAGAGTCGCCCTGGGATTCAAGGGTGCGACTGGCACATGGGACATCAGCCATGTAGTCCTGCTGCGGCCCTAGGCTGCCTGTGTGGCCTTAGGTTGACCACGTAGGGGAGTGACTGCTGCTGTGACAGCTCCCAAATGTCCATTTGAGCTGTGTTACCTGAAAGCTGTTGCTTAAGCAGTGTTAGGTGCTGGACCTCCTGCCAGCTGAACCTGATCAGGGTACTTGTGCAAGCGGCTCAGCTGAAAACAAGAGTGGGAAGCAGCTGGAGTCAAGAGGATGTAGCTTTGCCCATGTTTGCTATGGGGGGATGCTACTTTCTCCCCTCTTCCCCCAGGAAACAAGTGAATCTCTGAAGCTGTTGTTACTATAGTGCTTTACACCTGGGACTAATCCTTACTGTTGGATCCACTTATCTTTGCACAAGGTGAGTTTGCAGGAGTGCTGGGGCTCTCCCTAGGAGCTGAGAACGAAGGATGGCTACTTTATGTGGTGTATTCCAAGGGCAATGGAGAGAAATACTTTGTGTTGTTCCTTGTAGCTACTTTTCCAGTACTAGAGGTTTGCCCCGGTTTCCCAGTGTGCTTGAAATCCCACGGAGGTGTCTGTGATGGCAGCTTTGAGCGTGTGGCACCTCTGACCTGCACAGCCCAAAGCAGATTCAGCTCTGGTGGCCCTGCTAGCTGAGGGGGAGAGGTCAGACGGCCTGGGGATAGAGGGAGAAAAAAAGCACTCACTGGGACAACTGGCGTCTGGGCTGATATGCTCTCTTTAGTCTTGGAAAAAGTTCAGCAAGCTTAGCTTCTCTTGAGACAAACGCTCCTTAGAAAAATAAGTTCAGCCACGGGAAAGTGCCCAGACATCACATTTTCAAAACAGACTGTTTCCATTTGCTTTCAGGCATTCACGACGTTTTAGTCAGTCTGTCTGAAAGTGCAACTGTGCCGCTACGGCGGGAGACTCGGGGCTCTCTATCTCACTGCATAATCCCTGCTTGCTCTAGGTGCATCTTAGGAGGCAGCCACAGGCTGGGTCCCTCTCAGGGCTTGCTCGCCGCTCCGCCGGGCTGCGGTGATGGAGGAGGATGCAGCAGACACGAGGAAGGGGCGGCGCAGGATACTGCTGCTTCTGCTTTCAGATGCACCTCTGCGTTATTGGCTCCTCTGTTTATGCCAGCGCAGGAGGACAGATTCTCATGCTGTGTGAACGGCTGGCTCCACACAGGGCCTGCTCTTTGATGTCTGTAGGCACAGGGATTTCACAGGAGCGGTTTGAATGAGGTGAGGGGCTGATGTGTGTTGACTGGAGTTTGGAAAGCTGCTCCAAGCATGAGAGAAGGTGTGGGAGATGGTGCAGAAATGCCTCTGTGATGAGGGAATGAAGGGGAATGCGAGGTCAGTGCTGCAGGACTTGCTGGGGGGTGGATCAGGTCACATGCGAGACCGTGGGCAAATCCATTAGCTGCTCTGTGCTTAAGCTTCCCTGTTGTAAAGCGGGGCTGATAATGCAACGTACTTGGCTCCTGCGGTAACTCACAGTTGATAACGAAGATGTCCAGAGTAAACACAGCTAAGCCTGGATCTCAGTATACATTTGGGTTTCTGCTGCGCTTCCTTTCTGATGCCTTTAGAAATCCTGCCAAAGGCAGAAGACTGTAAGAAACTGGGCTTTCTATCAGCATCCAGAAAGTGAAATCCCAGCAGAAAACCAGTTATTGTATTATTCTGTTCATTAAGTACCTCCTTGAGGGGTTAAAGTAGCCTGTGAAAATGTGTTATCGCAAGCAGCGCAGTGTCTTACAGCCTTTTGGGAGGAAGAGATATGATATCTGTAAGCTTTGAGCTCCATTAATAGTGGTAGCCCTGTTCGTGCCCCCCCCCCCCGCCTCTCTCCTCTCATCATAGTATCTAGGTACTTTAGATATTGCAGATAAGTCTATTTGATCCACAGAAGGAGCATTTTCTAAGTAATACAAGTTTAGTACTGGCTGGGAAGAGCCCCCCATACAGGAGCTTGTACATCTTCAGCCCTAGACCTACAGAGTTTATAGGCAGATGAGTGAAGAATTCATGTACTGCTCAAGCTGGAGGTGTGTTCTGCAGCCCACCTAGCCACAGAGGGGTAGGGAGAAAAAGAACCAAAAAGAAAACTTAAGCTATTGCATTAGTGCATCTATAAAGATTTTTTTTTTTCTTTTGTGCTGGGTGCTTTATTGCTGCTGGGATGTGTGTGGTTAGTGCACAGTGGGCTCCCTGTGCTCCCTTCCTGTTGGGTCCTGTCCTCAGCTGAACGCTGCTTCAAGCTACCATTTGGCTTTGAGGTCCAAGCAGTTGGTTTTCAGGACAACAAAGTTTGAATGCAAGTTCAGGAGTTTGTAGGATAATAGATCCTGCCTTATCAGGTTCCTAGCAGAGGGTAAAAAATATGTGAGATAAGTTGCCAGCTGCTGGGATTAGATAACATACCTTAATTAAGGTACAATTTTGCTGAAAAACATGCATTAAGCCAATAGTAGTGCCATTACTGAATACCATGTAGCAACACGTAGATGTCTTTTGTAGAACAATAGATGAATAAACAGACATCAAAATGGATAAATCTTTTTGCATGCTGTTAGAAATGATCACATAACTTAGGGCAAAATCTAGCTCGGTGTATTTTTTTTCTTTTCCATTTCTAAATCCTTCATAACCCAGTCCCCATTTCTAATTGTAACTTAGGTTTGCTGAATTGCTCCCTACAAGTTGCTCGTGAAGCCTCTGCTCTGTAGCTAGCTGGTATTTGTTCATGATGTGCTTGACTGGCTGCTGAAGTCAGCCTGCACTCTTTCTTTCTGAGTTGAATGGCTTAAAGTTTTTAAGCAGAGAGGAATAATGGCGCAATGTGCACTTAAATTGCATCATTTGATAATTTAATATATTAAAGTCATGAAATCTTTGTGTTTGGGAATGCTTTCATAGGCAATGATCCAGGCAATCCAAAAAAAAAAAAAAAAAAGGGAGTAGATCCAGGCATTTTTTTTTTCCTTTTAAAGTATGAGTGGACTAGTAGCAGCAGACAGTTCATTTTTCCTTTTCCTCCTCCTCGATTCTTTGTACGATTTCACTTTGCTTTTTTTAAACAAAAAAATGCATATGTATTTTCAAGTTCTGGTTCTAGTTTTAGCAGAGTGTCAGAGCTTGCGGGCTGACTTTCCTGCTGGGTTCATGCCTGGATCTGGGTTGACTGCTGTCTCTCTGACCATCAGTACTGCTGAAGTAGCCCTGACTAGTTCCTATCAGGGCTCCTCTTAGTAGATTTGTCTTGGGGAGAGTTGAGTTGGCCTGAGACGGAGCAAACTAAACTAAGTGGGCAATTGGGACTCTCATACTTCAGCTTAGCCCCTGGCTTCCCTTAACATCGTAGGCACAACCTTTGTGACTTATCCTTGTTCTACAGCTGAGGAATTGATTTGTTCCCATCTCGGAGACATAGTACAACGAGGTGGGGGAAAACATTGTTTGGGACCCGGTTCAGTAACAGGTATTAATGGGCAAAAGAGCAAGGCAGAAAACAGTTTATATGGACTAAGAATAACTCTTAGGCTCCCGCTATTACACTGTGTTCCCCAAAGTAGAAATCGGGTATCAACGGAAAAGGTGACTTATGGGGTAGCCTGTGATGGTGCAAGGAAAGCAGATATTGAGGGTTTTTTAGCCTGTGGGTCACCCCTGGGTTGTCATGAGTAGCAGACTAATGCGTGTGAAGAATATGCTTATTTATATCTGTGGTTTTACCGGAGGGGGTTGTCAGATTATACTTGATAAGGCTCGAAAATGTTTCTGTGTTTATGGCAATTCTGATTTGCTAAAAGGAACAACCAAGCAAATAACTGATGACTGTTTTTTGCCGCCTCGTGCAGAAATATATTTAAATGCCTGATTTTAGCAGACTTGTCTAGCACTGCAAGCAAGAAAGGTTTTTGAGGAGAAAAGAGGAGACAAAAATGATTATTTTGATATACCTTCATGGGACATAACTGTATCTGCATGTATTTTATCTTTCCTTTGTATTGACCCACGTCCTCCCCTTTGTTTATCCTTGTTCTTAACAGGAACAAGGCGGTGATTCATGACCAATATGCAGGGATCCCTCACTTTGCATTTGTATGGTATTGTCTGTCCAAGTGGCTCAAAGCCCTTTACAAACTTTTAAGGGCTATGTCTTCAGCTGGTATAGCAGAGTTATGCTGACACCATCTGAAAATCCGATCCTGTTTCAATTCCCTTTCTGTCTGTGCAGTGTAACATGACATATTGTAATATTACAGATGCAAGAACAAGAAAACCCTATAAGTTTATGGATGACTTCTGGTATCAGTTTTTAGTATTTTAGAAGCACTTGTTTTCCCATTCTGCAGGAAAACCTCCATTCTATAAATTTGTCTGTGCTGAAATGCACCGTGTTTGAAGGAATCCAGGAGGTTAGCAACTGATGTGGATTATTTTGTTCAACAGCCCTGTGCTTTTTGCTATTTCTGTTCTGTCAATCCTAGAGGTCTCTTGCACATTTTGCAGCCATTTGTCTTGTACATCCTAATTTTATGTCAGTGGAAGTGTCAGTGTTGGACTTGCATTCAGATGCACGGAACTGTTCAGAACTCCCTCCTGTGACTGCTTTCTGTACCGTAGCTAATTATACATGAGTTGGGCATGTGTGCTAACTGGTAGTTATGTGGCTACACGTTTATTTATTTATTTTTTACATTAGACCTCCTAGCATTACTGCAAGTGCAAGTAGCTTTATCAGTCTTGTCAGCTCCCCAAAAAATGAAATATGTTTTTAATTTTCTATCAACATAATGTTGACTGACACTAACTCAAATTCTAGACTGATTTTATTATTATTATTTTTATTAGTTAAACCTGCATTACGTTTTTTTTGTGGTAGGCTTTTTTGTTTCTTTGTGTTTGTCCAGATCATGCCAGTCTGAGTATTCCACCCTGCTTAGGTATTTGTCTTTAATACTTATCCTTATTTTTGTCATCTTCTGAAACTGGACTGATGTTCCCAGCTTTAAAACCATTAAAAAGGGCTATTAGTAAAATGCATGTTCTTCAGGTAGCTATCTTAATTTTAGTTAAAAGTTATCTGGACCTGCTCATTAGCAAATGCTGTTTAGTGGCTTTTCATGGTAGGTGCTCTTAATTACTAACAGAGAGTTACTTAAGTACTAATGGAAACTGTTTCTGCCTAGTTTACATACCAAAATGAAAGCAGAGGCATTACAGGCCCTTTGCTGGGGAGGGACGGTCGGGCTGTCGGTCCTGCTGCGGAAGCAGCAGCAACGCGTTTCTCCCGTGCTGGGGGAGAAGCCCTGGCACCACACTCTGCCTCTATAGCCTCCTCCTTGGCTTCTCGTGAAAAACCTCCACTTTTCATTCATACGTTGTCCCATCTAACTATTCCTTCCCACTCATCGCTTTCCTTGTTTTCTGAAGCAGCTCTGCGTTGATGCCGTGTGGCTGCGAACGGCCCTTGCCTGTGCTGAACGAATTTGGGTCGAAACCCTTCTTGGCATGGTGACTGTTAACATGCAGCCTGGTAACTGGTTCATTTTAAATCCTCAAAAGAATAGTAGACAAAAAATAGAGATTTTTTTTAAATTTATGGATTCATGTAAAAAAAATCTGGTGCATTAAAATATACCCACAATTTTCAGAAATAGTCTTGTTGCAAACTGTGGGAGCTTCCAGCAAACTGAAGGCATGTGCAATGCAGTCTTTATTTCTACACATTAAGCAAGTGTTCAGGGATTAACTCATCCTGCTCCCTGATGTGACTTGGTGGTCTAAAACAAACATGCACTAATATTCCCCCATCTGGGCTTTTACATTTCCCTGAAGTCTTATATAACCCGTGTAGTACAACAGGATGCTGTGTCACTTCTTCCAAAGGTATCATCACCAGTGGAGACTTGCCAGGTGACTTCATCCTCCCACTCAGTTTTGCCTCTGTCTCACGGTTCTGTTTCGGGGAGTGAATACCAGCCTGTTGTCCTTGTGCACTTTGCTGAATTTTCTTTCCGTGATGCCTACTGCTGAGTCCTTGAGGGTTGCTTGCCTTTTTAGGAGAGCTGAAAGGCCCCCTTTCACAGCTGCTTAATTCCTCTCCTCCAGATACCTGTTTTCTGTGTCTTCTCAAGCTTTCTTTCCCCTTCTTTTGTGGAAGGGTTCCTTGGTATTTGATTTGCTAAATGTTGGATATTTCTTGCTGGGTAGAAATGTCTTCTGATTCTTTTTCCTTGTGGTCACAAATCTGTTTCTTCTATCTCCAGTTCTTACACCATCTGTCCTCCCCCTGGCAGCATGTGTGGCAGGAATTTTGGTATCTCATTGTCCAAGAAGTCTTTGTGTTTTCAGATGCTGTGCACTAGTGACATCTCTGAGCTTTAAACTGTGCATCTCCATCCTTTTAATGGACCGAGGTTGAGTTTGGACCACTTAGACTACAAAATCAGAGTACATCCAAGGCCCTTGGCGAAACTCTGCTCACACTGTGAAACAGCTTGTCCTCTAGGCCATCTCAAAAATAGGATGGGTAACTGAAGCCCCTTCCCCACAAACTTGGATCAACTTCGTTTTCAAAGATTTTGTGACGTCATTTTGCAGAAGTGCTGGCAGAAGCACAAGTTTGTTTCCCTTGACACCAATTCTTGATGCATTTTTGTTCATCAATGCGCACAACTAATGCGAAGAGGCAATTCAGTCTCAGCAGTCATTCTACTGAGGGTGAAATACTGATAGGTACTTTATTTAATAAAATAATAATGCTGTGCAGCTGTACACTGTTTCTCCCACAAGGATCCCTAGGTACCTGAAAGAGTATTAAATAATTAAGCCTGACAATACCCCTGTATTTCATTAGTTCCATTTCACAGGTGGATTAACAGAGGTTAAGTGACTTGACCAAGGTCAGAGTAAGACCTTGTTCCCCTGAGGAAGCCTGTTTAGGTGATGGGTTGTATGTGGGTGGATCAGCTGGTCTCAGATTGGATCTCTGTGACAGTCTGGGATCTGTGCATGGAGGCAGAGCCTGAGCCCCTGGCAGAGCAGGGAGAGAGATGGGGATTCCTGGCTCTGTTTTCTTAATTTCTTTCCAAATGTTCAGGTCCAGGATAATCCATACTAAATGCGGTGACAGGACTGAAGGGTTTGATTTGCTGAAGCCATAGAAATGTATAACCTGGTGCCCAAGAGACCTGTAAGCATTTGTTTCATATCCACTGACATCTCCTGTCCAGCCAGCTCAGCAAGTCATATTTTCATAAAGATATTTTGCACCATCTGTATCAAAAATGGCAACCTGGCCAATTACAATGAATTTTAAGTTTATTCTATGAGAGTTTTAAAATGGAAAGAATCCAGAAGTGAGCCGGGGGAGGAAATTATTATATTTTTTTTTCCCAAGGAAAGTCAGAGTTTGATCCAGCAGGCAGCTGAAACGCCACCGAGTTGGTTGGATGCTGGGTGTTCAGCACCTTTTCAGAGATGCTGGGGACTTTGCAGAGTCAAAGCACTGAGCAGTAAGGTTAAGCATGAACGTTAATGAAATGTTATCTTTCTACCAGATGGAACTAAGTGACAAGTACTCTGGCTGTCAAGCATGGAAAATTGTGAATCTGTCGCACATCCTCTGACAACAGTGAGGCAATCTTCTTAAAGCTGACTTAGGCAATCGGAATTGCACTGCCGTGAGGTGTCCTCTTCACATGGCCAGAAAGCTGACCTGCAGGAGGAACTCTTTCACCTTCATCACTGTTGTGTTTTGGTTTTGTTTCTCTGTTTCTCTTTATTTTGATAGGATGCATTGAGTTTTCTGATCAGCTGCCACCTTGCAAATAATCCACTTGGGAGGATGGTTTTTCAGTGCTAAATGCTACAAGCTATGGCTCCGCTTGCATAAAAATTACATGTATACTTGAAATCTTTACAACTGATGGTAGAAGATAAGAACAGATACTCCATTCTGATCAGCCTTCGGCTGAAAGGTGTAACCGCTACGAGCCTTTTGCTGTCAATGAAACATCTTCTCCGTCTGCTGGGATACAACGCAAACATTACATTGCCATATTAGTGCACAGCAGCAGAACTTTCCTGGAGCCATAAGGGATTGCCACATATTTTATGGACTTAACTAACTGCTGATAAATGAATAACACTTTATTTTTATACAGGCATGCTGTGCATGATTGATCTTGCAGCATTATCATTTCATCCACAATTGAAATAACATCTTCTCAGGAGCGAAATGCAAAGCATAGAGGGGATATGTATAGGGTAGTGCTAACGTATTTGAGGTGTAAATTGAGATGGAGAGGGGATTATGAATACAGCAAAGGTCTTGGGATCTGCATCTCTTTGGGCTAACTCTTGTAGCTGCAAGCTGGTAGCAAATAAAAGGAGATAGTTCTGAGGATACAGAAGTTCCTCGAGAAGTTTAGCTTCTTGTGGCTTTCAGTTACCTTTGTCTATAATTGCCCTGCTGCTCAGTTCTTACCTGCTTTTGGAAAAAGTGCTTGTCTGCATTTCTTCAGAGGACTTATTTTATCATGAAGTTTAGTTGAATGGTTGGAGCGGAGATTTTTTTTTTTTTTTGTATAAAATATTCATTATGAACAAACTGTGAATTTGTGAATATGCATGTTTCCCCTTTAATCTGTCTTTTTTTCTGAGAACCATACTCTTTCACAAAAAGACAAAAATAGGTCTGCCCAAACTGACCAACAAGATTTAAGTGTCAGGTGCCCGGCAATCTGTGCGCAAGCTGCCTGCAGGCACGATTATTTTTCACATAAAGAGTTTGCTGAGTGACTTTGAAGAAGGCCCCAAATGTGGCTGTGGGGAAGTCGCTAAAGACTGAATCTCACTTGGTAGCTTATTCATGTCATTCTAACAACAAAATAGCCCCTATGCAATGGACAGTGCATGGTTAAGATGTGGGAATCTTGAGAAAGAGGACTAAGAAGTTCAAGGATATAGGAAAAATCCTGCTGGACGTGGGAAGCATGATTATCAGCTTCCCTTTCTTGAGGCAGAAGCAGAGGGGGGGAAAAAAGGGATCATCTGCTACCCTCTGAAAGCACTAGCTTGAAGTCAGCCGCACGTTCAGGTGGTCCTGGCTCTGTAAGGGTGTGCTTTTCCTCCCAGAATGGGAGTTCTCCATGTTTCTTATTTTATCCTCAGCAGCTCCTCAGACTTCATCTTTCCTGTCTGATGCTCAGCTCCATGATCTTGACTGCATTCAATGAAAGCAGACACTCACCTTTGTAGCTGGCAAGATTAAAAATGGCAGATGCTGGAGTAAAATGCTGGGAAGGATTAAGCTCCTCTAAAATGCCTTGCACAGTCAAGTGTAAGGTAATATACATATTTCTCTACGATGCTACCCAGGAATGGGGGAAAGATATTTGGAAATCTGTCATGAGCTCAGCTTGCAACACAGTTTACCCACCTTGTTCTAGATGATGATTATAAATAACAGTCATGGATTTGCAGTGAGTCAGTTAAGATGGGCCAAGTATTTTTGTGTTTTTTAGTAGGTCAAGATCATCTGAGGAGGCCAACTCTTGGAGATGTTGACCTGGTACAGTATTTTGAGATTCCTGGCCAGTAGATACATGGCAGCAGTGCTTGGAAGTAGAGTGGGAGTGAGGACTATAATCCTCTTCTGAAAATGATCTTGTGTTGATTAATTCCTCTCTCCTAACATGTATTTCATCATAGGATGAATCTATGATGCTTCTGGCCTGCTGGAAAGGGCTTCTCACTTTAGGGAGTTTCAATAGAGGCAGTGGATAGGGGTGAAGTACTCTGCTTGTGCAGTTACTCCTAGCAATGAAAGCCATGGTTGTGGGTGCGTGCGCTTGGCTTAATGAAGAGGGCTGCACTGCAAGTAGTGGCAGCTTCTGCACTGGTCATTACTCACCACACTCCCAGTTCAGCAAGTTTTAATTGGTGAGATTTTAGCTTTCTCACAGGCAACTTCCAAACCATCTAATTAATTTTAGTAGATGTTTATGCTGTCAGGAGATACTGCACTTTTGAGGAGGTGGTTCTCTCAACAAAACAGTCTTCCAAATGTATAGCTTGCAGCTTAGGTAAGCATGGGGTAAGAGATAAATGCTCTGAAATGATAGGACCAAAGATGTGTGAGAACAAAGTTTTGTTTTGCTTTTCTACAGCAAATGCATAATTAAAAAAGACAATTAAAGCAGCTGACAAAGTTTGAGACCGTGGGCAGCATGGGCCAAGCTAGTTATCAAAAGTTCCTTTGACTTCTGAATGTTGGGCAGCCCTGTCCCTTTTCCAGAAGGCTCCGAAAGCCTTCTGTGAAGAGCTTTACAGCTGGGAAAAGAACAGATTGCTGGAGCAGGTCTCCAGTGGCTTGTCTGGAAGACTCAGGGTGGGCGTCTCGTCCCCATCGCACCGATGGACTCTTGCCTTAAATTTGTGTGTCATGCTTGCGGTGAAGGGGGTGTTGGAGCTGGGAGAGGAAGGGATGCAGCAAAAAGCAGTGCATGTGTGTATGAAACAGATATTCAAGGGACAGAAAATTCCAGTTGAATAGGAAGGGACAACAGGAGACGCCTAGAGCGTGCTATAGCAAGGGTAGAGCAGCAGGGCAGTGTCTTGTTTCCCAAGTTGGTCTGCTCTATTCTCTGGAGCATGATGAGCAGCAGCACATTCACGAAGCTGTCCAAAAGCAGGAGCTGACAAGGCACTGCTAAAGCTTCACGTTACCCGCTTCTGAGATGCCTCCTGTTGCTCACTGCTGAAATGCAGCCAGCAGTGGGATAGGTCGTGCAGTTGCAAAACACTCGCTTTTGAGCAGAATATTGACTATGTACTAGAGAAATCCAGGCAGAATGGAAGTTGGCTTGGGCAGCGGTGCTTGTATCTCTGGGCGTGTGAAAAGCGAAATATTTGATTATTGCAAACAGCTTCAACACAGTGATCTTCCAAAACATCTTTTAGGAGCATTGCTCTGCTGTTGGCTGTGGGGAAAGGCAAGTGCTTTCTGGAAGCACCCCATCCTATTCCTCTCCTGCTTGCATATTGACCCAGCTTAACTCTCTCTGGCAGGGTCAGGAAGCATAGAGGTTCAGAAAGGCTACCTGCCAACTTTCATTTTTCATAGTTTAGTCATTCATGGTTTTCTGCAGAAGAAACGCCCTGTTTGGTTAGGAGGTAAACTTATTTTGGCAGGGAGGTAAACTTGTAATTCTCACTGTCAAATTATGGCTAAAAAGAAACCTTTTTTGCATTCCAAGAATTAAACTCGTTAATGTATGTAGTATTACATTTTAGCAAAGTAATCACAGTTGAGCATCCAAAATGTTATCTTGAATGTTTGAAAAAAGTTTACCAAAAGTAGAAACTGAAAGGGTTTTGCAAAGTCCTTTAATAGTTATTGGATATTTCCCTTTTAGGTTTAGCAATTCAAAATATCAAGAACACTTGTTTATAGTTAGTGGATGCATGCATATGTGGGTGTGAACATGAATATAAGAAAAATCTCATGATAAATTTTCATTTTTCTTGTATTTCAACTCCCCCTACTCAAGTTGGACATTTCTAATACCTATTATCTGAAGTTTAGGCTTTTGAGGGACACTATAATAATATGGAAATAATTTCTCCTGTTTGTGGGGACTCTTTAAAAGCCAGAATGGTTCAGAATGGTGCTCCTGCCTGGTTTCTGCACTATTTTTTTGGAACTGCTTTGACACAAGTTCTCAAATTGGAAGGAACTCTTGGGTTTTGAGCCTTTGGAATAAGACGCTGTATGTTGTATGGGTACTTCTAGCTTTGAAGAGAAATGACTTAGGATAGGCAGTACACGCAAACTGGCAAGGAGGGAGTTTTGGTGTTTCCAAGTAGGTTTTTAGGTTTCAGATTGCTGGGGGAATGTTCTCATTGATACTTGGTGGTTTTGGTTTACAAACAGACCTGCGAAGACTTTTTATTTTATTTTATTTTTTTTAAAGGCCTTTGAGCTGTTGTGGGGCAGGAATATGTAAGATCTCCTTAGGTCGCTCTGCGCATACTGTACATATATGTATGTGAATTATTTATTAGTAAAGTTGCTTCAATGTTGTTTAGTGTAAATAAGCTACTAATATTAATACATAATCAAACATTGCTCGGGGGGTTGACTCTTAGGATTTTCAGCCTGAAGATACAGTCTCTTTCTTTCCTCCTTTTTTTCTCATTAGTAGCTTAGATAGGCATGAAAAAATCTTTTGAGCTTAAATGAGAGATCTTTGTTGTTGTTGCTCTTGTATAGTTCAAAAGCAGTTAATTTTTAAGAACTCAAACTTGGCATGTGGCCACTCTCAGCTGGCAACTACTCCCTTGCTATTTTTGCTGTGTGTGATTTTTAAGCTCATCTGGAAGCTGCCGTGAAGCAACTTCAGTCTAATTCTCCTGCCCCTTGACTCTTCCCATGGCTCTCCAAGAGCTCTGGTGCTTCCCCTGTTGACGAGCAAGCTGTGATCTGCAGGAGCAGATCAGGCACTGATGTCCCCAGGTATCCTGGACTCAGTGGCAACTGTGGTGACTGGTGGTCAAGTGGCAGCTGTTGAGGGTGTTGGGTTGATGCCCTCAGCTTGCCTCTTACATGCTCCTTCCCATGGATAGCAGTTTTCCAGGCCCTGCAAAGCTAGTCCACGCTGGACTAACAGTGTTGCTGGGGTGGAAAGGTGCTCTCTCCCTTCACTGTTCTCCCAGGGTGCCCATCAGAGAAAGGCAGTTGCATTGCTGCAACCACACAGTTTTAGCTGGTCTTGAGTTTGTAACTCGGGAGAAGATTCTCGTGGCTTCAGGTGTATGTAAGTAGGTGCCGCAGTACTTGTGGGCAGCAGGTGAGAGTTGATCAGTGGGAAGGTTAGATAAGATGGTAACTGGGGGAGAACTTTGAGCTAGTTAATTCACAGAAACTTCCTTGTGCCTCTTTTTTTCCTCCTTCTTCCCCCCTCTTCCCACCCCCTTTTGGAGCAGTTTAGGGGAAAGACCATGAATACCATATCCAATTTGAAAGCAGAAGGGAAGAATGGCTTCTCCACAAACACAGGGTAAATGCAGTAGAATTTGGCTTGGACATTATGGTTGAGCAATTATTTTTGCAAGATGTGCTCCTATACAGCAAAGACCTGTTTTCATTCAATAGAGATATTTTTTTAAATTTCTTGTAGTAAACTTTCTAAATTAAATTGTCATAGAAAATATAAAAGCTGCTTGCAAATCTGAAGGCGCTTCTCCTGTGTCTATCCTGATTTGCCAATAACAAACAACAGAGGAAAGAAATGTGTCTGGAAAAGAATGCAGAGAAAAACAAAATATAACGCTTCATTTTCAAAAGGAATGAAAACTCTGTCTGAAATGCTTGAAATGGCATAATCCTCCCCTTAACCTCATTGGCACTTATTATATAAAATGTCAGTATTTTGAAAATGTGGTGTTAGAAGGCACCATATCGCAAATGTATTGTTTCCCAAAACCCAGCGATGCGTTTGGGTGGCTATTGATTCACTGCTGCCTGGGCAGTGCTAGTAGGTACCTTTTCAGAACTTGGAGCGTTACCTGTATGTTGTCCACCCACCTTTCCTGGCAAGCTTGGCAATGTCTTGCGGTCAAAGGCAGGAGTCCCTTTGAGGAGGAAATGCTTTGTAGGTGAGAGAGAGCATCCAGGAGGGTAGAAAAACAACCACCAAGTGACATGACAATGCACAAATCATATCCAAAAAAAAAAAAAATCTAGATCTTTCTTGGAACAGGAGAGCTGGATGGTACTGTTATTTTTGAACCTTTGGAATTCTAGAAGCCCTAGGCAGGCAAGAGGAGTATGGAAATACAGGCACTTTCATGTTGCATATGTTACACATTTCTCACAAACACAGAAGGGCGAGTTTGTGCTGAACTGGTAGGAGAGTGAATTAAGCAGACAGCACTGGCAGTGTAGCCATAACTTGCTGAGAGTGACAAAACTGAAATTGCCAACTGAAAATTAAACGCACCAAGGTTTCTGATATGGTTTTGTGTAAGATAACGAGTGAGACATCTCCAGAAACTGATGTGAATTGTCTAGATTCCCAGACAGTTTTTGCACCCGTTGGAGTTTGGGACTGCGTCTGTCTGCACGTGATCTTTGCTATGGGTGTCTGGCACAGAGTGATCCTCAGAAGATGTCTTTTTTTTCCTTATGGCTCCACTGCACTAGGGTCTTTGCTGATGTCACTAATTAGGAGAGTATTTCAGTTGGAACAGGAGTATATGAGAAAGGTGGAATTCAGTCTTGCCGCATTTAAAGCCTCAGGACTGACTGCAAGGTCCTTAGTCCCTTCCATGCATCCAGGATGGAAGGTTATGAAAATGATGTGGGTTGCAGTATCGCTGAAGCTTGGTTGATACTTGTATCTCGGAGCGTCTTCTCATTGGGCCTGTGTGCAGCGGTTCCTTTGCTTTCCTAGCTCCTGGCAGGGGTGGTAATGAGCTGATTGCAGCTCCGTGCTGAGCGGGTGATAACAATGATGATTGTTCAGGAGGAATGGGTGGGACTGCCTGCCTGCCTCAGCTTGCATGGTGTATGTCTTTCTCTACCATTAATTGACCCAAGGCTTTCTCTCAATCTTGAGGAAAGGAGTCAAATCATTTTAAATCAGCTGTGTAGTCGCCTACTTGTTTTTAGACAAGTATGTATTTGCCTATTTTTAGACTTCTATAAGTTTTTCTATGAACAAAAGCATGGAGACAAAGTGAAAAATAAGGGAGGCAAAGAAGTCACATTGCATCCATGCATATCTATATTTTAAATAGTCTATGTCCACTTCTCATCTAGTAGTGGCAAAACAAAATCTTGATCAAAAGCTATTCTTTGGAAGAAAAGTATTTTGTGAGTGGAGAACTTGGAGCTCCAAGTGGGCTCGGTGGGGGATGGATGGGAGCAAGCAAGAAAGATGCAGGATGTTTTTGTCTTGGGACTGGTCTGCTCTGCAGTTAATATCATATAGTCCAAGTAAGTTGAATTTTCAGTCTGGATGGTTCAACTTTGCAGGTGCAGGAGGTTGGACCTGTGTGCCCTTAGCAGGGAGGGAGCTGGTAGTCGTGGTATGAATCCTTCTGCACCTGCTCAGTTGAAGGTCATGGTGTGATTAAAAAAAGGCAACACTCCCAATTCCCTAAAAACCTGTAGCTCTGTAGGAAAAATGCACAGTTATTGCTTTTTATAACGCATTATCCTTGCCTTCTGCCAACCTGACCACCCAACACCAACCACTAACTGCAGATGATGTTCAGTTTTGGTCTGACTTGCTAACCTTTCCAGTGCTAGTGTGGGCTAGGCTTCTGATTTGCCTTATGGTGTTCTTCATTCAGCCTGCCTCAGGACCATATTGAAGTATCCAGAATGAACATTGTCACAGATATTTTAAAAGTGTTAGGCTGATGTCCTGAGTTTTAAGATTCGTGAAGCTTATTTTTTGTGCGTGTGTGTAATGGCACAAGGTTCTCGACTTACTTGCTGATATTTATAGGCCTTCCTTTTCCCCTATGTATTGTGCTGTTGTAATTCTTTAAACAAACAATTATCAGTTTTCCAGTCTTATCTTTTACAGAGAATCTCACCTTTGTGGATCAGAGAGATGTTTTCTTTTCATTGTCTAAAAGAACAGGATATTTTTTCCCTTTAATGTAGTGTAGCTAAGCTGATAACGTTCACAGGAGGCTTTAGTATTTGGAAGCATGCTATATACACTAAATCCTGCAAAATTCCAGTCAAGTTAGTATTTTTTTCCCACATTGTAAAGATGAAGAAACACAAAGTAGTTAAGCTACTTGCCAAACCACACAGTGAGTTAAAGACAGAGATACGATGGGACTTTGTGGTTCCCAATCCATGTTCAGACTAGTAAAGCATATTGAACCGCTGGTTTCTTTTTGTGTGATATAATATTCAGAAACTCTCTTTGATTTCTTCTTGCGGAGTGAAAATGTCACTGACAGAAAGACCATTTGATTTTTCTCAGCCTCCAGGAGAATGTGAAAATTTTTTTTTTGAACTGAATTTTTCATCAGAAAATTGTATGCTGACTTTTATACGTCACAAATGCCATATGGATTCCTAAATATGGAGAGAGAATAATTATGAGCCCCTTGGTACTGACTCACTTCTCTGATTTTTAACTGCATGTAAGGATTCAAAAGCTGATTGCTAATGTGATGTACTGCTTCTGTTGTTAGATAATCTTAGCTTTTTAGCTGAATACAGCCGTGCGGTGCCTTATGATTAATTACATGTACAACAGGTGTTGATCTTGTTGGACTGAGATTATGAAGTTTTCTGCTATCCAGGTGGTCTGTTTTAATATAAAAAGACCAGTAGCATAATGAGCAAGAAATTGAACTAACGAGCGAGGGGAAAAATACTTGAATGCATTAATCACCTTTAATAAGCTTAGCCAGCTCAGCACAGCTAATCAGCTGGGAAGTCCTTGCTTTGAAGAAGCATCAATTGTTGTATACCCAGTAGGGTAAATAAAAGATAAGCCAAGAGCGGTGGGAAGGGTGTTTGTACATCTAAAAGCTTTCAAGATTTTCCAAATATAAGGCACCTGGTATGCTGGTTTTTAAAATTATATTAGTCAAAACGAAGATGTAGTTACCGTTTGGTAATGAAGAGATATGTCATTCAGATATCTCCAGATGTACAAGCATGGCAGTAATCAACGAAAAGTGCTGGTTATTTGGAGTACAGCTCATTTTAATTTTCACATTTTGAATGGTGTAATGGGCTTAATTCAAAGCCTTCTAATGACCTGTGTTCATCAATCCTGAGAAATTTGAGGCTTAGATGCTACTTTTATTTTAAAATGATGTGTTGATTAGTTGCCCCCCTAGTATTTTCAGTTGCATCAGTCCTTCATATTTCAAATTCTTTGACAATGAATGAAGTGTCTGTTCAACGCTTGGTTAGCTGCCCTTTTAGCATAGCACGCGTAGTTTGTTTTGCTTTCCCTAGTATCATAAGTGTTTTGTTCTTCTTTCAGTTCCTAGTTTTGCAACTCTTATCTGTACAGTAGCCGTGACTGTACTTTTTGTGCTATTATAATACAGGAGCTATTGGACGCCTGTGGTATATGCAAACAAAACACATGCCCAGAACCTCCCATCATGGAAGCCACGCACCTCGGAACTTTGGCAAGATGTTTCTGTTACTGATATTAGGATAAACTGTTTTAGATTCTTGGGTTTGGAGGCTCGGACTGTGCATTTTTCAGTGATGCTGTGATCTTGTTTGTGCATTTTCTTGCAGCAGCTCCTCTTGGGTGGAGAGGAAGGGCATGCAGCTCTTTACCTGTGGTAGTTAGGACACGATTTCATCAGGCTATTGAAGCACTTTGTTTTTTTTTTTTTTTTTTTCTCTCATCATCCTAAGAGTTTTCTTTTGCACTTTGGATGCATGGTGAGCTTGGAGGGTTTTTCCCTCTATTCTGCTCTTCTTGAGTTATGGGGGAAGAAATAGGGCTCAACTTTTTTTTCCTTTTTTTTTTCTTTTTTCTTCTATTGAAAAATGTTTTCCCTGCTGTTTTCCTGTAACTCTCAAACCACTGAGTGGATTTTTCCATGGAATTCCTGGGCCATTTAACTCGGGAGTGAAAATAACCAAGCTAAGTTTCAATGTTAAAAGACTTTTAAGAGTATGTGAGAAAGCAAGACTTAAATGCAAGTCTGATTGTACTTTATAATTATAATTTAAACTAGATGTTCTGGGGACAGTATAAAGACATCACTGACTATCTTGGAAAGAAATAATATAGATTATTTTTAGATATACTACAATTTGTGTGGTCTGATGCTTTGGGTATGAGTAAGATACTGTCTAAAATATTCTTGCAGCTGTGTAGAGGGATTTAACTGCAGCAAGTAGCTTATGCCCTTACCTTGTAACTTGGTTTAATTTTACCATTGTGGGGGGGAATCCAACCATTTCTGTAATTGCACGTGGGTGAAAGCACTAATATTATGTTTCCTTCTTGCCGCTCAGTTTATAATAACAGTGGTTATATTGAATGCGGGACGTGTCTATACAAGCAAATCGATACAGATGAGGCAGGATATCGATGATGCAGCCCTGCGCCTGGGCACAGCCCTGTTGCAACGAGCATGATGTGATGCCCTTGTAATTTACGGGGTAGGTAAGACCTGAAATCCTGGCAGCAGGCGGGCATGTTCGGCAACCACTTTTAGCAAAAAGCTCCTGGGGTTTTCACAGCTGCCTGGCACATGGGTTGACAGGACCCATGACAAACTGACTGAGGAGAAAGTGATCTCATCACTGTAGTATTTTCATGTTGGTGTACCTCATTCACCAGTAATGCTGTGATCTGACTAAGACCATCACATGTTCCTCAACATGTTCAGACAACCATGCTCAGATTTGACATGCCAGGGTGTTGTACAGCCAAGAGGCTGGAGGGCTAGGAATACCTCCAGAAGTTGATACCTGCTGCGGTGGCCATGGCATTGTTCCTTTGAAAGTGAGTCCTTGACTTTACCCTTGCCCATTTAATAGCATCCTCTGGAAGCCTGCATGTGACAGTCAGAGCTCTTAACCTAAAGACTTCACCTCATGTTATGGCAAAGTTCCTGAGAGTGTAAGTTTGGAGGGGGTGATTCTGCACCTGCTTTAATGTACTAGTGCCAGCAGCCCTGCAAGAAACGACCTGCACATGGTGACAGCAAATATTGTCTTGATTTAGCACTGAATTGTGTCCAAGGTGCTGATAAATGGTTAGTCTGAAAACTGCTGGTTCTTATTTTGGGGTATCACTATTGATGTCCTTGGTTCATAATTGCAACCCTTGAGGCTGGAGTACAGCAATTAATTTTTCCGCTTTGGCAGTGAGAAGGTAGCTGGAACAGCTGCCTTCCCGTTGCTGCTGCTGTCCTAAAGGCTGCTAGATGCTGTGGTGTAAGGGAGACAAAAGAAGCACAGCACTTAGGAGCGTGCGCTTTGCTGCACAAAGTGGGCGTCTGGCCTTCCTAACCTGTGACCTTATAAGCCAGACGGGTGTATATTTTCTCTGGAATTGGAGTGGTTTCTAGATGCAATCAATGGTTTGGGCTGCTCTCTGAAATACATGGCATCCCAAAGACTTGCAGTTTTTAACAACTCCCGAATCAGATGTTCCCAGTTCCCTGATAGGGGAGAAGTTATTTCTTGTATCATGTCACATGGATATGTTGGTCATGTCAATTGAGCCTTGTGGTGAATTTGGTCCTCTACCAAACTGCAGCATTATTTTAGTTTGGGGTTTGCTTATGCACTCTGCAGATATCCTTCAGCAAAAGTGCTAATGAACAGTAATAGATTTCAGAAATCTCTTCCTACGAGGTGTTTTGTTCTGAGAGCTGACTGCAGTTACACTGAGGAAGACAGATTATCCAGCCCGCACTTTCCCAGAAGGCATCAAGAGAGCAGGTGCTGCTAAAAACCTGATTGTGGTTGTATGTGTGTGTGTATATATATATATATTTTTTTAAACAAACAAACAACAAAGGACTTAAGTATAATAGTCAGTTGCAAATTCTTCAAAATAATTACTCCTATCACTCAGGGACTTGCTCAGCCACATGGTAAAAACTGAGGTTTGGTCTTTCCGAATCACAGAATGGTTGAGGTTGGAAGGGATCTCTGGAGATCATCTAGTCCAACCCCCCTGCTCTAGCAGGGACACCTAGAGCACATGGCACAGGGTGGCATCCAGGTGGGTTTGGAAGATCTCCAGAGAAGGAGACTCCCCAACCTCTCTGGGCAGCCTGTTCCAGGGCTCTGTCACGCTCCCAGTAAAGACATTCTTTCTCATATGGAGATGGAACTTCCTGTGTTTCAACTTACATCTGTTACCCCTTGTCCTGTTACTGGCCACCATGAAGAAGATTTTGGCTCCATCCTCCCTACATTCACCCCTCAGGTACATGTTGATCAGATCTCTTCTCAGTCTTCTCCAGGCTAAACAGGCTCAGCTCGCTTACCCTTTCTTCATACGATAGATGCTCCAGTCCCTTAATCATCTTCATGGCTCTATGCTGGATCCTCTCTAGAAGCAACATGTCCTTCTTGTCCTGGGGAACCTGGAAACTGCACACAAATGACTGCTGTTGAGGGTGTGTATGGAGGGGATACCATCGCTCTTAGCTCTGACAATAAAAGAAGAAAAGAAAAGAAAAAAAAAAGTCACAGATATAAATCTATCTTACGTTTCTCTGAGTCAATGCTATTATGAGTGATGTAGACGAAGTGAGCCAACCTTAAACCACCTCCTTCACAGATTACTTTGCTTCCTGCAAGCTCGCAGTGCTCGTGAGCATATGTGCATGCTGTCAAAGCAGAATTTCAAGAGAGGAAAAAAAAGGTCCTACTGATTATTCAGATCTGTTACACTCATTTCAGCCGTGAATCCTTTTCATATCTGATTTTCACTAGACTTTTTAATGCTATTTTAGAATCTAGATGGCAATTTAGGTATCTTCTGAGTAATCACAAAACATTTAGGAACTTGCAGTATTTCTTTTTTTCTGGTTTTGCAGTGTATTATAGCAACCCGTCCTTCCTTCCACATGTTCTGCCAAGCCTGAAAGTCCTGCAGCTCTGTCAATATATAGATGAATAAAACAGATTGCTGATAATTTTTTTTTTCTTGAGCCTCTGTACTGCTTGCAGAATTGCCAGAGGTCAAGCTGACCTAATCTTTGTAAAGGAGTTAAGTGGTAAAAGTTTCTTTAGCCATACAAATAAAAGAACAAGGAACGAGGAAGTGATGCTGCTCAGCAATGATGCAATCAAAAAGTGAGTAGTCTCCCAATAAGTAATTTGATACTTTGCCTCTAGTTTTTAAATAAACATGATAATTCAAAGTGTGAAGGTGAACCTAAGCTGCCTAATGAGAATGAGTGCATAGAGTGAAAACTGGCACATGTGAGGTAGAAGCAATACTGAGGAGTTTAACCCACTCAAGATGCAAGTATCAGATAGTCTGCATTCCAGAAAGAAAGCTGCAAACCTGGCACTGCATAGTGGGATTCCACCAGCAAAGATTTTTGATGCATTTGTCAAGATGATGTTGTGACTGCGGAATAGCAAATGGATTACCCATAGACATAAGGGAATGTGGAAAATTATCTGGGCAAATAGAAACTTGCTAGTCTGGCCTGAGAAGTATGCAACTTCTTGGAACAAATTATGAGGGAAAGAATTGTTAGAGCAGATAGCAAGGGAAGAATGTGATAAAAAGTAATACAGGTTTAACAAAAGCATATCATTCCAGATTTATCCCATAGTGTTCTTTGATGTGATAACTGATCCTTTAGGCACGGCAACTGTGATAGATCTAATGTATTTTGCTTTTAGTGTAGCATTTAATATGGTGCTATGTAGGAAAGTATTAGTTAAGTGGGAGGAGGTAGGATTTGATATTGTAAATGCAGACAAACTCTTTAAAGAGAAGTCAACATCACTGCTGGATCCAGGAAGATTAAGAGTAGAGGATTTCAGGGACTATAATGCAGGAGGGGAAGAAGTTTGCTGAAGAGATGTACTGCTGGCAAAAACCTCAGCAGCACAGATTCATGCAGAATTAAAACATTGTGTGGGGTGAACTTGGTTTGGAATGATGAGAAATTTAACCTTGTGTCGTTCAAAGTGTGGGGTTGTGACTTGGGAACACCAACAGCTCTCCCTGTTGTAAACTGGGAGCTGACGGATCAGAAGGCGGCAAGGAGAGGCAGCAAGGCCGCGCTGTCAGGGCGTGCAGGCGTTCATGTAGGGCGCCGCGTGCGAACAGAGGATGCTTGTGAGCTGCTTTGTGCTGCAACCACGAAAAAGGCAAACAGAGTGCAGGCAAGCTATTTATGGTAGGTGTGTGGCTCTTAATGCTTGTAAATAAAGCTCTGTATATACAAAATAAGATGCAACTTCTAGTCACCCGTCTTCAGGGGAGAGTGGTTTACTGGAGCAGCTTCAAAGAAAGGATAGTGTAGAAAACTGGAGCTGAAAAAAAATTGGTATTTCCAGTAAAATGAAAGTAAAGGGACATAATTGCTGTTTATAAACAAATTGAAGCTATTAATAATAATGGAAGAAAGTTAATCCAAAGAATTTTGTTGGCATATGAACAAAAAATTAAATTGGTCATCAGTGCAGTTCAGGTGGAAATCAGTAAACTTCTAATCAGTGAAACTGTATATTTCTAGAAAACCTTTCCAAAAGAAAACAAAGCCATCTGACTCTTAAGATGTAGTAAGACAAGTCTACGCACAACATCAAATGTAATAGCTGTCCAGTGGCAAGTGTCTCTGGTTTTCCCAAGTCTCAAACTTGTATTTTATAGGTCTGCCATGAAACTGGACTGCAGCCTGCTCCAGAGGAGCAGAGATGCAGTTATGACTACAGAAATGCATCCTTTGCTGATGCTTTGTTATGTTGTTGAATACAAATTAACGCTTGACTTGCATGAAACTTGCTGTCTACATTACCAAGATGAAACCTGTCTGTGGTGAAAATGCATGGAAAAAGGCACTGATTGGTGAAGACAGGTTAAGATTTAGGTTAATTTAAATTAAGACTTGGACAACCTTGTTTGGAAAACGTGTGACCAGGTTCTATTAGCAGACTGAAATCAATGAAGTTGCCTCAGTTCCTTTGTGTTGGAAGCTTGTTGGTATGGCAACCTATGGCTGAAGTTGTCCAAAGGGAGTTTTCTTTGCGCGTGGCTCTTTGTATCTATGGATGCTTGCTGCTGATTTTCACCATGTCAGCAAATTTCGAGATGCTTTGTGGTTGCTTTTTGTTTGGTTCAAAATATTTTGGTCCCCAATGTGTGTTACAGGGGAGTTGGTTTTCAAAGAGCCCCAAACGCCTGCTTTGTGCTTAATTATAGCTTCTGTGTTAGATTATCAAGCTGAATTTCAGTTTTTATGCTGAATTTCAGCTTTTACCGATCCCAAGCGGGGGGGTCGCTTAGCAGTGGAGCTGCAGGAAGCCTCCTGCCCTCCAACACTGGCAGCTTAGCAGAGTCATTCTAAAGAGTGGAGCCTCTCCTCCCAGCTCTGACCTCTGAAAGGGGTTTCTGGTGCTGCTGGAGCCCTGGCGGCTTCCAGGTCCTGCTGCTGGGACCCGGTGCGGAGGCGCCGGGCGAGACGGTCGTGTCCTCGC
The DNA here is from genome assembly GCF_000705375.1 of Tinamus guttatus. The sequence goes on along the minus strand of NW_010576443.1, from coordinate 184,864 downwards.
TGCGCAGGCAAAATTCCCCCGCTCCAGCAGCCGCAGGAGTTTCCAGCGAAGCCTGTTGGGCAGTGCGGAGCTGAGCCCTGCCTCCCTGGCGTCACTGTGCTCTCTTTTCCATCCCCAAATAGGTGATGAGTAATTACTTGGGCTTGATTTATTATTCAGACCATAGTAGTTCTGTTACAAAGTAAACGTTTTTGTTGGCAGTGTCCTAATGCAAAGACCGTTTCACAACCACCTCTTATTTTAGGTTTTAATTGCTTTGCTTTGCTGTCAACTGTTGTCCCCCTTCCCTCCCCTTAAGCCCCCTCCCTTCCTTGCTCCCTGCTATGTGTTTTTCTGTTCCCACACTGCAAATGTGATGAGCAACAGTTGCAATATCGTGGGGCCCTCTCTGAAGGGGGAAGAAAAACGTTTTTTTAAAAAAAGAAAGAAATCCCCACACCACCTTGTTTGCTTTTAGAGCCCTGCTGCCTTTTCAGTAGGGGCTGTGTTAATCCTTGCCCTCCAAAGGGGAAACTCCTGTGGAAATGGAAGCGGTGCTCCCTGCCCTCCTCCTTCCCCCTCCAGCTCTCATATATTAAGGAATTGTCCTTCATCCTTAAAAATGACAAATAGTGGCTTGCCTTATGTGCTGCCTCTTTTTTTTTTTTTTTTTCTCCTGTATCTTCCAACCCTTGGTTCTGGTGTTGAACTTGCTGCTTTTGGTTGACAAATTTGGGTGTTGTACTCTTTCTCCCCCTGTCTCCCCCCCAAAAAAATCTCTGAGAAATTGCAGTTCTGTTAAAAATGAGCATGTGATTTTATTTATTTTTCCCCATTCCTCTTGCCTCAGCTTCTGCTGGGCCCTGAGAAAACTTGCTTTCTACCAAGATGCTCATAATAAATGGACATTTTGTGATTCTCGCATGGGCAAAAACAAACGCAGCCCGACTCGGAGCAGTCTGTGGCTCGAGTGGTTGTTTTTCCCTAACGCCGTTTCTTCTCCTGGGCAGGATGGCCTTTCTGGGTTGAGCTGCACTCCAGGGCTAGATTTTGATGTCCATGATTAGTATTTCTAATCGGTTGAACAAGGACAATGTCCCTTCTGCTGTGCGGAGGACACAAAGGCCCGGGGACTGATTCTGATCCCCGTCACAGAAATTTTGGCGCCGCTGGGCCCCGTTGCCCCTTGGTAGTAAATCAGGGGAAATTCCATCCATCCCCTGGGTGAACGTGGTAAGGGATGAGGGCCGCGAGGCCATGCCGAGCACGCGGGGACGCCGGCCGGCGCCTCCTGCGCGGCCTTGGCCGCTTTCGGCGCCCGGCGCATCTGGTAGTTGCTCTCAGCACGGGGTCAGCAGCTACGTGTTTGTCGCTCTGAGGGGAAACGACTCACATTTTCACCTGTAAAACGGCGCCCGTGGCTTTTGTTTTGCCCCGAACAGACGAACTTTCCTGCTGGCAGCCTGTGCCCGCTCGGCTAATCCCGGCATGTGAGTGGCGGGGACGGAAGCCCCGGGCCGCCTGCCTTTGATATCAGTGGGAGTTTGCAGTTCTTCTGTGCCCTCAGGATGGCTCCGCGAAGGGCTCGTACAGGTTCGGGCTTCTTTTATTTTTCCTGCAACAGTTAGTAAGTTAATTTACATGAGATGTGCGCCCCGGCAAATACCATCTCCTAGCTATTGTTTCAGCTAAGCAGCTGTCATTTGCGTAACATTATGCATCCTTCATTGTACCATGCTAATTTTTTGAGGGGCAATTTTTCTACAATGAGCACTGCGGCTTCTAACAGAAACCTCTTTATGGCATTGGCCCCGGGGAGCTGCGAGCCCTGCCAAAGCAAACAAAGGCTTATTGCTCCAACTGGGCATGTCTGTGCCTTTAATACAGCGTGAAGTTCACAGAACACTGCATCCAATCTGCACATAGTTAACACCTGGTCCAATGCCTTCTGGCAATTAATCAAGATATCAATCAGTGATGACAAAAATTAATAAATAACCCAGGCTTGCATATTGCACATTCTCAGAATGGGAGAATTTGCATTGACACTTACAGGCCATTTACATTTTTTTGACTGCATTTTCAGTGAGTGGCATTGTACAATACAATAATCCTTGGTGCATATAAACAAGTACCACCCTGAGTGCTTCTCGGATTGTAAGAACCCACATTACTCTGTCTTAGTAGGAAAAAGCCCGAACCTTATTGAATAAAAAGGCCTGAACTTTGAGACAGGGCCTTGAAGCTCCTCTAGTGATAGCAAATGTGTCAATTGGGTTATGTTAGCTTGGTCTTCTCTCAAATGTAGTGGGGTGGCTTGGACCTGCACATAGTTTATTCTTATCTCGCTAATTAATGGGGATGTTTTCCTATACCTGAACCAAATTCCACTGTTGCACTTGTGTTAACACTAAGCAAGTACCCTCGGAGCTGTCCAAGCAAGGCAGATCTATCCCATTCTCTCTGGATTGGTGATGTGCTCTGGACCATGTTTGGATGGGCAAAACATTGGTAGCACTTTGCAATGCAGGTGGCTGGCCGTGCCAAGGAGTTCTCACCTGAGCATCACATCTTCCCTGAAAAGACAAACCTCTCAGACAGATAGGAGCAGAAGTGGCCTCTTTGGTTAGTATGTGGCTGTTAGTGATGCAAGTAGAATACTGCGGGCTAAGAATGAACCAAGTAGTTGCCGTTCTCTTACAGACTGCTTACTGCAGCTGTCAGGAAGGATAATGTGAAATCGCTGTCACAAGCACTTGTACTCCTCTGCGGCCTGCAAGAGGCCACGGGGTTTACGGACGCAGCGTTTGAATCGCGCTGCTGCTTTTAGGTCAGGGCTGAGGCTCCTCTGTGGCGCAAGGTCAGGGAGTCGCTTGCGCTTTTGCAGTCGTGTTTCTGTTGTACCCACTTGGGGCATAAGCAGGGCTGCCCTCAGGTGTCGATGAGGGTAACTAAACCTTCGTGTGAAGGTACGAGTGCACGTGGCGAGCTAGGCACCCGCGTGGGGGGAGAGGAGTCTGGCCAGCAGCCCCGGCTGTGGATCTTCCACTTACCATAGCAGTGAACACCTTGGACAGGGGCTGGGACCATCAAAAAGACACCGTGTTGGATGCAGTGTCAGACTCCCCTCAGAACCAGATATACATGGTAGTTCCCCAACAGTTTGGCACGCAAACTAACAGCATAGTTCTGCTCCCTGCACCCAAACTCCAGCCTCTCCAAAAGGCACCTCCTGAAACAGTCCGATTTTGGCTCCTGAGCTATTTGGAGTATAGCAGCTCCTATGAACTTCATGATTTAAATGCTTTCTGGAACAAGGAGACAAGAACATTTAAATTAGCTTAGTAGGGAGGCATATAACATAAAAAGGATAATAAAAATACATCACCTGTCACATGTGATCTTTATATGACCTTAGCCACAGAATGATAAATATTACATAACCACACTAAAAGCAGTTTTTAACATCGTGTATTTATATTTAATAAGTCGTGATCTTCTTTCCTTCAAGCTGCAATTTTGATGAGGCACTTTAAGTGTGATCTAAAGGCAAAAACTTTGTGACTCGTTATGTAATGCTTCTAGTGGGGCATCATGTAAAAATGTTTGGATGCAAATACCTTCACTTTGTTTTACTGTGTTCTTTACCAATTTGATAAAACTAACTTTACTGTCCCTGCTTTTTAGTTTTTTTGTTTTGTTTTTTTTTTTTTAGTCCTAGTGCCAATTTATGGCTCTTGAGCAAGCCTTTTCCTAGATACATAAAATTAAACTTGCTGACTACTGCCCATGAAAAGTGCTATTTATTTTTCCCTTAATTATCCCTTTGATTATCAATTTTGATTTATGCTTGGAGTCTGTAAAAGTTTAAAAAGAAAATATTGCTGTCTAAATTGACTGATCTCTTTTAAAATAACTATGTGAGGTGCAGATTACTTGGATATCTATTCTTGTCTGGTTACATTGTATCTGACCTCAAATTGGTTCTTAATTGCATTAGAAAGACAAATCTTTTTATTATTACAGCTATAGTTATTTTTCTCCTCCATATGTCATGGTTATCTCATCATACTCTTGCTTTGGGGGTGGACTATGCTTATTAAGAAGAGATTTGTATGATGGAAAAGGTAGCAATCCTTTCTCTGCAAATTTGAAAAATAACTTGTATTTCTTACCTCGACTCTGTATGGTTCATGTAAACTTTCCAGAGTTTTTGCAGTAGCTGTTTTTAGACTGATTATGTTGCCCATCATCCAATAGTTAGATGATTCCTATAGCCATATGCTACTTGGTTGTCCAATCCCACCAAGAGAAGATCAGGTTTACCCTTTCTTTCTCAATCAAACTTAGAGGTATTCTGCACAATCTGCCTTTTGACATTGGTCAGCTGAAACGGAAAAAATATTTATCAGCAAGAGTTTAATAGCCTACAGATTTCTGATGTCTGGTGATGATTTCAACTCTTATAATGAGGTATACTTAACCTAAGAAATATGATTTAATTCCACTTCAAAAGTATACTGAAATCTTTGATATATGGCTTGTGGTCTATTAAATATGAACTTAGCTTGATCTTGTGGAGAAGAAAAGGACATCGTTCATAAATGAAAAAAAGGAAGAAAAGGAAAAAAAAAATCCTCAAGTATCTCTGTGATCCAAAAGAGAAAATGCATATGCAACGTGCTTCCAAAAAAAAAAAAAAAAAAAAAAAAAGCTTGTTTTACTTAAATGCTTCAATTCTCCTATTAACTTCACAGCCTTGGTTTTCCTTACCTGTTGGGAAATGTTGACCTTAAACTTGCTCTGTGCACTGGAGCTCCCTGATTGAGTTTGGAGGATCAGTTACTGAATGAATCCAGCTGAACTGTGTAGAAGTGATTGAATGGAACAAATCTGGCTGTGGCTGAATTAAACATACAATTTATTTTCCTGCGCAGAAGCACAAAGTGCAGCATCTACGGCAGAGGACGTAAGGAATCTAGCAGGACTGATGGGGAGGAAAGGTACATAAAATGTAGGCCAGGAGATCAACAAGCTGATAGGCATGTGTTCAGTAAAGGTTTTGTTTTAATTTACTGAAGATCTCTCTAGTTATTTTTTAAACAATATAGCTCTGTAGGACTGGAGGAGCATCTTGCAGCACTGAATTCAGTCCCTTATTTTGGAGGTAGCCACATCTGTATTATCATACTGTATTTTGAAAGGCCCTCTCCTTCCTTTCCTCATTTCTTCTACTTAAACTGTCATACCTGGTGGATAGAGACCTTGTTTTAACACCTAGCTTACATTTAGTCATGACAAGCTCATGCCCATTTGTTCGTGTGCTAGCTTTTTCATTTGTCTGAATAACACTGATTCTTCCCTGATGTTTATCCCTATGATACATCCCTAAAGAACAATCGATCCTTCTTAGACATTGTTTTTGAAGGCTAATCATACTGTGGTGTTTTAGTGTCCTCCTGCAATGCCAAAACTGGCCCTCCAAGCGGCTCTTCTCTAAACCTTTCCCAGTGTCTTGAGGCGGAGTCTTGCATTTGAAGAGGAGAGGCACAGCAGAAGGAACCACTGCTGTGTAGGCCCACTTCAGAGGCAGTCGTCTTCATCTCAGGTAGCTGTAAGCTGAAGTGAAGGGACTGGTCTGATTAGAAGAATTAAGCCATATGAAGGTCACTGCAAAGGCTGTAATTACATTGGAATGGGAGATTTGATCATCAGATATGTAGTTACAGTTGGGTTTGTGGTGACCTCAAAAATGCTTGGTGATTCTTAGTTGGGTGAAGTACTTGATGAAAGCTGGGAAGAAACTTCTGGTCATGGTACAAGCTGCCAATGGCACTGGAGTTTTGTGGAATTACATTGAGTACTTAAAAGTCCTTTCTGATAGTTGCTTCCACTATTAAGCTGTGTGGGGAGGCCATGGTGATCTTGGGTTCTCAAGTTTCCTGAATAGGTTTTTACAAAGCAGAGAGGGGTAAGCTTGGTTAGACACTTGTAAACATCTTGAGGAAGAGAGGGTAATGCAGGAGAGATGGGTGATGCATCAATCAAAATGGAACCATACTTCAGGGCATACCAAAAAAAAGCTTCAGAGTAATAATTAATCTACGGAAACCAATGGGTAATGACAAACTCACAAATCAGAGACATCTGCTGAAGATGTTGGTAAAGCAAAGGATTACAATAGAGGGTGGGATGCAAACTGTAATTAAATTAGAGGATAAAAAGGGATGTAGCAACATATTATGTAAAGTCAATGGCATGTGAGGTTAAGCTAAGGGAAAACCAGGCATGGGCAGAGAGGCAGGGAAGCAAAGCTGTGTCTGATGGTCTTCTGCAGAGTTCAATGAGATAAGCTCAGAAGGGCTTCAGGAAACCCTTCACTGTAGAGGGACAGTATCCTAACCTAGACCTTACTTGCACACTTGTGTTCTTATCTTCTGGCACAAAAAAAGGTGCTCAGTGCTCAGAAAGGCAGCAAGATCAGTGCTGTGAGTCCAGCACAGTTAAATGATGAGATCTTTCAATTGCTGTAATAAAAATTACTTAAAAGATGCAAAAGAATTCAGGTTGGAGAAGCAGTTTCTTGATGTTATTTTTTACATCAAACATCAAACATGTATGTATCAAACATGTTATTTTTACATGTTGGAACAGCTCATCCTAATGAGTGCACAACTCCTTAGGTTCAACCTTAAGGGAAATCTAGAAGCGAATTCATAAAGTGACGATAGCTGAACAACTATGTAACTGAACTCCTTTGAGTTAGCTTCAGCACGTACTGGGAAAAATTGGAGCGTGTGATATAGTGACACAAAAATGAAGTAAAACCCTTTCAGGTAAATGAGAAGTTTAAGCCCAAAACCCTACCAGAAAAAGTAAATATTGGAAAAAAAATTGAACAAAATTCAGTAGGCATGAATATTGTTTTCTTGGCTCCAAGGTTAATTAAAAGAGAGAGGATTGAATTCGAGATGATGTTTCATCATGGCTGAGTGGTAAGAGAAAGGTACCTCAAGTTTGATATAGCCCATGTATTAACATGCCAGTCTAGTTAACATGCTGTGCTGGGAGAGAGAGAGGTAGCAGCATTTCCTAGCTGATATGAATGTGACAAGTACTTGCCTTATTTTCACTGGTGAGCTAGGGATAGCAGGTAGCGACCTTTATACATGGATTTCTTCTTGAGCATTTTAACTTTCCTGAGGAGCTTTTGTAGAACAAAGCTGATATTCCTCTGCTGTCTACTATGGCGAAATTCAATACTTAAGAGTATTACCTTGGAAAAGGTTTTTATTGGTTTATTTTGGTGCTGGGTAGGTTATATTTATATAATTTCTTTTGTCATCTTAAGCTAAAAAGTATCAATTTAAAATATTTTGGAGTATTTCTCAGTATAACTTTGGAATATCCTGCCAAAGGAGGAGGGTCCCATGCAAGTTAAAGTTTGTGTGAAATACAAACTGTATAGGGGCTTATTCTTCCACCAGTAAAGTTAAGTCAAAATTTCCTTCAGAAAATATCCTTCAGTCATAAACAGCAACAGGTTCAAGACCCTTTATTAGTCACCTTTTAACTGAACTGATGTGGTTAGAAATTGCATGAATGCGCTTTTTTTTTTTTTTTTTCCCAAACAAATAACAAAAGCTGAATTAGGCTGCAGTGATGAAATCTGAATCATTTCCTCCTCAGACTAAACTTGCTAAACTGGTACAATCTGGAGAATGATGTAATAAGGAAAAAACCTGTTGTTTGTCTCTTGATACCTCTCTTGAAAAAATAGCTGCTACGTAATACAAATATAGTCATCACCTTTTGTATCCTTTCACCGTTGCTGATACTGGAGCTGTTCCAAATAAGTAGCATTCCGAAATTGGCTATAGCCTTGTTCATAATGTTACCTGTTTAATTACAGGTTAATATTAGCTGTTTTTTTCTCCCTTCTTCTGCTTTTATATTAAGCAGTAGAGTTTAAAAGATTGTTTCAACAAGCTATATAACAATATTTTCATTAAATGCTGTCACAGAAATATCTTTAATCTCCTTTCAGATTGACTTAAACCTCCACAGAATCTTGGCTAGACTTCCTTTAGTCACGTATTGCTACACTTTTGATGCTAAAATAAGAAACTGAGGAACTTGAATTATTCATGGGAGACTCCATTTAGGACTTGCAGCTAAAACACACAGGAGTGTAAAAGTTCAGAGGTGGCGATTTTTTTTTTCTTAATAAAAAATGAAACAAATTGAACCAGCTGGGTAACCTGTGGTAAGATATAAACTGTAGATGTCTCTAACAGAGATGATAGAGATGAGCCAATGTTGTATAAACTGAACACTCAAGTTCTTTAATTGTCTGGCACACATACTTTCCCAGAAATGTAATCAGCTTAAGGAATGCCTTCTTTATTTTTCTCTTCAGCAATTCTACCAGGGTTGCCAAACTTATTTATTAGAAAATGGAGAGAGCTTGGGGCAAGATAACTTATATTATTTTTAAACATGAACCCCGAACGAAAATCTCCTATAGGTCTTGCACAAGGACAATTTAATTCTTATTATGCAAGTTTGTTATGTAACACCAGCTCTACCCGGGCATCGTGTTGCAGAAGTGATGAATTGCTTCCAAAGAGGAAAGGTAGTCTCTTGCATTTAAAGCCCAGCAGCAGGGGTCAGGAGATGCTAGTTCTGCTTCTTATTCTGACTTTGATTTGATATATCACCATGGGAAAGTTTTTGAAAAAGACACTGGCCTTGATCCTGGAATAGGTGCTTTATGGGTAATCCTCTGAACAAACACGGCCTCTGTGCCTTGCTGACTCTAACAGAGGCTCCTATTCAGATGGAGCTCATAGGATGAGCAGAGCGATGGTGAAGATGCCCTCTTTGCACAGATGGAGAAAAAACCATAATACTTATGTACCAGGGGAATTCATTTTAGTGTTTTGAACTGTTCAATGGGAGAGGCTTGTAAAGGGACAATAATAGATTTTAACTGAAGAGCAATCTCTGGTGTCTGAACTGTGAATAGACCTTATCAAGGTGCTTAAAATGCTCTGTGAGAGTTGATTATGCAAAATCCTGAGTCAAAGATTTCTCTAGTATAATAAATCGTGGCTTGCTGGACTATTATATATAGCCAGTCTGAAACAAAAACAGTGATGGACGAGGAGCAATTAGAGCAAACAAAATAATAGGTATAGAGAGGCTATTTTGAAAAATGGTAAAGTGTCAACCTTTGCTGCAGTGGAGAATCAGCAGCCTGTTACTTAATGACAACACAGACTGGATTCATTTCTTTATTTTAAGGTGAATCCAGAACTTAGTTTGCCATCACAGTTTGAGTCCCTTTCACACTGAATGTTTTATGTCCTATAAGGATAAAGAGAATTTGGACTCAATGAGAACTGTAAGTTTTTTTTGATCCTACAGAAAAGTAAGAGCTTATGGTCATGTCTTGGAATTTAAGTGGATGCAGAACTGAAATATAAGAGTTTCTTCTAAGAAACGGTGCATGTGCTAGGCCATGAGAATATCCTCTAAAGGCGATGCATATTTTATGTCCTACAACTTTGATTTGCTCTAGGAATAGGCTCATGCAGTAGGTGTTTGGTTATACCAGGATCACATGGTTGAACATGCAGCTAAATTCGTGTAATTGCTTTGTACAACAGGAAATAATTTTGCTCACTCAGTCATGAATAACACATATGTAAATTCCTTAGATGTAAAGCTTTATGTCAGGAAAGGATCGTCATGATCAGCTAATCTGAACTTCTGCATGACAAGCAGTAAGGTGTCACTGTCATCATTTTACTCATCATTAGTCCTGATCCAATAGAAGTGGTTACATCGGAGCATGTCTACTGGAGCAGTTGTAAGTTGTTCCAGTGGTTAAAACCAGCATAGCATCTGTGATGTGAAATTATCTGATACTTATGGGACAGAGTGGCAAACATTCATGAGACACTGAGATTTTTGAAATGGGCTTTCATTACAGTGGAAAATTGAAAATGTGAATTTAAAGAATTTTCTGGAAGAAAGGGGGAAGGAATTAAATCAAGGCAGAAATTGCCTCTCTTCCTTTTGTCCCCAGTGCTTCTGAAGGGTTAATAGCCCAATAAGCATGGTGGAAATCCAGGATTTAAGATACTCTAGTGTGTTTTTCTGTTAAGTCAAAGTTAGAAGAGGACTTTGAGGGTTGATGTTCACGCTGACACGTGATGAGGGTTCTGGCTGCTAGGTACTCCAGGCACTCTGCTGTATGATTGGGCTGTTCATGATGTATTTCAGAATGACTTGGTGACATGTCCCAAACAAGTTCATTCTACTCTGTACTCTAGAATACTAATAGATTTTGAGGCTTTTACATTATCTTCTCTGGTTCATTTTCTAGAGGAAAAAAAGAAAAAAAGAAAGAAAGAAAAAAAAAAAAAGTAAAAATATTGTTATCATTACCATGGCATTTCCCATGGCCCCCAAAACCAGTCAATGACCAGCCTTGACAAGTTCATTTCTGTGGAAGACATTCACTTACTTCCAATTCACTACCACCCACAGATGACACTTTACAAAATGTCACTGTTACATAATTGATAATCACTCAACAACTGAGAAAATGGAACTTGGGAAGAGGCAACATTGCTGTGTCCAGAGAGGAAATTCTCTTTCAGCTATTCCATCTCCCTGCAGATAAGGCAAGTGTTCCTCTACAAATCAGGAAAAGGATAATTTTTGCATGGCGTTATCTTCCCAAACTGATGACTATTTAAAAAAAAAAAAAAAAAAAAAAGGCCAAATATTTATTAAATAAAATGACAACTATCTTTAATGTATATTGAGTATTTCAGAACAAAGACCTTTTGAAAAATCCAAACTGAGCTCTTCCTCACAGGGGATGCAATATGCTGAAGGGAAATCTCGACAAACTTTAATGATATATTAAAGATGGAATGCATAGGACAGGAAGTGTGAAAGATGTTTTCCCTTAAAAATAATATATATGGGTAGCCCCACTGTAACTGAATAGTCACTGTGATTGTACAATCAATCCTATTGGATCCCTAGATGTAGGGTGCAGATTTTAATAATCTCATCTCTTACGGCTCAATCTTGTATCTGTTGCACAGAATAACACATCTGGAGTCATATTTTTTTTTTCTATGTCTGGGTTGAGATTTAAATGTGTGTTACAATGGAAGATTCCATTTTGTTTAATATGTGATATATCCTCCTGGTATCAGTTAACATGCTGCTATTCAGAGAATGCTGAATGGTAGCTTGAGAAGGTGCCAATTGTTGCATTAAAAAGCAGGTGTATATAAAATATTTCTAGTTATCATAAAAATAAGCCCTTCAATAGAGGGTGACTAGCTGCAATGCAAGGGGGAGAGAAGGACCCCAGTTAGGATCCCAGAAAAACAAGTGACAAGTTATACTTTGATTAAACAAGGTAGCTGCATAGCATTTTTACACTGATATTTTGGTACTGGCATTCGCAAGCAATTCCAATTCTTCTCATTTATTATTGAGGCTCCTCACAGCAGTGTACTGATTCCTTCCACTTCCCTCTGTGCTTGCATTCGTCATGTACGTGACACCTTGGAACTGGTGCATGCGTTCGTGACTTGTACCGTGATTAACACATTATCAGCTTCCCCTTTCCTGTTACCTAAAAATAGTCTTGGCCATCCTTGCTAGTCTGTCACTCAGGTGATGGAGATGGAGGCTGCAGGAACCTCCTGCAGCATTTGGCTTCCTAGGCTCATCTCACTCTTGCATTTCCCAAACCTTATCTTGATCTCTTGGCATGGGCAACTGTTCTCAGTGGTTTTTTATACTTTCCTTGCTCAAGGATGGGAAAAAATTTCAAATTCTAGCATGTGGATTTTCTTCCCCTTTGGCTGCTTTCAGAGATGCCAGCAGTCTTCTGTGTCCCTGTTGCCACCAGTAATGATGAGCATATGAGAAAGCAGAGGCTCGGTGTCTTCTTCCTTGAATTGATGGCTGTTGTTGTCATCTCACCCAGTCGCTGTAAGGCAAAATAGAATTCAAAAATATCATGGAGCACTAAGGAGTGCTCTGTCTTTTTGTATGATTCAGAAAGGTCCCATAACATTTTTCTGAAACTTTCCTAGGGAATTCAGCGGTAGGGTGCAAGCAAACAGAGGAGCATTTTTGGGAAGTGAGGTATTTTGTTTTCAGGTTAAGCTTGTTTTTTAATAGACCTTCTATAGCTAGAACTTCAGGTTGGTGCAAATGTGAGGAGATTAAAATATTAGAGATCAAATTAGCCTCAGAATTAAATTTGCATATGTGCTGCTCGTTCCCTAACCCCAGGCGCTCGGCGCTCAAAGCTCCAAACTCTTCTTGAACTATTTGCAAAACAGAGCAGTACAGACAAATGAATGCCTACGGTACAGAAACACGAATTCCTGCCGCTTACCTTTTCCATGCTGTTTGCTGTCTCCAGAGTAAAAGCTTCTATTTCAGAGCTGTGTCAAGAACCATGAAGCGTTATAGCCTGACCAAGCATCGACCTAGCACTAAGCAAACTCCTAAACTCTGGAGACAACTCAGTGGAGAGATTAAATAAACTTATTTTTAAAATGCTTTAAACAGCTGTAACAGTTGCACAACATAATTTCTTTTTTTTCTTCTTTCTGACATATTTTTATCTCACAGATTTTTCCTAGCCACTTACGTGGCCGGTTTTATTCCCTATGCCCTCATAATAGATTAAGTAGCCCTCAACTTTTTTGTACATCTAAGGCTTCCAAAAATCTGGATGTTTCATCTAGTGACTCTATCCTATTGTCTTATACACTCCATCCCAGAATCTCCTTGCATCTACTCTAGCAAGGAGAAAAAAAATTCAGACACATTTCCAAAGCGTGTAAAAATAGTAATTGAGCTTTAATAAATCAATCACCTAGCTGATTATTTGATCCCGTGTCTGAATATGATGCTACGTGTCTATTTCTAATCTATATAGAAAAGCTTTGTGTTTTACAGGCATTGTGTTTTGCTAAGTTACTGTTTACTCTAGAAGATGCCAAATGGGAAATGATAAAAATCAGGATGCTTTGAAGGGAGCTAGTGACTATAAATGTCCCAACTTGAGGCATCAGTCAGATGTTCGAAAAGCAATACAACTATTGCAATCAGCAATGACAGCCAAGGTAGATTGATTGCTTTAGAATGGTAGTATGGATATTTTCCCTGTCGTCTTATTCTGCGTATGTTCTCTTTTCTAGTTTTTGTTCCAAGGAGGTTGTGTGTGTTTAGCAGGTAAAAGCCTAAGTTTTGGATGATCAGAGATTTTTAAGGCTGGAAAGAAAGAAAAAAATCGCCTGTTGCAATATACTCTGGTCTCTTGCATGAAGAGTCTGTGATGTTCATTTAGTTTTTCAACGAGCTGCAACAAGAGCACCAGTTTCAGAGGTGTCTGGACATTGTCTTGCTGTTGGGAGAGCTGCTGTGTTGCTGCTTAGCCTGTTCTAGCTCCTGGTGCTCTGTACGGATGTTTAGAGACCATCACCACATTATTAAAATACCCTTGTGAGAGGGTTAGGAGAGAGCAGGGCAGGACTGAGGCGACACGCTGGGAGCCCTGTGCCACCGGGCTGCTGTGTGTAGGCAATGCGCCACCATGTAAAGCTGAGTTGTCTTGGACATCCAAACTCTTCCCAGCCTCTTCGCGTTGGTTTCAAATGTGTGTTTGAAAGTTGTTTCAGATGTTTCAGTCCCTTTGCTCCTCTTTGTCTTTAGGTTCATTTCTCATTTCCCTTTGTCAACGCAGTACCCAGAATACTTCCAGACGCCTGATCGGACTGTGACTCTTGTTCTGTGTGATTCGTCCTTCTTGTCCTTCAATAGAAGGAAAACAATTCATTTTCATAAAATAGATCTTAAATCTGTTGGTTCTAGGGTGGTGTGCCTTGGGAAGATCCAAGGAGACCGCCTTGTGCTTAATCTTAAAAGGGGTGTGATTTGAAATATTTAATCCCAAGTTTGGGAAGAGGCAGGTACACATGTGTATGGAGGGGAAGGTAAATCCCCGGTCTTGGAATGAGGCAGCTTGAAAGAAGCATTACATATGGACAGAACCTTGGAATATTTCTTTTCTTCTCTTTGTGTTTCCTCTGGGGTCTGGTTTAAACAAATACGTAAGGCCCTGAAAACTTTGAGTCTATGTGATCTTATGCCCT